>OZ026629.1:54677130-54782130 GCA_964020975.1 Hermodice carunculata | reverse complement strand
TTAAATCTAACTCGTCTCTGGCTTTAAGGCAATGTTCTCTAATAATCAATGAGCAAAACACTGTGCTGTTTTTGTACTTATTTTGCATATTCCATTACATATTATTGTTAAATGGTCCTATCTCCATGAAACATTCGCATATACATGTACTATGCATTGTTTAGGCTACGCACTTATTTTGCACACTCCATTACATACTATCGTCAAATGATCTTATCTCCATAAAACGATTGGATACCATACACTGTTTACGCATTTATTTCGCATATTCCATTACATGCTATCATTAAATGGTACTATCTCCATAAAAAGCGGACCATGCATTTTGCGTGCGTCAGAACCGTTCAAAAGATAGGTTCCTATTGTAAAATCATAAACTTATGTTTTAATGCCATAAGTACGAAAAATAAAAACAAAAAACAAACAAACAAAAAAAAAGGGGGGGGGGGGGACCCGCGGGCAAAAAAAACACAAAAAACCAACCAACTAAACAAACAAACAAACAAACAAAAAATTAAGTGACCTGACGTGGGTTCAGCGTGGATAGTAACAATCTTAGTACATGTAATGACATATCTATCTTTGAAAAAAATGCCTGTATGTTCTGGCGTTGCATTTTTCATTGTGGCATTCTGAAACTGATGTGTAGTCTTCAAACTTGAAAGGTGGTTATCATAAACAGAGTGTATATTCTTTAAACCACTGACCATATACTGTCAAACTGTGACGACTGCCCTAATGGATCCTCCAGTTTTAGCGTATAAAAATGGTACATTTGTTCAAAATTGTTCATAATTCTTTACAATAGGAGACATTCATATTTAACTGTGATCCTCTCACTTCCTGTGTTGCCGAGACAACGGACTGATGCTTCCACCATGATCAGGGCAGATTTGTATTATATACTACATAAACATCCATAAATAACACCTTTTCAACCAAAAGAGAACCCATTTCTAATCAATTTAGGCATCCTTTATGTTTCAAATATATGTGAATACATTTTCTTAAGATTATTCTGTGTTCGTGCTGTTCATTTTAGTGAGAAAGTACTTTTGACCATGCTAAATACATAGATCTGCCCTGATGCAGGTGGCTCCCTCTTCTACTCAATAGGTGCTAGAGTAGGACCGCATTTAAATATGAATACATCGTATTTAAATAATAAAATAATTTGCATCATATGACATTTCAAGATATCGGCAGACTTTCCGTGTGATAGCAGTGAGTGTTTATTTACAATGCCGAAATCAAATAATGTTTTTTTCCCCGGAAATTAACATGTCTGCCTGTAATAGATGGTAATATCACATCCTTGTACATAAGGGCTTTTCATGTACTGGGGAAACAAGGGCGACTCCATGTTAACATATGCAGCAATTTTTCGGAATTGTGAGGAAAAGGAAATGATTTTAATTCAGTTAGAAGGAGATGTTTTCCGACAGGTGGTGATAAGTAGTGTTGATGCCAAAAGGCGCCATAATACTCAAATTGTAGACTCGACCGGTTGCATAAAAGCATCATAATTGCCTCGAGGCACGGTTGAGAGTGCAGTCAGTTTCAACAAATCTTAAACTACAAACAAACTTGTCTTGGGTATCTTTCATTGTTATTGTTTTTCGTTCATGTCTAGCGCCACTCCTTTACTTGTTGATTTTGAGAGTTTTTAAAGGATTGTTTTGATAGCCTTATTAATAACTAAATACGTCAAAACGGTCATATGTTTGACGTTTAATCTGCATGTGCATGCAGTCTGGCAAATTAGAGAAAAACGTAGATATGACAACGGAGAAGTTCATACAAATTTTATTGAGGAAGAATTTGTCAAATAAAAGTATTTGAGAACGAGGCCTGTCCTGCCTGAAGGCTCAACGTAGTTTTTGACTGAGTCCCTCCCCCCCCCCCCTTCAAAAAGGTAGACCAGACATGTAGGCCTATGCATGTACGTACGTATATGTAATAACCAACTTGGATTTGTAAATATTTACTCTTTTTGTTCAGTATAGTTACTTCTTCAAGCAGACATAAATACACACTAGAGACAAGGAAATATAATAGTCGTTTCTGTTTTCAGTTGAAAGTGTATTTCAAATACATTGCGATTCCCAGATTTCCTTCCCAAGATGCAGTACATGGCTGGTTCCATGGGGAATTTGTCTGCATACCGTTCTTTCTTTCTGCGATGGAAGAACTTTGCCCTTGAAAAAGAATATTGAGTTACTTGTACGGTTTCATCTTCAATTGCAAGATGAAAATAAATTATTGAAGTCTTACAAAGACGACAAAAACATGTGACGGGCCGGATATCTTATAATGATTCAAAAAGTATGGCCATTGGGCAATATTTCCGTTTGCTTTGCTTTTTATTTACTTATTTATTTATTTATTTATTTATTTATTTATTTATTTATTTATTTATTTATTTATTTATTTATTTATTTATTCATTCATTCATTCATTTATTTAGTTAGTTAGTTAATTAGTTATTAAGTTTGTTAGTTGGTAGTTAGTTAGCTAGCCAGCTAGTAACTCAGTCAGTCAGTCAGTCAATCAATCAGTCAGTCAGTCAGTCAGTCAGTTAGTTTGCTTAGCTGTACTTTACCTTAGTCTCTTCTCTGCTCTCCAAAATGCCAATGTACCCCAATCTGCTCTACGCTATTCTTCTATGTTATGCCACTCCACTCTGCTCGACTCTATGCTTCTCTGCGCTATTCTTCACGTCAGTACGATGGAAGCTATCTCTGCTTTTCCTGATGACAAATTTTACATGCTTGTGTTGATTATTTTCATATGCCTTAACAAGGTTAGCACTAAGATTTTGAAATTAGTGGCCAAAAATGTCCATATTTCCCGGAAAGACTTACACAGACTTCGGATTTGTTAAATGTCTACATCAAAACAAAGTTGTTGTTTCTTTTTTTTTGGGGGGGGGGGGGATTTTAGAAGCCATTTAATAGTTTTAGTCGCCATTTTGAGGTTTTAATAGCATTTGGCTATTTTGACTTGTTCTAATGCTAACCTAGCTGGAAATTATTGGCTTAAACATATTCTATTAGCAAAAAACAATTGTCCGACAGTCTCACCAGCCTATTTAAGGGCCTATTGTACATTTATAACAAGACTCCGGTGCACCGATACACAGAGAGGTCACGCACAGGACCGCAAATATGAACAGCAGCAAAAGGAGGAAAGGAATTGGTGTGTGAGCATAAGTACAAACAGAAATAGTTGTACAAGAGTACCGAATCTGAATCACGTTTTAAATCTACCCGATAATTTAATATGCTTATGGACGGCCTCAAAATTGCCTCATTTTGACTTTTTGAAATTCCTCTTCCTTCTATTCCGAACAATCAAGTTTTCAACTTAAAATTACCAAGAGTTATTAGTTTACATTGTAGTTCATTCCGTAGTGTTAGATACTTGTTGCAGTTGCTCAAAGAAAAAGTGATAAATAGTTTCCCGATTGGCGCCTCTTTTTCGTTATATGTGGTATTGAAGGATACATATCGATCAATAAAATGACCGAATTTTTGTTGGATTTTTTTTTTTTGCCCCCCGTTGCACATATTTTTAACTTCATTTTATGGGAAGTTTTAACTTTCACAGCCTTTGAAAGATGCCTATAGGAAATACTAGAAGGTTTAAAAGTGTTACACTGCTGTTACTGTGTCTGGGATAGCTAATGAACTGGGCGTCCACGCTGAGAAATAATGAAACAACCATTTTCTGTGTTGGCTTTTATCAATTTATCATATCTTTAAAATTATCACCTTCAATTTTTATATGCCTCATCTCATCTTCCATAAGAATGGGTACCTGTTGCCCAGTTTGCTGAGGTAATCGGAAATAGGGAGATCGTGTGCATATATATACATATATATATATATATATATATATATATATATATATATATATATATATATACATATATGTATGTATGTATGTATGTATGTATGTGTATGTATGTATGTGTATGTATGTATGTATGTATGTGTGTGTATGTATGTATGTGTGTATATTATTGTGTGTGTATATATATATATATATATATATACATATATATATATATATATATATATATATATATATATATATATATATATATATATATATATATATATTGTCCTCAGTATTCAACAACGTGGTTTGGACTGAGCATACATATCCGATATGAGTGTCGCGTTGTGCTGTTATATTTCTACTGATGACACTAGCAGCCTGATGACATCGAGCAACATGATCGATCTTCTTGCTTGCAAATTGTCGCATGCTTCCCATGAGCTCGGAAGAAAAGTCACCAGCATTAAAATTGACAGCCTAAATATAGTAATTTAAGACGACATTACGGTTGTCACTGTGACCAAGAAAGTGTCAGACAGAAGACAACTCAAGTAGACAACGGGGCAGCTTCTTTTCATTTTGATTTTAAATAGTCAATCTGACAACAGACTGGTTGTCATGGTGATTACAAACTATTCAGGAAATTCTACTGAGAACGCGATAGCGTTTCATGTTGGGTGTTTTCCTGCTGACTCGGCGACCCTCCGTTTTCGATGATTTACTAGCCAATACCCAAGCTGTTCTTGTACTTTGCAGAACATCCGACCACGACGACCACGCATTTACTGTTTTATTGGATAAATGTCATCGTTATTACAGGTTTCGTGTTACACTACCATTTCTTGTTGTCCAACCATTCCCGTATTGCGTGTGCATGTGTAAACTTCAGACTGAGATAATTAAGGCGCTGGCGGGCTGCTGTCTGGACCTACCTTCTTGCATCAGTAGATCTATCAAAGTAAGTAACAATACATATGGCGAACCTTTACTGGCGCCATCCCCCCCCCCCTTCCTCCCCCTCCCGAAAAAGTGCATTCATGCATACTTGCATCGTTGGTAACTCATTGAACGAATTTTTAGTTCAGTTGATTTTACTTTATTTTTATTTTTTTACGTATAACCTAACCTGCTCAACAGAAAAAGTTTTCATTTATTCTTTACTACACGTCGTCTGCCCTGATTCCACATACAAACTTTAAATTCACAAACTTCTCAGCATTTTTATTTTCACTTATTTCGCTGATGACACAAAGCCACTAAATTAAAAAAAGCAAACAAACAAACAAACAAAAACAAAAAAAAACAAAAAAAAAAAAACCCCAAAAAAACCCCCAAAAAAACAGAACCCCCCCACAAAAAAATAAAATAAAAAAAGGAAATAGTCTTTGATACTTATTTAACTGGAACTATGTCACAAACAATGTAATCAAAACTTCAATTAAATGCCTGAAATAAATGAATGAATAGATAGATAGATAGATAGATAGATAGATAGATAGATAGATAGATAGATAGATAGATAGATAGATAGATAGATAGATAGATAGATAGATAGATAGATAGATAGATAAACATCGAAAATCTACTCACGTATATTTACAACAAGTACATGTACATAGCGCTTAGTTGTGAAGAAGGAAGTCAATCACTAATTGGTTACCCTTAGTTGCAACGGTAACTATCAGCGTATAGTGCTTACCATTGGTCAAATTTGTGGCAATCCCTCCCTATTTGGTGCCTCGCACAAGGGAAAATGTTCCCTTGTAGTTTTATTATCCTCGTTGTAAATAAAATCTTTGAATGACGAAGCAGACTAAGTGGACGATAAAAAGAAACAAGAGGCTTGGTCTGCTTCGCATGCAGTGACTGTAGGCTAATCAGACACGAAATCAGGCGGAAAAGGGATGTGGGTAAGTTGCAGATTGGGCCGATCGAGGAGGTTTGTGGATAAAATGTACTGAAATAAACTAATAGCAGCCGAGCATAGCAGAATTTGCTTTTATTCAGGATTTACATTTAAAATCACAATACAACCCAGCATCATTCCATGTAAATCAAAAATCTTTCATGCAGGACGCTCAAACCTGCCACGTGCTTGTCAAACTTGGCATTGTGGTTTCAACATATCGCCGCTTGGGGTGGTTACTCCTCGCAGCACGTCAGACTGTGTGCAGACAAACCGTAATCTGTTCTGCCACACCGTGTGCTTCGTCAGTGATTTATACCGATTACTCCATACAGCCTAGTTTTTGGCTATTATACGGTACCCCGTGAATTGAAGCAAAGGGTATCTATGTTTGTGCGGGGACATAAATTTGCCTGCCACCACACCTTCTTCAGGTAAGCTCTTCACAATAGGTATACTGCTATTTACTGACATGCATGGAGGTTAAGAATATGTTCATTCTGTCATGAAAGGCTCAGGCCAAAATAAAGTAAAAAGTTAAATAACTTTCGAGTTGTTGATTTAGGGCCACGGTGACGTTTCAATTTTTAGGAAAAAATGTACGGAATGTGGGTCTACATTTAAGAAGGAAAAATAAAAAGGCGAAGTTTTAATTTGAAGTCTGCGGATGAGCATGACTTTAGCGGGCCTAAAACCTGATTCCTGGTGACCTACAGTCCTGTTTAATGCATTTCTATTAAAACTGTTAAATGTTATATGCCATTTAAATCAATACGCCTTTGTTTGACATAGAATAGACCTGCAAACGCCAACTTATAAAAAATTTGAGGATGTTGCAAGCATGCAGTTTGGTTTCCCTGTTGACACACATTGTTACCCTCGGCATATAAAGCACCGGAAGGTATTGTCGTCCTGTGCGTCGTCCGTCCGTCTTGTCGACGTAAACACAATATCTAAAAACAAAACAAAACAAAACAAAACACCCAACACCCCTCCCCCCCAAAAAACAACAAAAAACCAACAAAAAAAAACAAAAAAAAAACAAACAAAAAAAAACAAAACAAAAAAAAAAAAAAACAAAACAAAAAAAAAACAAAACAAAAAAACAAAACAAAAAAAAAACAAAAAAAAAACAAAAAAAAACAAAAAAACAAAAAAAAAAACAAACAAACAAACAAAACAAACAAAAAAAAAAACAAAAAAACAAACAAACAAACTAACAAACAAAAAAATTCACCGTAGCTTTACCAAATTTTTATCAGAGATTCTCCTTATAATGCACCAGGTTTCATATTGAAAACCAGCTTCCTCTGATTATTTTAAAACTTTTTATGAAACTTTTAATGCATTTACTTGGAGGCCGTCTGAGAGGCGTCAAACCTGACGACCTTACCACGATACCTCAAAAAATATTGACCGTAGCTATACCAAATTTTCAATGGACCAGGTTCCTATTTAAAACCAGCTACTTCTGATTATTTCGTAATTTTTTAATGAAACTTTTAATGTATATATTTGAAGGCCGTCTGAGTGGCGTCAACCCTGCATGACAACATTACCGTGATATCTAAAAAATATTGACAGCAACTTTGCCAAATTTTTGTCAGAGATACATATTATGATGGACCAGGTTCCTTTTTAAACCATCTCCTTTGTATTTATTATTTTTTTTGATGAAATTCTAAAGTATTTATTTCAAGGCCGTCTGAGTTGCGCACAAGGGGACTACGCTATCATATCTCAACAAGGATGCATTGCAGTTTCACCAAATTTTTATCACAGATGCACATTATAATGGAACACGTTCCTATCGAAAACCACCTTCCTCTTATCATTTCTAAACTTATGAAACTTTTGAAGTATTCATTTTAAGGCCGTCTGAGTGGCACACAAGTGGACAATCTTGTTACCATACAAAATTTCAAGAGAGATTCATCACAGCTTCATAAAATTTTTGGTGCAGTTACACCGTATTATGGCGCCTGTGAGGTCTCAAAAAAAAAAAAGAAAAAGAAAAAGAAAAAAAAAAAAAAAAAAAAAAAAAAAAAAAAAAAAAAAAAAAAGATCCCAAAAACAAATAAAAATAAATGCGGAATTGAGGAAAAAAGATTGTGGGCACCGAGGGTAATCCGTTTCCTGAATGCAATTTTTTTGACATTGTTGAAAAATTGAATTTTTTGTTTTGTTTTTGTTTTAAACGAGATGCTTACTGCATTTTTCAACAATATCCTTTGTAGAATTTTCGTAATGTTGCCATTATGATTCAAAACTTTTTCGGTTATTTTAGGCAATGCATATTGCAATAATACGGAAACGTAATAGGACCTCCAAAAATGTAACAGCTCAAAATTTCTAGTTTTAAATTATGAAAACTTGGGACTCGATTCTCGAAATTACGATATTTTCCCTGGAAATTCTGGATTTTAAATTTCGTGCTTTAAGTATCCAAATTTTGAATTTTATACGTCTCGAAAAAAATACTGAATTGTAAATCTCGAAATTTCGTGATTGATTCTCGAAATTACGATTTTTTCTCGAATGTTGTTTTAAATTTCGAAATTACATGATAATGTCGCAATTACGTGTCTTTTTCCCAAATGCTGACTTCAAAATTTTTAAATTTTGAATTTCAAAAACTTTTCTGGAAATTACGATTTTTTCCTCTGGATGACTATTTTCTTGTAATATTGAGTTTTAAATCTCTAAATTTCGTGATATTTGTCTAAATTTCAGCTTTTAAATATCGAAATTATGAGTTGTGTCTGGAAATTTCGAAATTTTGGAGTTGTAAATCTGAAAATATGTAGACCTAGTATTATAACTCGAAACTTCAACTTTAAAACTTAGAAATTTCCATTTTGAAAAATCTTAAGTTTGAGGAACAATCAAAATTTTGAGCAAAATCACGTAATTTCGAGATTTTCGTGATTTTTCTCGAAATTTCAAGAAAAAAATGTCAATTTTCCAGACGATCTCGACATTTTAAGATTTAAAACTTTTGAGATTTGTTGGTCCAAATTTCGAAAAAGAAAAAAAGTGGAAAGTTAATTATGAGTTCATCATCGGGTGGGAATGATATGGGTACATCGTCATTAAACGTTGGTGTATGAAAAAAATATATTATGCAGATATTGATAATTAAATATTTTTGCTCCCCAAAATACATACATGTCGATTCGGTTTAAATCCTTAGTTTAAGTCATAATGCTTATTGGATTTTTGAAAGCTTCCTGTGTGGCATATTCTGTCGCTGTCTTTTATCAAACCTAAACTTTCAGCACATGTTTTGTCACTATGACTTACATTTTAGCGTGTTTTTGAATGCCCAGAATTAAAAAGCTATCCAAAAACTGGACAGTTTATATTTAAATTAGAATCATTTTTTTAAAAAAAAGTAGGCAACAGGGGAAGGTGCTTGGAAACCCCTCCCCCTTCCCGTACAAGCCCTTCTTGTATATCGCGTACGAACATGTACACAAATAATTGAAATATATATGTGTATGTTAAATGATAGAGAATATACTAGCACAGACCGTGTATGCAGTGAGCACGTTTAAAGCAATTTATTGGTTTATTATTATTTTTTTCATTCCCTGTATTTAAACCTGATAGATTTAAAATTTTCATGTCTGATTACCTTGCGTCTTTCTAGTTTTATGCCATACACACTTCTGCATGTAGAACTATTTCTGAGAAGGAGAGAACCGACCAATAAATAGGCAATATTCATAAACACAGCTTCAAAACAAGATGTAAATTATTTTGACAACATCCCGCATGTCAACCAAGTTATGATACCCAGACCTAGAGATGCGTTCCTCGGCTAAATTTTCTCATGATCTAACGAACAGAGGTGGCCAGTTCGGTGTGTTTGGACGACGTTACGGGGTAAATATTTATATTCATCGTCCAAATGTATGCAAGCACATCTTGCCGCCAGACTAGATTTCATTCTTTCCACATCTGACTTTGGAACTGTGAGGGCTCCATGCATCATAATAGTACCACAGTTTTTGCAGACTGTGGTTTACCGCCAAGTTCTGTGTTCACGAATCAGGAAAAAGTTGTAACACGTGGATTTAAGAGACTTTGATGGATTCGCAATTTAAAGAACATTTACGGTCTCAGTCACTATCTTGTCTTCTTGAAATGGAAAGTTGCGGTTGGTGATGCTTCCATGTGAAGATCACTGCAGCAGACGTGAAGAGTAAATGGCCGGGGGAAATAACGTCGGACATCTAATATTTCACGCCGTAAGGATAGTAACGGGACCATGGGTAAGTTTGGTCTGTAGCGCAAACCCACTTGTTTGCCTTTGAGGCTTGTTGAGATCAAATGAACGTGAACATTTTATGCATAATCAAGAGAAATTACGACTACACACACACACACACACACACACACACACACACACACACACACACACACACGTATATATGTGCTTCTTTTCACTATTGTCGATGTTTTGCCGTGATGTATTACAACAGCTGTTTCGAAGCATGTCTAGATCGAAGCTAAATGTTGATTCAAACTGAGAATTTTGATGCGGGAAAGTTGCGTGACGAGGAAACTTGAGGCATATACACCTGCACGGCGTTCGTCTGTATGTATGATCAATGTCCACTGGATATGGTGTATACTTATAGAAATTTAAAGCATGTCAATTTACATGCAATGATGTACTTTTGAACTCCGTTTTTGTACATTATTCATGGAAGATCCTCGGGGACGGGCGGAGCAGAAACATGTAGATCTATTCGACACACGTTTGATTTACTGAATGATATTGGTAATCTTGCTGCACCATTAAAGTGAAAATACAATCCATATATCTGAACTTTAAAAGTCCACAGCACATATGTGAAATAAGGTTTATAACCGTTGGAACACCGGTCATTGAGAGGCACTTTATCGTATTTACCGGCCCTTCTGGGGTAGTGGTGGTTAACATACACAGGAAACTATGCATTCTGTAATTGTTGGTTCCGTTTTAAAAAAAAATCGTTAACAATACAAACATAGAGCAAGCTATAATTGTATTTGTTTCTGTTCGTATAGAACCACTTCCTGGTGGTCATTACCCTATTCCGCAGTCCGAACTCTTCACACTCCATAAGCTAACCTGTCGCTGTCTAACCTATATAAATATGGAAATACTATTGTCCATATTGCCCACGTTCTTCTGTAGGATTTTGACATAAGCTGCATTAGCCCAAATAAACTAAAGGGTCATTTGCGGGTAAGTACTCAGAACATGTTTCGGAGCCTATACCCGTACATATCTCTCTGCGAAGCGGCTCCTTGTCTGAGCTAAATATTCAGCAAAGACAAAACCCACATCATGAAAAAATATAAAACGTGTCAAATGATAATATCTTTATTCCCTGCCCCCTCTAATGTACTGCTCTGCAAGACTGTTTGTATCCTTGTGTATATCTGCATTATCAGTTTTATTCTAAATCCACAAAATTAATCTCTAAAAACGCAAATACGTATCTGTAAACTGTAAATTGCTATATGCAAGCATGGGAAGTCTTGTTGCACATCTTTAACACTAGATGACTCTGGCTTCCCTCCTTTGCGAGCATTATATACATTTTCAAAAAAGCGTTGAAGTAAACAAGTAAAAAAGAAGGGACGTCATCAAAATGAACACATTATGGTCTTCCGCCCGCAATACTGTGTGGCTAATTGATAAATTTTATGTTCAGGTGCTTTCAACGACAGTGGCTTGATGAATGCTAAGCTGTACTATATAGGCCTGTTGATATAACTTCCCAGGCTGATATAATATCTGCCATAATTCCGAGTCATTTTAGGTGTACAATTATATATGTCAGTAGAAATGGATTTATAGCTCATTGACAGATTTAAACTACTGAAGTACAATACCGTGATCCAGTTGATCGGACAGCAGTGAGAGGCGCAGGTCTTTATGGTGTAACTGGCTGGGTGTGGCGCGTTTTATTACGTCAATTATACAAACAGGAGCAACAGTGCCACATCTTCCGTGTAGTTCTGAACCAAAAAAATATCAAAATCCAATCTCTCTACGCTCCATTGCCAATCCAGTCACTGTCTATGTGAACTGTTCAATCATAAACATGGTTGTAAAAGCTGGAACTGAAACGTTTGTCGGAAAGAAAGTCTGAGGAATGAATCAGAGAACTTCAGTCTATATATGCTGCTATTTTTAGCGATTTCTTCTTTTTTATATACAGAATTTATTGTTTGTTCGTAAATATCAATTCGTTATAACATGTTATCTTGATAATTGTCAGGTTAAATGCTGTTTCAAGTTCAAATACCAGTGTATTGTCGAACGGAATTCAAGGTACACCCGAGAAAGTTGATCACTTACATGAACGATCGTACAAAATCCTATTTTGGTTATATTTTTCCTCCCATCGTGTATCCAAAATAGGTTTAATATGAAGGCTTACCTCTTTTGTTTTAGACCTTTATCGTGAAACATCGTGTACTTTGCCGTTTCTTTGAGAGTTGGAGGTTGAATTGTTAAAGAGCCTATAGATGAGAGAGCTACAGTATACACGCACTTGTGTGTAAACTATGATAGGCCCTGCTATATGCAGAGGTCTACCTTATGGAACTTTCAATTTTCTTGTTCTCTCTTTGTAAAAACAACAAAATGTACAGATCTATATCCATCAGTTTGACCCGCAAGGAACATGTACTTACTGAGCATCCCCCCCCCCCCCCAACTTTTACGTTTTCGCGGCCAAACCTTTGGGTGCCCTTTTTCGCACATATTATCACTCCCCCCCCCCCCCCCCAAGTATACAGCGTCTGTAAGTGACCGTATGAGAACCATACCCGTGCTGCCATTGTTTGGTTTACATGCAGGTTAGTAGATAAGTTTAATATATATAGTGGTGTACACATGCGTTTCTCATTATATCGCCAAAGGTGCAAGTGCCTATTGATATCTCTGTTATTTCTGTTCATGTGAATAACTGTAAATGATATACACACGATGATACTTGGCTTGCTGCTATTGGCATAAAAACGTGATCTTATAGATTTAGCATGCCTCTTCTTCCTCTTTCCAAGTATACACATGGACAGACACAATTTTCGTCCCGTTAGTTGTTGTAAGGTGTGTTGGATTGTCCTATGCCAGGTTACAAAGTATAGTGCTGCCACCTATTTTCATTTTGCTGTCAAAGTGATTTTTACATCTTCCCAAAAAACACTACCACCTCTTTGGTTTTGTTCCATGAAGGAAGAATGTAGACATGGAGTTAGCAGTTTGGGACGGACTAAACGGTATAGATTTGCTCCTTTTAGGCTCGCTATATACATGTAGTATACCAATAAAATAAACATTCCTTGAATATTTAGACCAGTACATTTTACTCAAATTAAATGTTGACGTTGCTTTAAGTGCATGTGTTTTTTGTTCGTACAAGATATATATATATATATATATATATATATATATATATATATACATATATATATATATATATATATATATATATATATATATATATATATATATATATATATATATATATATATATGCCTATATAAACACAAGTTCCCGACCTGTTGGTTTAGGCCTTATACCTTTCAACACTATATTAATTTTTGCTTGATTAAAAAACCAGTTTAGTACCATCCACACCCAGTCGTTGCGTGAAGAAGGAACTCATGGCGCCTCGTGTCCTACCGGTCGCATTCTATGAAGAGTTGGAGGACCACACATCAAGGTTTAGCCTGGTCAAATCAAGTAAGAGTGTGCAGTACTATCACGGAACAAGTGAGAGGTCTGCACACATTAAGCCTGGTGTTGATAAGGTACGAGACACAAGGCGGATTAAACTTCCTGCTTCTCGTGTGATGGTAACATCAACTGGCTTAAATGTGATCGAAATGGATCATGATTAAGAAGAAAAAATGACAGTCAACACGTAGAATATAGGTGCGATGTAAAAACATCACATGACAGCTATTTTGCCTGCTGAGCAGCTCCACACGTTGGCCTTTTTGGTTGCTATAATTTAGAGAACATGGGGCTTCATGAAAAGCTGAAATAATAACAGCATTAGATGCGTTTACTTTCAGTTTTAGAAAAAAAGACAGTTTCATTATGTATCCTTTTACCGCTGCCATTCTGCTCCTTCCTTGGAGAATCTCTGTCCAGTTGCATGCTCTTTTGTTCAAATTGATTTGTTTGTGCAGAAAACATTTTCTCTTCCATCGCACAATTTGGAAAAGCCAAGATACTGGATCCGACCCTTTTGATGTTACGAACTTATTCTCAGTAACTCAATGTGTCATCTGGGCACCCTTGCATTTCATCTCCTCATTAATATTAAAAGTACTGCAAACGGCAAATTTTGCCACAAGTTTCGTTTAATAGTTCTATTAAACTTCCAGGCTCACCATGTTGGCATGAAACATGCCTGCAGTAAGTCGTGATTTTTGTGGGCGGGCAAAAATTGGAGCATGAAGTTCTAACGGCCATCACTCAAATCATCAGAAGTCTCACGAATGACGTATATCTATTCTTCAAGCGCTCTCCCATATATCAAGCCAGAGAAGAAACTTGATAGGCGTGATGGCATGAAGGGCTCCAGAAGCAGGGCTGCCCACCCATGAAATAGATCAAATGTCGGATCAAGACCCAACACAGTTATTCCGCATCCAAACCACAAGCTCTCTAGGCTATAGCTTGCGATAGCTTCCCTTGCAGCCCGCGCATGTAAATTTACAGGGTTTACGGGCGTTTCAAAAAGACTGGTTACTCGGACTAGGCTGTATAACTGGACCTGTACTTCGTTTGTGCCTTTTTAAAGATCCAGAAGAAATTAGTCAATCAATAAACAGTAAAACTGGTGAAAACATCACTGAAAAGTTCATGTTGTCAAGCACAGGAAAAAAAACGCTCAAGAATTTTATACAACCAGCTTTGTTAGCTTTGAACTCTATTTGTTGAAGGAGGCAGGAAGAAGAGAGTTAAAATGAGGTCCGTGCATCAAGTAATGGCAATGTACACACTTCAGCATGTGTGTGAACTGGAAAAAAAGTTTTCTTGTGGTTGAAATTCGTATAAACACTGTTTCAGGTCATTTAACGAAAGGCCTGCGCCGCGGTGTGCCAGTGATACGCCTGTATAGCACTGCTATCCTGGCTCTGTAGCCATACAAATGCACATTGTTGGAAAAAATGCTGTTTATTCGTCCAAATGGGCTCGCAACTTGTGTGGTCCTTCTACTTTGGTGAGCTGTTGCTTGGCAACTAATGCAAGGCTGATGTTACTTGAGCAATCTGGGGACCTATGGACCAATCAGCGCGCGAATCATCCAGGACATCAATCATGCTTCAGGAAGCATCAGGGAGGAGCCGGCATGCAAATGAAGAGTTAGCAGATTCGGAGTACGGAACGAGAACATCTTAGGAACATAGCTGGACAATTTTGTACAACTTTAGGGCCTTTTATGTGCCCAAAACTATGGAGAGCTGGGTTCATCCAGCATTTAGACCCTCCGAGGTACGTATTGTGAAGTTTGAAGACTCTTCGTGGATTATGAGGCACTATTTCTACAGATTCTGATGTAGGACACCCAAGATGGCTGTTGCTCCGTGATTGAATTTCCCACGTTTGTCTGTTGCAGGGCACCACTATGAACAGAATATCGAGACAGGAAACAGTTACCGATGACTCGGAGCTTCTAACACGGACAAGCTGGGTAGATGCTAAAGTAGCATACAGACAGGTGAAAAAGGTAAGATTCAGTAAGATACTTTTATTCTGGTATACTACCTTTCAACGGCAACTTCGTTTCAGTGCAACATGCCTCGCCGGTCATGAACACTGTCACTGATGTTCAGCATCCCACGAGTATGTTTACATTGATTTGGAAACTTCTCTTTTCAGTCTTCAGAACTTTGCAGTTGTCAGAAAGAAGAAGGCCACTACAGTGTAAATCTGTGTCCATGCATGATGCTCAAATATCCGGAAAAATTAAGAAACTACCCTAAGTTTTTACAAGGAAGATAGTGAACATACCTTAGTGATCTATTCCTGTATTTTGCATTGTCAAACAATGTCAATGTCTTGCTCCCACACGAAGTAGTCAATTGTGCTGAACGCATGCTGAGCTATTATGAAAACTTCGGCTTAATACTTTTTATCGGTGGATTCAGATAAATGTTTGTCTAATTAAAAATATCACGTTTAAAAGGTGCTTCAAAGAACCAGTTTTTGAAAAGAGCCAAAGGGCAATTTGTATTTCATGGTCCTACTCCACTCGTGATTCGAAGAGGGCACAGAGAAATGGAATGGGGCTCCGAATCACTCTTAGTGGCTGAAGTTTCATTGTCGCGAACTTGCTCGTAGTAATTTCCATTTTAATTGACAAGATAACGCGACGAACAGAACACGGGAATGTGTTCTTGTATCATGGACTCGCATCTATAAAAAATCACTTGCCGGTGCGACTTTCGAAATCCCACGTGTTTTGCAACTGTCAATAAACATAACGTAACTTTGTAATACACATTGTTATACTTAGTATTTATTTCTTGTTACAGGGTAAAGCCCTTGGAAATACGTGTGCGTTATGGCTCAGGTGGCATTTGCAGAAACATTTATACAATTTAGGATGTTTTATTCAAAGACATTGTGGCAAAGTACTGTTTGTTGGATTACTATTGCTGTCTCTGTGTTGCATTGGTCTCAAGACGGCGTCATTAGAAACGAATGTGGAAAAACTGTGGGTCGAAGGTGAGTAGAACCTGAGTTATTTTGAGTGGGGATTTCGATGGTAAAGAAAGTGAACAATTGGGCAAGATTCAGTGGCCGGAATGCAGCCGATCATGCGAAGGAAACCACAGCGCGAGTGGTAATAGATACACCCGCCATCTTGTTTCTTGACCCCGAAACTGTGTAATTCACTCTTCTCGTGTGTGGTCTGGTATTTTTGGAACCAATTCAAAAAGTGACAAAAATTGTACCCATGAGCCAGCGCAACGCATGCAAGCGTTTTCATCAACATTCGCGGTATTTGATGTAGAACCATGAAAGACTTGCTTGATTCTGTAGCTGAGATTTAGAAGTAAAATTGTTGTACGTGACCCCGCTGAAGAAAAATAGTACTCCTGTTGCCCAGGATGGCTCCGACTAGAAGTTCCTGAGCGGTGACCTCCGAGCTGCTTTGCCAGATCGAGGCTGGCACTTTACGGAGTACTCGATGCCTGAAACAACAATGTAAACGTGATTGCATTTGTAACAATAAAGTGCCAGTCATGACTGATCGCTGCAATCAGATTAAGTTGTGAAAGTGTGTGAAGTTGGTAAGATATGAGGATTTGGGGTTATTGACTGTTTGCTCAGCTACTACAAAGGTGTTTGACTCCCTGCTCAGATGGTGTCAAAAATCAACACAGTCGCAGAAGTTGGAGTTCTAAATACACATTTCTTGACACCACAGAACATGCTGTCCATGCAGAAAAGTCATGCTTACGTAGGGCACAGCAATAAGACTCGAACTTATGGCCCAAAGTATCACTGACTGCCTCCAAAGCTATTGAAACTTTATCTGCCTTATAATGGGCAATTTTCTTCAAGATGGCAGCCATTTTGAAGTGCAGGCTGTGGCAAGGCTGAGTGACCTATTATAATGTTAACTGTTTGAATCATGAAATGATAGAGAATCATCTGATTGTTCTTACACACATCATTCAAAAGATTAAATTTTATCTTGCAGTGGGGCGAATACATGTGTATAATTGCACAGTTAAATTATGTTCAAGCATTAGGGGGGCAAGTTTTGTTAGCCTCAAAAATGGGGCATGTTGTTAGGGTAGATGATTTTCCACCAACCGCCTTACCTGTATTTTAGAAAGGCTATCAGACATTGAAACTGGTCAGAGGGGGTCTGAAAAGGTTGAGTCCAGGTATTTTTGCAGGGCATGTACCATTATGTAACATGAGGAAAAAATGTGGGGAAAAGCACTAATTAGGTTAACTCTTTTCTCCTTAATTCTGTCAAAAATTTACCTTTATCAAATGTCTGCTTCATTGTCACTGATAATTTTATTTCTTTTCTTTTTTTTTTATATTTGAAACAATTTGGATATGCATTACACATGATGCCTGTCAGGATAGCATGACCCAGGTCAGTGTTTTTCCATGGAACTGGTGAATAATAACACAATAGGGTTGGGCACTTTAGAAGCCATTGCACACCAAAGAAAGATGTTGACTGAGTGTTAACTTAAGGGGAAATAGGTTATAATAGTTGTATAGGGAAATGTTCACATTAATCATGTCTAAATTGTCAAAAACATTAATTAGAAAGCCATGGCTTGAAAGTATTTGCAAATCTTGCAGTAAATTCCGAAGTCCATACATTAATGATTTATATCTGTTCTCTGGAATGAGGTGGTGGTAGATTGGATTTATTTGGGTGGCCTATGGTACAGCGCTTGTGCTGGTTAGTTGTCACATTGACAAGAGTGCTACAAAGTTCCATTATTTAATTTGTGAGGAATTCAGATTTTATATATTTGAGAGAAAGCATTTTTATATGGAAATTCACAATCTTGTTTAATATTGTCAAAGCAAGGATTTGAAATTACATGATCATCTGGTTAGTTCGTAAGCAAGGATTTGAAATTACATGATTATCCAGTCAGCTCACTAGAAGGACAGAACATATACAAAATTTGAAGGGAAAGAGAATTCTAGCATTTAGCAAATGTGTTATGACAGAAATTGGAAGGAGCACACCTGTTAAAAAGCTTGCAGAATCCCAGCACAAAATCAGGAAAATAGGGCTCCATTTTTAACAAAGCTGAGCAATTGCTCACCTGAGTATTTACTCAGTATTTCTTGTTGCTGATTTGCTCAAAGGTTATGTGCACTCTGCCTGAGGCCAATAAAAACTGGAGCCATTTGATTCTGAGTAATTAATTACACAGTGATAATATAGTCGAGAAAAACTGGGCCCTGCTGTATGTAGGAACTCAAAGCATCCTGTGGTAAATTCTGGTGTTTATGTGAAATGTTCATGCATGTATTACCATTGCAACTGCAGACATAACCAGTTAATTTAGAAAAATACAGTCCTGCAGCAGGGAAGAACAAGGATGGAAGATTTTTTTGCCAATCTTTCAGAGGGCGCTTCAGTCAAGACGGCTTGGGTTATGCTTTCCAATTTTATTTCATTCTAATTTTCAACTTAAAGTTGAAGCAACTGTGCTGGAAAACATCAAATTTGGCAATTTGAATGTAGGTGTTAAGGTGCACCATGCATGTACATTTTGTATTATTAGTCCCAAAAGGTGATTAACCCTTTCCCCATTTAATTAAGACTGAAGCAACAGCTTTCCTTGGCATGGGTTGGGCCCAACCCTTGCCAGGGAAAGATGTTGACCTGGGGCATATGATCCTGATAGGTTTCCTCTACAATTCTTAGTCAAATTGTTTTTCATTATTGTTGAAATTAGGTGCAAACACTGAAGCAGACATTTAACCACCAGCTGTTTTGAATGGTTTAATGGGGAAGGGTAAAATGTTGCTTAAGCATACATTCCAATGGGAACACAAACATCAAGCATAAGAATTTTGTGTAAAAACTTGTGTATTCAGCAGAAATATTCATAATGCTAATGGGACCTTTCCTATTGTATTACACGTATCAGTCACACTATATGATTTTGTGTATTAGGTGTGTATTTAGCTGAATACACATGTAATTGTGACACCTCTTGTGTACTGGGTTCTAATGGGTGAGGAACTGGAGGGTGTCAATATAGTACCCCCCAAAATTTGGGAGAAGTCCATATTTAGTGTTTTATTCCTTGCATAACATAAGAAAGTAAAAAGAAGTACATGTATGAGAAATAGCTGTATCATGGGAAACAAGTTTGTAGGAGTGGAAATAGAACATTTTACTGTAGTTTTGAAAGAACTTTATATGATGCGATTCATTTATTGGTATGGGGCATCATGATCATATTGTGCCTTTGACTGGTAACACATGGAGTTATACAACCATGTGCATACCATTAATTTTCAATGGTACAAATGATTTACATCATAGGCCTACCTACAAAGGGTCAGTCATAGCATTCATTCATTGTGCAAGGCCTGAATGCAGCAGGTAACCAACATCTGAGAAGGTCAGTGTGCAGTACATGCTGACAGCAGAGTTTCTACAGAGTAATATGACTGAACATTACAAACATCATCCATAATTTCTTTAAACAAGCTAACCAAGTGTTACATGAGAGCCCTGAATGTAGTGTCTAAGGTCCAGTATGCATTGCTCATCACTGAGCATTTCAGTAGGCCATTGGTACTTGTATGAACATTTGAGTTGAGGAATAGGTCTACGTGTGTATGTTATCCAGGCACTGCAAAGCATCTGCCACCTACATGTATATGATACAATGTACCAACAGGAGCAACACTGTCACATCTTCTGTGTAGATCTGGAAAAAAGTCACACAATCTAATCTCTATGCTCCATAGTCAATCCAGTGTCAGATTCGTGGCATTTAAAAGTGAAAACAAAAAACCAGTGTGATTGTGGTTGAACACAACAAAGGATCAGTATCAGCTTTACAGGAATCATGTTGAGTATGTCCTGTGGTGAGCGCTATAGTATACCATACACGACATATAGCTGGCATTATACATTGTAACAAAAGACACTTTTCCAAGGAATGGTCCTATCTCTGGGCATTCTGGCTGCCAAGTTATTCCTATGTGTGATAACCATTTTCCTTTGCAACATGGTGACTATTAAACTGGGGGGGGGGGGGGGGGGAGGGGGGGGGGCAAGTATGCTGCACTTTGATGACAGACAGTGTGAACTAGATTCAGAAACAATTTTTTTTTTTTTACCAGGGCTGGTGTTTTTTGAGATGTGTGGTATTGGAGGGCACCCAGGAGAAGAGTGGGGACTGTTAGGCCACAGGAATGTGATTGTCAGGGAAGCAGGAATCAACCATGGCTGATTGACCAGCTTGCAGAAGGATGCTTTTCAAATTCACTCTAATGGAGTTTGGTGTTGCAGCTGTGAGAAAACTGCATTTTTGTGAGCCAAGTGACAGAATTGATGAGTGTTCTGTCCGAGTAAGGACCCCACAGAACATAAACAGAGAGTTTAGTTTCAGAAGGGGCATCTTGCAAAAGAGGAAAGGTTAATTGAGTATATTGAAGTGTCATGTGCCATGGAGTGTAAATTTTTTATTAGGATTTTGTCAAATGGACTGGTGCCTGGCTTTGTATGGGGGTCGTGTTGTTCAGGTAGGAGGTGTCCAGGTTTCATGAGAGTTCTGTCAGGGTTTACCTCTGAGCTTCCTTTAGCTGTCTTCTATCAAGCATACTATTGAACTGTGTGAGTAAATTCAGTATTTATACACGGGAAGTCAGATACAGGTTTCTCAGCATTTCTGTTTTTGAAGTGGCTTGACAAGCAAAGTATGTAAACATGAAGTGTAAATTATGTCTCTCTTGATAATATTAACAAATGTTAATTTTACATGATGGTGCACCTCCATTTTAAAATCTTTTGGTGTGAAATGCAGCATCCGAACTTTTCTCATACCTGTTCATGGATAAAATCATCCCTCTGCTGTCATTTGACTTGAAATGAGAGCAAAGCTGAAATAATTGCACAGGGTAGAATCATATGAGTACATATCTTTATACAAATGAAGTAAAATTTGTTGTAAGAAAAACTTAACCTTTTTCATGTTGGTTAAGCATGGGAACCACTGGCAACCACGGGGAGAAATGCTTTTTTTTTTAGGTGGTGACCATTCCTTGTCACTTGAGTTGTGCTATCCTACATCCCACCCCCAGGAAAGAATAGCTAGTGAAAACTACATTTTAGTTGCAAGCTCATTTTGTAAGGATGATTGCTACATTTGAATAGCTAAAGTGTGGGCATCCTGTTGCTGCAGTTCCATTAGTTGCCTCCATTAGAAGTTAGAGACTTGTGATAAGTGACCACCTGTCCAGAGGACTGCCATACATTATGATGTGAAACATCAGGCAGGGAAGTAACTCCATCTGTGCTCTGGTTGACAGGCTTTTGCTGATGCTTGCATAAAAGACAGAGGGAGAAAAATGTGTCTTTTGTTTTAACATACCACAGACAGATGCTGAGGGTAAAAACTTGAGTTATTTAGGCAATATGGCAGTGGCATGACAGAGCTTGATAAACAGAGTGGCAGCCAATTATACAAGGGTGCTTGATATACTGGGGCCCGAGCAAGTGGAAATGTATGTGGGAAATGTGTGTACTGGGCCCTCTCTATTGCAAGTCTTGTGTGGTCTTGGCAAGGTATAGGTAAATATTAATGTCTTGAGTCAGCGTAGTTTCCTGCCATCTGGTTCTGTATATACAAATGGGATGACACAGAAAACTGGTGTGTTTGTGGGCTGATAGAAGCACATCATCCCTGTCCTTTATCAAAAGAGACACTTCAGAGGAACTAAAGTCTCTATGCCAAAGCCTGAGATGGATGCTTATCTGGTGATAAGATGGGCCAAGGCTTCATGGTGTTGAGGAAGAAATGGCAGACCTGTATATGCAGGGTGCATATGTCATAATCTGAAAATTTATATTCTGGCTGCTGTGTTGCAGCTCATCTTGGCTGCTCAGCCTCACAATTTACAAGGGTAGTTTATTTATCTAAGCCATGCCTGGTGGAAATGGTTTACATTGGGTTTTGGGTAAATAAGGCATCTGATGGCACAGTGCTTTTAGGCCTGGCCAGTGGCAAGAGTCACACCACACTGTTGTTATAGGCCACCCTTTCCAGAAGCACCTTGTGCTGGGGGCACTGACTGGCTCCAGTCTTTGGCGGTAGCACCCCCCAGCCACAGGGTGCAGCTGGGTGTGCATTGCACCAAGTGCTGGCAGCTCACAACCGGGAAAAACAGACATGTTCAGGTTCCCTACATTACAAGCATAGTGATACAAGAAGTCTGTAAATATTTTCCTTAATGCTGCAACCTGATGTCCAAAGGCAAAATAGAAATCATGTTCTCAAATGGAAGTTTTAATTTTGTTCATTCTTTTTTGGGAGAGGGGGAGCTGGGGGGGGGGGGCTGGATGCCCCCAACACTCCTCCTCCTCCCCATGTGCAAGAAATGAAATTTACCTCTTGAGTACAAAATTAAAAAAAAAATATCCCCTGTAAAAATGCTTTTTCATATTCTATCAGATTTTTGTAAGATTAGAGCGCATCATATGTCAATCTTTTTTGGGAAACTTGGGGAAAGTATTGACATCCTTTGCATGTAGCAGTTGAACAATAGACAGGACCATTGTTGGACAATAGATTGATAAGCTTTGTAATTGTGATAGCATTTTAATTCCCCACCTCAATGCATTTATCAGACAATAGGCACAATCATTGGATGACAAAGTAATTAGCTTTCTGCTAGTGACAGGCTATTTGGATTTCCAGTTATTGTCAATTTGCCAAGGGCTGTATTGCCAAACATCATATTAGTGGTGTTCATATCAAATTAATCAATGGGGGCTGAGGTTGATACGATGATAGACTGATGACACAGGACTGGCTCGGATGGATGTTGGCTAGAGTGTTTATTTTGAGTGTGGTAGCATTGAGGGACTCCATTCAGGAGCCATTGTTGTGGCACTTGGCACTCAGCCAAAATACCTTTGCTACAGGTAGAAGCTCTCCAATGGAGCACAATCCATGGGTCAAAACCCCCTTTCACTGGATAGCTTAACTTATTATAGTAGGAGTCTTTGATGGAGGCTACCACCCATGAATCCAGCCGGTGGCACAGCCAGGTCAGCTGATGAAGATCCGGGTGATGTATGTGTATTTGCATCAGGAAGCGCCAAGATCTAGAGTGGCCGATATGCATCAGAGGTGTTCCTGCAACCTGGCAGGACTAGAGTTTTCAGTTTCAGCTAGTGCACAGCATGATAAAGCTGCAAATCCCTGACTTGCTGTCCTGATACCAATGCACCATGTGTAACTGCTGTTGCAGGTTTAATTATGGCCCAGATATTTCAGTGAAATTTGGAACCCTTGTTCACAAATTTACCCCGGTAATGGGGCACATTTCACAATTACTGCAGAGCTTTAACTTCAGAATATGGTATGAACAATAAAGTAATGACCATGGCCATTACTCATTTTCTGGCCATACAGACTTCTTACTGCCGGAAACTGTTATTAGAAACTGAAGTAGAAACAAGTTATTTTGGATTCATTTACAAGTGAGTGTGGGAAGGGTCAGCCAGTTCAGTTTAGCTATACTTCATATAATTACAGGGCCAGGTAAACGTAATTTCCTTGAATTCTAGGATATATTTGGAAAGTTGGTTGGTATGCTGCTGTTGGTGGTTGTCTGCAGTGGGATGGGGACCAGTGACAGGCTGGGATTAATGAGGGCATGATTGATGGGATAGCAGTGGGCATGGGTTCATGGGACTGGACCATGGGGTATAAAACTGGGTTATGCAGGGTTGGCAAAAGCCCCAACTAGGCCAAGAAATGGGCTAATTTCACCTCAACATTCACTGTTTATGATGTCAACTAGTGAGGATAGAGTGAGGAAACCATATGGAGAAGCTGACAGGAAGGCAGGTTGCAGTGCAAATTATTCAGTGGCACATGCACAGGAAAGGTTCCCTGCATCCCCCACACACTCGTCCAAAAATGTGCAGGTGGATTGTCTCATGGTGGCATGTATTGAATATTTTCTTCAGCTGATCATTCATTCAGGAAATGATAAAGACAGCAGGAGTTTTTCAGCCAGATGGCAACTAATTATACCCCTTCACTAAAATACTGGGGGGGGGGGAGGGGTACACTGTTTTCAACTTGTCCGACTCAGGGCTTTTGCATGTCCTGTTGTCCGGGACAAGTAAAAAATGATGGGGGACAAGGAAAATTTGTGAAAATTAACATGTAAAAGATAGGAGCACTTGTGCCCAGACAAGTAGACCTTGGAGTAGAATATGGTCTATGCATAAGTTCACCAAGCTGGGAAACCCCAGCCGAGATTCCGATGTCTGAGCCAGGCGCGCACAGGTTTTTGTGGGCCACTCAGTCTTACTGCACAGGCTACAGGCTAGCGCTACTGAATACAGCAAGTAACGAGGAGTGAAACACGATGATGATTTCTTCAAAAAACAGAATCTAGGGTGGCTGAAAAAGTATTTGAAAGACAAAGGAATATCAGTTGATGGAAGGAAAAGAGCGGCACTTTAATTTTTGATATTTGTCAGTTTGACGTTTCTTCGTGGTATCAACATTACAGGCCACTACACAACAGTCAGTGGTGGTTTACCATGATATTTGCCTTGTCACTCAACGTTCTAACTATCAATCCGTATTCCCTCCACCAATGATCTACACTGGTAAACTCCTATACACCTCCTGTATTTGGTCCATTTCCTGCTTTTCTGTTCATGTTGACACGAACAAGATTAGTGTCCGCCATCATGCATTATCGTGACCACTTTTGAGAAGGTGCACAGCACGCCATCTGGTAGCAAAAAATCAGTTCGCATGCCTCGCTTTCGTAATGGAACAACTGCCGGGGTTTTCCCGCTTGGTGAACTTATGCATAGACCATATTGTCTTGCCCTGTGACTGTGTCCAAATGTCCGTCTATAGGAGAATCTGTGCCAGCCAAATATTTCATGATACAGGACCCATGTGTGTGCAATGTGGGGTGGGGATGGGATGAGGGTAATCCAGTCTGTCTGCGAGGACTGTTTTAGTATATTACAAATTTGAATTGTCATATGTGTTATCATCATTAGACCAGCAAGAGGCTGTGATTCTGATGAGTGAATTGAAGGAAGTCAAATGATATTATGATTGTTGACAATGAGTATGTGACCAACATTAACTTTAAAATTTGTAGTTTAGCAATGAAGCTATCTCTGCAAATAAAGAGAATAAATCCTAATTCTCCATGCGTTCATTATACATGTAATACAGTATTGTGCATTTGTAATATTCCGGGTGACAAAATCTCTCTCAGGTGAAAAATACTTGTATTATAACCAACTTTGTTGCCTTGTTGCAAGGAAATAGTGATGTGCCTATTTATTTGTATGGAAACTGACCAGTTCTTTGATTTGTTCTTTTGCAGAAGGGGGAAGGTTAGAAAGGGAAATAACATACACACGGAATACCTTGGGAGAGGGTAGTGGTAGTACAAATGAACTTATCATTCAGACACCAAAGAAAGGTTTCTCAAGTATTCTCTCTGTGGATTCATTATTATTACACTATGAGGCTGTGAAGGCTGCAACCAAGATCCAGGTTGAAATGTATGACATGTGAGTACAGTTTTTTCATTATTTCTTCTGGTATACATTGTATTACATGTGGTCGACTTTCATGTTGAGAAATAAGGTGGTTTCAGTTGAGGATCAGAGGATTTAAAAAAATTTTAAATGTTGTTTTTGCATGATAGCAGTTCCATTGTGTTTTAATCTATGCAAGCCCACATACAAATGCAATACATGTATATGATCCTTCATCATATGGTAAAATTGATCATTATGAGGAGTTGGCTAAAACAAGGGATATTTGATGTAAATAATTCTGAAAAATATGGGTGATCATCGTTCATCAAGAAAAGCAAAATAAAAAAACATATATAATACAAAAAGGATGATCTAATCAGTTTATACATGAAATTGAACATTGCTGTAAAAACTTGTAATCCACTCAAATTGCCAAGAATCAGTTATTTCATTTCTGGTATAGGTCTGAGACTGTGTGCAAGGTTTTAGGGCTGTGTGTATCGCAGTAATACACAAAATATCTAGCTGTGAGGCATTGTGTTTGCCATTATAACTATAAATATCTAACACAAATCTGTCACAATTACCCACTGGGAGAGTTTTGAGGAATTTGATGATTTACAACACACATGTATGTGGATGAATTTGGTCAATCGGAAAACAGAAAACAGACAAGAGGAATTCTTGAGCAGATAAATATAATGAAGAATGGGAATGCCATGGAGCATTGTGGGTGGGTGGCCAGGGCACAGCTGTGGTGTGTTGAGCAGGCCCACACCAGGTCTGGAAGAGTTCACAGCCCAGCTGACTGTGGTGTAGTCTAGAGAGAGCTGCATACCATTTGCAGTGAGGAGGAAATGATAGGCATGAAATGCTTCCAGGAGCATGGTGGCCTGGCCATCACTGGTACTGTGTGCAGGTGGCTTCACCAAAGAGGGGGGTGGTGGGGTGGTGGTAAGAGAGCCCCTATAGTAATAATTTTGCACCAGATGAAGGTACAGAACTTAAAAAAAAAAGAATGCATAAATATTGGTTGTTATATAGCACGGAAATTAAAAAGGGGTTCCAGCACATAATTACTGCAAATGAAAATGCCCAGTACACCACTATGGAAAACACCTTACTCCCCTTCAGATAGTTTTGCTTCACTGAAATCACCTTCATATAAAAATAGGAAAAGAGTGAACCAGAACTGAAACTATGTTTGGGTTCTGTAGATATGGTGAAAAACTACAGGATTGACCAATGCCAGAAAAAAAGTTGCACCTGATCTGTCAGTTTACAATTTCTTTCCACCAGATGGGTGATATCAAAGACATTCCAAAATAAACTGTTCTTTATTCATTCACCTGTGATAATTTAACAGATAAAGTTAGCTTCACATGATATTTCAGTTTCAACCATTGATAGTGCCTTCTCATAATTTCAAAATCTTGCAGCATTCAGTACTTATGCCTGTGTACTTTTCTTTTTTTTGCAGAACCTGGAAATTCAGTGATATTTGTTACTCTGCAAATTTTCCTAGTTTTGATAATTTTTTATTAGATAGGGTAAGTATATTAAGTTTTACATGTTTTCTTCATATTTTGTACATGTTTTGAAATAATATTCAGTAGTATTTAGATCCTCTTAAGTGCATATTTTGAGCATTGGGGTTCTCATTTTATAGGTACAAAAATAAAACAGGTAAGGTCTTATGTGTGGCATGTTTACCTTGGCCTACATATTTCTATGATAGATTTGATGGTTTTGAAATGGTCCCTGAGGCTCAAGAATCTGTGGTGCGATTAGCCAGCCATTGACAGACTCCCACAGTGGGGTGTACTACATCCCATGTAACTAGCTCCCACATCAGGCAGGCTAGTGAACAAGCTAGATCTTATACATTTCTGGCATCTTGTGATTCCACTTTGAAACCATGGACCAGCCCCAGCAGAAGTTGGGCATTCTGAAACCAGACCTGGTAGTTGCAGGGAGGTGTAGATCTACAGTGGGTTGGCCGGTAGATCTGGCACATGATGAACTGGCCCGTGTTTAGTGGGACCCTGATAGCTGGCAGTAGTATGCTTGGCATGTGGTTTGTGGGGCGGCTGGGCTAGTCGGCACAGGCTGCTCCACTTCATCCTACCCAGGCTCATGCACTGACATCAAGGGGGCAAGTTTGAATTAAATTCAAGTCGACTCCTCTGGCTCCGTGCACTATGGATGCAGTGGCAACCATCAAACCAGTACATAGCCGCCAATACTGCCGGCAGAGCTGCCCCACTGTGCTCTGAGGTTTAAATGTACCAAACTTAGTGCACTTGAAAACAGCTACTGCAAAGATATTGCTGGCAGAGAATCACTCCAATTCGTTGCCCTTCAATGAATGTTTTTGGCGTGTATACAGTCGTGGGGTACATGGACGTGCCTGTTTACAAGCTGTTCTGGTATAGAATGCATCTTCCATCTAAACTGTTATACAGGGCTAACATTCTGTTTACAAGTTTGTATGCGGTACATCATGGGGGCCAAAATTATGGGGAAACAGCCATATTTTGTTTGTATGTGTGTTTTCTCTGTGTCACTGCCCTGCCCTCCTCTGACAGCTGTGTGGAGGGACACATCAAACACAGTATTAACACAAGTCAGTGCCCCACAACATTCAAAGGTTGCCATGGCAACAGTCTTCTTTCTGAAGAGGAGTTGAAGAAAATTAGTTTGGTTTTTTTTAATGCAATGCTGGGAGTCTTAAAATACACAAAAATGGTGGAGGTAAAATGAAAGAGTCAAGGGACGGGTGCAGTTTTCTGTGGGATGATTGTCTAGGGGGACTTCAGTCCTTAATAATAAAAGCATCCAGTATTGGATGTGTAATAATGCACGACCCATGGACAGCTAGTAAATTCCAATGAAGCCAGTGAGATGTGAAACCTGGGCCAGCCCACCAGGCCTTTCAAGGCACATTTTGATGTAGCCTTGCTGCTTGGTATGAATGTGAAAGGCAATGTGGCCAGCCAAATGACAAACTCAGTTGTCAGGATGGGGCAATTATTAGGATATCATGGGGGCATTAAATGCGAATCCACTGGAGGGTAAGAAGGGCTTGTTGCACATAAAAGCTTGTCCCATAAAGCAAAGATTTTGGACATGAGACATTTGGCTGGCCTGTCCAACAGTACAGGAATATTGCTTTTTAGTGGTGGGTATTCAGAAAGGGAGATCGTCAGAACAGCCGGCCCACAGGGGGAGGAGATTCCATGGTCATATTGACATCAACTTGATGTCTTCATGAAAGTGTTCTTTGTGCGCCACTTCCCAATCATCTTTGTGTTCAATCTTTATTGACCTACATGCCCTGTGCATCGGGCTGAAGGAGTCTCTGAGATGACTATATCTTTTGGCAGGGTTTGTCTGCACAGACAATAAGGCCCCTCCCTCCACCAAATGTTATCCCTGATAAAATATAATAAGCCAGAGATGGGAGATGGTCTTGATATTCAAGAAAAACAATTCCACGAAGTTCCACTTTTAACTAGTTATGTACGTAAATAGTACATATTAGTAGATTTTTATTTTGTGTACATTTTTCATTAAATTGTGAAAGCTTGATGAGCATAACTGTGTGTATTTTTGTATGGCAAAAGACTGACATAACACTGACTAACTCACCTTTTCCTTGTTTTCAGATATTAGAAAACCTCTTGCCATGTGTGATCATCACCCCTTTGGACTGTTTCTGGGAGGGAAGCAAACTGCTGGGACCAGAACACCCAGTGCCAGGGCTGTAAGTACTTTTTAATACTTTTAAATACATTTGCAGCAGGCAGGCCTTTCTTTTTGACTTAGCAGGATATGTACTTCCTACATTATGATAATTTGAACCTTGGTCTGTGCTGAGAATTGATGGTTGTGTAAAAATGGTTCTACTATGTACAGATTTGTAAGTTTGAAGGATACTCTTTAACTTTGTGAAGATGTGACTTGCCCAGAACCGATGAATGCCGTTCTAAGGTTATTTCTCAATAGACTGGAGGATTCTCAGCAATAGAAGTCGCAAATAACATATGTAGGTGTATTTGGCTGAATATACAAGGTTGTCAACCCAACACACAAAATTGTTGTGGGCTAGAGATGTGTCCTATGAAATGATTTTATATCAAAGTAACATTTAATACGTTGGCTGGTTTTGCAGTAAAAGTTTACAAGGGTATTTCAACTATATACCATTTAGCACAAGAAATTTTATGTTTCTAAGTAGAGCAGTTTTTAAGTTACACAGATGCAGATTACAAAAGAAATTAATGGAAATACACATACCTAGCCTGACTCCTTTGCAGAGCCCTCTATTGAGAACCCATGTGAACCAGTTGATCTTGACCTTACCTATTTTGTACACACTTTATTTAGCTGTACCTAATGTGCCATGGACTAATGAATGTCATGAGGAGATTTGCTACAGACTTGTTATCATTAAGGAGTAGTGGTATATGTACCTGTATGTTTAATTTTGTAAACACAAACTTAGTGCCATGGTCAATCTGTCTAAATCTGGATGGATGTGCAAAATGGTTCTACTGCAGACTTGCCCGGGCAAGAAATTATTTGGGGCCAGCAGGAGATATTTCAGTATTTTGTAAGACATTTAATATGTAGCTACTAAGTCAATGAAAGGTCATCACACTAACAACATGAATGGAAGAGTTGTGGGGCAATGCAATTTTGATAGAGCAGTCTTTCTGTTAGGTCTTCTTGAAACTGACAGCTTGATTAAAGGCAAGTCCACAAACATGATAAAGCTGCAAATGATGTGGCAGGGGGAGGACTAACCCTTTCCCCCTTCAACTGCTCAAAACTGGCTGGTGGTCAAAAGTTGCAGGCCTCGATGTTTTTAGCTTATTTCAGCTGTCATGAAAAACAATTAGAGTGAGAATTTTAGATGACACTTATCAAGATCACATGCCCCAGGTCAACAGCTTTCCGTGGGATTAGTGCCCAACCCATCCGAAGGAAAGCTATTAATGGAGTCTTAATTAAAGGGAAAGAGTTAATACTAAACTAGTGCAGCAGAGACTTGTGGCATTGTTCCTGTTTATGTTCTCTACTGGTGTGAAAAACTGGCTTGACATGGAGCCGCACAGCAAGTAGCAAATGTGAAGCATGAACCTTTTTATATAAATACCACAAATAAATGTGGCACACAACTGAGGTAATCAATATATTATAGCAGCGATTGCTGGGAAATTGTCTTGGCTGAGACTTTCACCTGCACTTTTCAATTTGGTGTTGGTAACCTCCATGCCCAGTACTTGAAGAGAAGGTGAAGTGGGATTTTGGCAGTGTTGCAGAATTCTTGCTATAATGGGATTCAGATAATGTGATGTATGTGGCCTGACTTCTGGCACATGAGGACCACACAGGCACAATAGAACACAGTTGTGCAGGCAGCTACACATGTTTGTTGGGGGCTATGTATGAGTTGGAGGGTGCTTTTTCAATCAGTGCTGCGTGGGTAAAAAGTCGTATGATATGGTTCTCATTTCAACAATCGTGCCCGAGAAGGCAGCAAAAAGTGGACAGTATGGTAATGCTATCTTGGTTCAGTTTGTTTGAATCCGACTATAATGCTGTGTGTTAAAAGATGACCCTGTTCACAGGCAGATCATAGTCTCAAGTAGTTTGCCAACATTTGGTCCTTGTTGAAGAAAGTGCTCAAGTTTTGTTCAGGGACACTGATAGGTATCCCGCCGGGTGCGGTCTTCTATCTTCTACAGTGTGCTCCATGCAGCTCCTGGCCTGTGGAATGTGCTCTGGGGCTGTATAAAGGTAGTTCCACCATCCTGTTAATGGTGCAGTCTGTTGTGGGCAAAATGTAAACAGTGATCAGAAACCGTTTGGAGAAAAAGTTAAAGAAATATGTGTTACATGTAGACTGTCTTAATTTAAAGGGGGGGGGGAAAGTGTATACAGTGTGTATATGTAGTGTTCAAATTCATAAAAAAAGTGTTACAGACAGCAAGGGACACCAAGGCTTAGTTTTGTAGGCCTACATAAAATGCTTACAAGTTTTCTTCTGTGCAAAGCAGTGACAAATCTTCATTTATGTAGAAAAATGTTGCAGATGTCCTTGTGTACGCACTTGCATATATATTGATTTGATGTACCATGAAATGTAAACAAACACCCCATACATCCCCTTTCCATAGCTGTCAGTGCTGTAGCTAAACAAGGTGGAGGCCTCTGAAGTAGAGAAACCTCCTTCTGATGTCTCCTTGCACAATCTGACGGGGTGTATGTGTAGGCCTAGTTTTACAAAGCTTCGAAGACCAACACATGTAAATCTATAGAGCTGCTGTGAGAGCAGTTCCTAAGTGCCCACTGTTGATAGGTATCCACTTCAATAGGTTCCACTGTACCCAGCATGTGGAGCATTCCGGTTTTTTACCGCGAGTTGGTGTTAAGTGAGCGGCCACCCATGTTTCCTGAGTTGATCCGCCAGGCTGTATTATCAGTCTGGTAGACTGGGGGCTATTTTAAACAGGGCTGTGGATAGGGTGGGTGAGAAGGGTGTCTGGACACAATGGCAGTTGTAGACCAGTGACCACTGACAATAGATATTTAAATCAGTCTGGCCACAAAAGATGAGGGGTGGCATTGGTGATTTGAAATACTCCGGCAACTTTTTCCTTGTTTGCATGGAAGCAAGTCGAGTCTTTTGGTCTTTGCCGCCTGGGGCGATATCTTGTACATTTCAGGCAGGATCAAACCTGGGTGGTATGCAGTTGAGAAGCAGGGTCATGGACTGTGCCCCTTTAGTAATTGTCATGCAAATCTTACTCTAACTAATTATATGGCATCTTGCAGCCCTCAGCCACAGTGCAGTGGCCATATGTACGCATTTAATGATAGGCTTCCCAACTCATTACAAAGAAGTTTAATGTACCTCTAATAGTAAAGAGGGCCCTGGGCTTGGGTATCCTGGCTATTATTCAATTTATACTAGACTTGATCAACAAACACACCTTTTCTTGTTGAAGCAGGTAATGGGGCCATGGGGCTCTCCTATTGGTCACTGTAGTGGTCCCGGCTTGCACACACACCTTAGTAGGCACCCACCCTACCAACCAAGCAGAAAGATGTGGTGGATAATTGCCTCCAGAATAATCTAGACCTTATCACAGTAGTCCGTCAGTGACCATCTAATGTGAAATTAGGGTGATTCCACATAGTTGATAATTCTACTGCTTGAATTTTGATCCTCTGTGGCAATGTCAGGTCTTTGTACTTTTTCTCAAACTTTGTGCTCCGAATTTTTAGTCTCAGCTGGACTTTTGCAAGGTGCACATTACGAACAGCCTGATGATCTCATGCCTGGATTCTGTATGGTACAGGATCAAACACTGTGAATGATTTCTTGAGTACTTTGCAAGGCAGCACAGAGATAAACCAGATTCCATCCAGAAGTTCATGTGCTGTGACAGTAATTAATTTTTAGTAAGATCTGTCACTGGGAGAAATATTACAAGGGTCATATAGATAGGTGATGGCAAGCTGGGTGGTCAGGGTGAACCTAAACATCAGTTATTAGGTGTCCAGTATCTATATGTGGGCCTGATATGCTGGCTGGCACAGGCCAGAGATTGAAGGCCATACCTTCTCCTAGGTGGTCTGCTGTTCAGATGTCTACCTACACTCACAGCTGTTGCCTGAAAAATGGAGCTCAGCTGCTAATTGAGGTATAATAATTTCTTATTGTCACTCATCCTTTGGGGAGAGCCTTGGGATGGTGTGCAATGTTGGGACCTGGGGGTCATGTTCCAATAGTTTTCAGAGGTCAGTAAGTGGCTGCCCAGAGGAAGAGAAAATTACCAAATGTTTGCAGGGCTTGGGAGTTTCACAGTATATGTTGGAGGGAGTATTTTTAGATGGGCTGGTTTGTGTTTCTCGACTTATGTAGCAGTGCTTCAGTAACTTAGCAGCTTCTGCTGGTTGATGTCATAGGAACCTCAGCCAGAACACTGTTGCCAATTCTCCTGTGGTGGAGCTGCACCTTGAAGTAGCACAGACTCCCGTTCTTGGGTCTTGGCCACATGTGGAGGTCAGGAGATCAAACATTGCAGTTACCTGCATACATGAACATTCAACACAGCTTGCTTCTGTGTTCATTGTTACTACTTCAGGGCAGATCAGGGCTGGATTTTCTATTATGAAGAGGAACAACTTTTATGTATTTTTTTTTTTTCAAATTGTTCAATGAAAACAGTTTCACAAAATCATTGCTTTGAAGATATTGATGGACTTGTATGACAGTTTAAACTATATTATATTGAGGCCCTAAAATCCATAATAAAAGTAAATATTCAATTAAAATTTCATGTTCAAGGCAGCAGAAATAATGATTTAAAAAATGGATTCAGAGTACAATGTACTGATTGTCAAGATTTACCTTTGGGGGTATTCATTATTGCCTTGAGCATAAAAGCTTGCCCATTAGATTTAGTCTTAAAGGTGTCATCCAAGGTATACCAGTAGGAATCATTACTGCTTGAAAGTAAAGGACATAGTTTCAAAATGGATATGGATTTCATCCACATGAGGTAGTATTACAATGTGCTTAATGGCTACTTTGTATGTGTTCCTTATGAAATCTGGGGGAAAAATGATGAAATGACAATACATTGTGAGCATTCTGCATGTCCTCACACAAAGATCCAGACCCATGCAAGCTTACTGCTTTCTGTGAAAATAAATTACTCAATTAAGAGTTTTGTAATGGTACGTGTCACCAGGAGGATTATTCTGATACACTTGCAGAAAAGGTGACAGTTTGAGGTGGAGCAACTTACATCCAAAGAAACTGATTGAAAGTCTAAAGAAAAAAGGATTTCCATTTCCAGCAAATGCTATTGATGAGCTATTAGACAGGGTAAGTACATTCGCATACTCTTTCCAAAAACTTTTACAAACTATGATACTTGATATAACAGGAAATAGTTGTATTCTTGCTGTAAAAAAGAGTCACTTTTTGTACTTTTAATGTACAACCAAGAACTTGTTACAAGCCTATCACATTTGATGTATATTGTTATTGAGAATGTAATACAAATTTATGTCTTTCATGCAGGTGATGTTGCACTCTTTTTATGATTTATGCTTTTTATGTGTGAAAATAATCCTATATGAAGGACTCGCTGGTATTTTTCCCATTGTTAGCTCAGATGCACTTTGAAGATAATAGTCAAGTGTGGTGGGTGGTCAGGTTTGGAGAGTAAATGTGTGTACAGGTTGAGATTTGTCATTGTGCAAGTTGACGGGGTCTACTTTTTGTGGGGCCTTAATGGAGAATGGCAGTTGTACAAAGACTGTTTACCAAACTTTACTGAAATATAAGATGGCATGCACATTCCTGCATCTCTGCCTGCTTTGTGTCTGAGTGGTCTTAGTCTTACATGAGAAGGGTTTTCTTCCAGTTGCATTAACATTACTGTTGTCAAGTTTGTCATGCAGGCCCACAAAACTGGGCTGATCACTCATTTTGGCATATTTCTGTTGACCAAATTTGGCCTTTATGGTTGCATTGTAACACAATTTGGACAGGGATCAAGGAAGAAGAAACAAGACTTGCTTACAGGACAAAGATGCTACAAATTTGTACCAGTAGACACTCCTGTGTATATATACACATATATTTAGTTGTCAGGCAGTTTCTAAGATACGTGGCTAAAGTTTGACAGTTTTTGGCAAATTTCCTTTGTCTTGGGTTGAACGTAAAGAGAATGACCAGTCTGTGGATTATGTTATCTACCCTATGATGTCTCTTGACCCCACAGAGTATACAAAGCAGTATAACAGGATGGTATTGGGAGCTTTCAATGACAGATCCCATATCAAGTACACAAATGTCAACACTGAACACACAGTTTATTTGCTTAAGGGCCATTGTTGTTTTGAGTGAGACCATGTAAGAATGGAAATTTATTTTTATTGGGGTTGCTTAGTCATAAACTGGTTTATAGATAAATGCTGTGCTTCTCTCAACTTGGCTCTACACGGATCAGACCCATGTGGAGAAGTATCTCCCTTACTCAGAATAAACAGGGAAACCTCCATTTCTGCAACAGGCATTTTCACTTCATTGTTCAACTTAATTGGAATCAAAACGTGGGTAAAAAGGTATAAACATCAAAGGTCCCTTGGACAGAAATTGGAAAATATGTACATTGTAGCCTTGCTGTCAATTAGAGATTGCTTCTGTACACATGTTCCAGTGCATTTGGCAGTTACACTGTTTGTTTCACTTGTGATATTCAATTCATGGACCTCCATCACCCTGCATGTCAAAGGGTAGTGTTGAGTGTAACTTGTGAGCGCATCCCCAGGACATCAATGTTTCATCATTTTTGGAAGGGAGTGGTGGTATTCTACTTAGTCAGTAGATTCTCGTCAATAGATTCTCGTAAAAATTGCATTGTTTGCTCTTTGTGCCCGCTCCATGACCAGGTGTTAGCAAAGTTTACAAACATAGCTGAATGGAAGTTGAGACTATTTACCAATTGTTAGTACAACCACACCCAAGATAATAGTGCATCACAGGATCAATGACTGTAAAAGTTGCAGTAGTCCATAGGTCATGAGATGCTAACACTTGGACTGTTGTTCCCATTCTCGTACATCAAGTCAGTGCTTTTTCTGATGCAGTATGGCCAGTATCAAGCAGCAAACATCTGTACACATAATTTTGCTACTCTGTCTGCCAGCACTTATTTGCAATGCCAAAGAAGAAAAAATGGCATATAGTAAAAGGCTATGTGATACAGTGAACATTGAATTTTTGCAGGCGGGAATCACAAGTGCGTACCAGGAGAAGCCATGTTTAAATCCCGAAGATCCTGAGTGCCCCCACACAGCTCCAAATGTCCAGTCAAAACAGGTACCAAGACCACTTTTTATACATCAAACACAAACACTATTTAGGAAATTGATATATAGATATAAAAAACTGTTGCTGTCCAGGTCAATGTTTTGAAGAAAAGAAGTTAGCATTTCACGTGGATATGGGTATATTTTTGGTTTGGTTGTACGTTGATGGTAATATTTCTTGTGGTATTTCATCAGGGCAAGTTCAAAATGTAATTGTGATTATTTTGCAGCTGCCAGACATTGGTGCCGAGTTGACTGGGGGTTGTCATGGGTTCGCCACCAAGTACATGCACTGGGAGGAAGACCTGATTATAGGAGGCACACAAAAGAACAAGTCCGGATACATCACAAGGTCAGTTTGATCAACTCTTTATGGCAAGACAGAATTCTTGTTATCTTTACAAACATGAGCATCCAGGGTTGGAAATTAGTACTTGTCACCTTGACAAAAATGGAAGTTGACTTGTAGACCGTTTGATGTGATGGAAGAAAACTGCAGCTCAAAAACTGGCAATTTTTGTACCACCCCAGATCTGTAGTAAATCTCGTGATTGTCAGGAATATTTTCACGCAACAGCTTACTTGTGATGAAAGAATGTTGTATTTGAAGTTCGAGTCTTTATACTGTTGGGAAAAGAAGTGGTGTTAGTTTACCCACATGGTCAGAAGACACTGGGACATGTTGAATTGCAAGAGGCTGTATGGACACCTGGTCTTCCACCCCTTCGATTCTCATTTATGTTCATTAATTGTGCATCCCTGTAATTTTGGACTATGGCATATTAATACTTTGTGGGGGGGAAATAATTAGGGGCTACAGGTCAAGTTCCCTCAACCAATTAAGAGGCTGACCACCAAAGTAGCAGCGATCATAGTCTATTATTAATTTAGATCTTGGCCTGTCATCAATTTGGAATTATTTCAGAGGTGTAAACAAAAGCTAACAAAGGTTAATGGTGGGACAAAAAGGGAGGGTTGCAGCATATGTTCCTGAAAGATGGGAAAATGGGTATGGCTTGGCTGGGCCCATTGTTCCTGGTCCACCAAATAGCCATTAGGAAGACCACCTTGATGTGTGAATGATTGACTTAACACAATGTTACTAAAGAGTTTATGACTGTGCGGTTTTGTAATTGTGGTGGCAAACACATCATATGTCATCTTTGTTGAATTATCTGATGAACACTGTGTACCTTGTGTTTGTGCAGTGGTCTGTCGCATGATTTTAAATTATTTGAAATTCCATTAGTTCCTTTGATTGCAAGATCATAAAAACATTTCCATGTATATTTGCTCCAAGTTTCTTTTCTTTTCTTTTTATTTTTTTGTGAGGTGGGAGATGCCAACATACCAACATGTATCATTTTTGTTGGCACAAACCGCAAACATGCTCGTAATAATTCACTTCCAATGAACTGGATCATTCTATGTTAATAAGCCGAGCATGCTGAGAATGGCAACTGTGCTACCCGGCAAACCAAACGGAAAGTTTGAAGTTTACAGCAAGCACACCTTGAAGCAGAGACTACATCAGCTGTTCAGCTCCAACAACAGCCACAGATATTGTGTTATTTTAAGTAATTGCTCAAACCATCTGATGCTAGAAAGCCCAGCTATGTGGTCTTGCACATTCTTTAGATGGTTGCAGGTTGTGTGTGTGTTGACATTTTGTTGCTGGGCTTTCAAGGGTTCTAGCTCCAGTGTAAATGTGGACGGAGAGCTATCATATTGCCCGGCAGGTGTGAGTGGGCATAAAATAAGGCGGTTGAGACCACCCACAGTGGACCAGCCAGCCTTTCAGGGGGTTATGGAGCCTTTGTAACTTGGTGAGCCTCTCATTAGTATTTTGTGTGGGGCAGCACAAAAGGTGTGTGAAAGGGCCACTAAAGTTTGACATTAATTTTCATGCATGATTGGTGCTAGGAAATGGTAGGGCTTTAGGAGGGTCCACATCATGCTCTCCTCTTACCAGTGGTTTTGGCCGTGCACCATCACTGCTTTGTAGAGACTGCACCATTGAGAAACTTGCTGCATGGTTTCTGCACAGAAGAGGATTGTATTTTGCCAATATCAAATTGCATGTTTTCAAATGCTGGGATAATGAAATGAAAAACTTTCAATGCAAGGCACATCTTTGTGGTGCATTATGTGGGCACCTGTGAGTTGAAAAAAGCCATCTTAAGTTCACTAGCCAGGAGGCCTACCGGTAGTTTTGTTGAAGTGAAATAAAACGAGAGTCCATTTGACTCATCTGTGTGTAGTCACTACCACATTTTGCCCCCTTTGATAACATGGATGACTTGTTAGTGCCTTCCAAAGGATTTGATTTTCAGTTTTTATTGTGACACATATACCCCCTTTGGCTAAGAACAGTGGGGATATATGGCCCTGGAAGGTCAGTGGGGATGTTTACCAATTAGAGGTCCTCCCTTGAGGCTGGGAATCCTACCCAGCTTGGGTCATCCCTGCCTGCCCTTCCACCTACTCGCCCAGTAATCCAATATGGCTGACAGGTTTGTGGCAGATCTGGTCTGCTCACATCACTGTAGTGGTAATAGAGCCAAGCAGACAATCTGGCAAAGAAAAGAAAGGGCCACTGTCTTTAAATCTTAGCTGTCAATTTGCCATTGTAGTCTCTGCTTGAATCCTGGAGATTTTGATTACTATTGCCAAATGGATGAAAGAAGTAGAGGAGATAGCTTGTTTTTAATTTAAAAAAATGGACTGAGTAGGGTCAAAGTGAGTGTGTTATAAAGACAATTTTAAGGAGAATGACCACATCTTGACTTCTGTTTGTTAAGTTTCAACATTCCACTTAGCAGAGTTGGGAAGCCTCTGTGAAAGACGGTTATTTGGGAATGACATTTGTGGGCTTGCCTCTTGAACTTCCTCTTATTTATGGCACATATACTTTTCTCGTGTTTGCATTTTCTCTGATCCATCAGTGATAATAGAAATAAGGAGGAGACATTTAGAATCTTTGGCTTGATAAAAGACCCAGTCAGAACACTTGAAAATGCATTTGTGTTCAAGTGGAAGTAATTTTTCTGCTTACTGGTCACAGACTACACCTACCAGTCTGCCGCTGAACCTGAAACCAAAGTGGCTCCTGCTTTATCATTCAGCCAGGTCTCTGTTCATTTCGTGTGAGTTATACTGTGCCACAAGAGGGCAGGAGTTCGGAAACTAACTCCTCAATGTATGCCATAGCAGAGCAGTAGCTACCCCCATGGTAGAGGTTTGACCAATTGGCCTCTGTGTGTGTGTGGAGGTCCTGACCCTGCCATTATGGGGTTATCGTCTTCTGAGCCTTGGTTGGCAAAACATAGGTTTAGCCTAACTACTTTGTTACAGCTGCCTGGCAAAAGCACTTTCCATCACAATGATTCATCTGATTTATATAAGCTACGCAAGACATGAAGGCACTTTTTAGGCATACAACTTCCCAGTTCGTAGATTGGAATTTCAGTCTTTGAATAGAAGTAATAATGCTCATGTTCCTTTTGTGTATAGGCCTTTGAGTGGAGAAGTACATGTACAATTAAAATTGATGAAATAGATCTGTTGCAGTGAGATGTTAATATTTTATGAGAACATTTATAGGTGATTTAAAGGCTGAAGATTGAGCCATGTATTCTTGCCATTCCACCTGTTACTGTCTGGCACCTCTAGGTGTGAAGCACCAAATGTCCCAGCTCTCATGATTCCTGCACTTTTTTGTGCTACACTTTTGGTGCTATATTTCTTGACAAACTCCCCTGTCCCAGATTGGAGACTGTTCCCTCCATTTCCTTGATTTCAGTGTGATAACAAGATAGTGCATGTACATGCACATAGACAACCCCCTCCCCCCCCCCCAAAAAAATAGCTGTTAATATGTAAGTGGTTAAATCTCAAAGAATTACTTTGTACCAAACATCAAAACAACTATTTCATTTATGAAATTTTCTAAAGCACTGCTGGTCAATACTGAGGGTGTGTTCTTTTTATTTTGGTGCTTGCAGGGCGGAATCTCTTCAGACCATTGTACAGCTGATTGGTGAGAAGGAGATGTATGAATTCTATCGGGACACTTACAAAGTACACAGCATGGCATGGACACAGAGCAAAGCAAAGCGCATCTTGGAGACTTGGCAGCGCAAGTTTACACAGGTGACTACTGCTGTCATATACTTCCTAATGGACTTGTGTTTACTCAGATGTCTTTGCTATCAAACACTTTTATTTTTTATTTGAATGGCTCTTGTAATTTGATCACATTGACAATTGACCTTCTAGTATTAAATTTTTCATGGTGTGCCAAGCAGTACCATGGTGTAAATACAGGATGTTTATCAGGAATGGTAAATATAATTTTAAAGTTTTTCTGGCATTGTTCCAAGGGTAAATGAAAAAACAACAGAAGGCACCTATTTTTCTTTTTGAAGTTATTTAATGTATGTATGTCCCATTCTTTTATTCAGGAGGTTGGTCGTGTAATCAATGAGAGCTTGAATCAGGATGCACTTAACTCCTTCTCTTCAACATCTCTGTTAGACATCCTCAAGGAGTTCTCCCAAGTTAGTGTCATAAGAGTAGCGCTGGGATATGTGCTTATGGTAAGTCAAAGGCTTTCTCAAAATCGGTCAACTTTTTAAGAGATCATCTTGATGTTAATAAACTGATCAAAGTTAGTCCTTGCTCTGAATTGTCGAGTCTTCTCAAGATAGATCCAATGAATTAGATGCACGCGTACATGTATATAATACATAATGTTACAAAATTGTGTTGCGTGTTTCAGCTGGTGTATGCCTGCATCTCAATGCTGCGCTGGACAGATGCCATCCAGTCCCAAAGTGGCATTGGCTTTGCTGGTGTTCTGTTGGTGGCCTTGTCTGTGGCAAGTGGCTTGGGGATGTGCTCTGTCATTGGCATCAAGTTCAATGCTTCAACCACACAGGTAGGACACGGCATCTTTTACTCTGTGGTAAAGCCGTAATGACATTTAATCCTTTCTTCTAGTATGCCTTAATGTCTTGGAATGATTTCATATAACAGATTACCATGTGGCATTGTCCGATTTCATGCAAGAAGAAATACTTTCTCACAATTGTAGATTGCAAATGAAATCTTGTTGCATTCCTCATTGCTAGCCGCATGGCTGGTAGTTTGTTTGGAGAAAGCATAAGTAGGTTGGCTAAACAGGATATTGCATAATAAAAAGACCCCGCAATCATGCCATTAAGTGTTTTTCGTCAAACTTCAAAGGCATAGCAAAAAGAAGAGGCATGATGACACCATATTTATTTATGCCTCCATAAAGTGGTGATGTATTAGGAAGGATATTGGTAAATATGTGTCACACTTTCTTAACAACTTGCGCTTGTCAAATCTCAAATGTGACGTGACTGACTTTTACTATTTCTTGGGTTTCAGATCATCCCGTTCTTGGCTCTAGGCTTAGGGGTGGATGATATGTTTCTAATAGCACACACCTTTGCGGAAAATGCCAACAAGCAGGATATTGCATACATGGTGAGTTTGTATATTCATAAATTTTTGGAAACTTATTTACTTAATAAACAGACCACAACCCAGGTATATTCCGCTATGCTAACATAGAGATAGGGGAAACACTTAGCTCATGTTAGAAGCAAAGTAAAAAGCTGGAATTAAGAGTTTCCTCATTTCAGATAGTTCCCCTTATTTCAAACATATGGTAGGTATGCTTCCAAAAATATTCTTGATTGATGTTGAGCAAGCCTAAGTCCCCCAGAACTGGGTGTATTCCACACATGAAAATTAAAATTCCCACCCTTTCAATCCTTTTATATTTGATCCCCATGTAAAATGAAGTATGATGGCCACATTCAACTTGCAATATTGCCTCCTTGTCATAGTGTCAGAGTATAGTGTTATTGGGACCTAGCTTAGGTGTGGAAAAGACGGACTTGACATCGGACTTGACATTGTGGCCGTGGCCGAAAGGTGAAGGCATCCAAGAACCAGAAACTGAAGGGAGTTTTGCACACTGATGGGCACACATGCATGTGTGTGTTCACTCTTGCCAACCCACAGATTGGCACTGATGTTCTAATTTTGCCGATCTGTAAACTGATAGCATGCCTTCAGAGCTAAGCAAATAATCAGATTGTGATCCACTGTGGGAGTGATGAAAATAAAGTGATGGAGATTCTTGTCGGACTACAATATGTACAGGGACTTTGCAAGCGGTGCAGAGAGGAACCAGGGATAAAAACAAATATAATATGCTCCATTAAATATGTGTGAATGGCGGAGGAAGGCTTGCAGCACAGCTACAGTAATGCTGGGGTTTGGAGTTAGGACCAATTACAGGAGGAGGGAGCCCCCAGTGAAAACTGCTTATGGGGAACACATGCTGGTTTGAGTGGTGCGCTGGAGCAGACTTGCCACTTTGTGTGGTAGGAGTGTGTGGTAGCCAGGAGACCTGATAGGGGGCTCCTACCAGGGACCAGTCCCAGCCAACCAAACTCTGCCTCAACACATGAGCAACCCAGCTGCCCAATTTGTGTGTCATGCCTGTTGATGTAATGTGCTACCTCCCAGGGTGGGCAGCGCCTGTTACATAACACACAAGGACTGCCTGGGACCCTCATTGATATGCCAGCACAGGTATTGCACATTACATGCCACAATGTAAGATGGCACATCGCATACCCAATTGTAAGACGGGACACATCACACCAAATTGCATGATGGCACATCGCATACCAAATTATAAGATGGCACATCACATTCAAGGTGGCATATCACGTATAAAATGATAAGATGACACATCACATTCAAGGTGGCACATCACATACCAAATTATAAGATGGCACATCACATTCAAGGTGGCATATCACATATCTAATTATAAGATGGCACACCACATTCAAGGTGGCATATCACATATCAAATCATAAGATGGCTCATCACATTCAAGATGGCATGTTGCATATCAAATTATAAGATGGCACATCACATACAAGATGGCATATCACATAATCAAATGATAAGATGGCATCTCACAGATCAGATTGTGAAGATGGCACATCACAGACTATTGAAGTATAAGATACTGCTTGGCATAATTGTTGCTTCAGAGGAGATGAAGTAAAATTTCAATAATTCTGGATCTACGATTCTCTGCGGCCTACTTTTTTATTGTTGAAAAAAATGTGTTTACTATTTTTTGTTAATTTTGATGTTTATATTTTGCCAAAGTCATGGACATGCCTCAAGACCATAAACATATGATGAAATATAAAAAAAGCAGATGTCAATCCCAGTCAAAGTTAACAATTAAGATTGTTTGCACTTGGAAAATCTGAAATACAGAAGCATTTAAAATTAAAGACTTGTATGTGCATCATTTTCATGCAGGCATGGGACAGTAAGTACAAGTCAATATGTTTTATGTGTGTTTGATTGTGGTGGTATCTGTCTGGTTGCACTATTTTGTATTGTCTGTGGGAGGATATAAATGTTCAGCCCAGCTGTGATATTAATTAGCATCAACAATAGACTCCCTGTTTCAATTTTGTACTCTGTGGTGCCTGTGTGAATAGCTTCAATCCTTCTCTGAAAAAAAAACTCAAACATCAGTCAAGTGGTTTTTTTTTGTTTTTGTATTTTTTTTAGCATATGAATCAGTGGATGGGTTTTACAGTTAATGCGATGTGTTTACTGAGCAGTGACATCATTGTTGTGTGTCCAGTTCTATTATCAAGGTTTAAGTTACAGCTGTATAAATCCTTTGAACACATTATCAAAAGCACAATCATTGTATTTGTTGCATGTTTAGATGTTCTGAAGTGTAAAAGTTAAACTGAAACAGATTCACTTGATCTCTCCTTGCCATAAATTGGTAGCAAGTGAACTGAGCACGTTTGCATGGTATCAGATAACTCCACTGTTCAAAAATGATCCTTTACATTTAACCCATTGCTGGTCAGAGGAAGACTGAGTCAATAGCTTTCCTTGGCACAGGATGGGTGCAATGCACCCAAGCTGTACCACGGAAAGGTGTTTACCCGGGTCATGCTGTCATGAATAGTTTCACATACATGTACAAATGCCAGCAGAAGTGTTTTGCTAAGGAGAAATCTAAGTAAATGTTAAGCCAGGCAACAATATGCATCTGGGTACAAGTGGGGATTTGAACAGGAAAGGGTTGAGACATTGAGATTCTGGGGTGAACCCTTTATGGACTGAGTTAGTGGGGTCCATGATATGCTGCCATGGAGTGGCTCCTGGGCAGTGCTCAAGAAAGCTGTGGAGTAATATCACAGTATTCCTGATGTTATCTTCTGCATTCCTCACCGCCAAAAGTAATAGCACAGTATTCCTGGTGTTATCTTCTGCATTCCTCACAGCCAAAAGTAATAGCACAGTATTCCTGATGTAATCTGCATTCCTCACAGCCAAAAGTAATAGCAGAGTATTCCTGATGTTATCTTCTGTATTCCTTACAGCCAAAAGTAATAGCACAGTATTCCTGATGGTATCTTCTGTATTCCGTACAGCCAAAAGTGGGAATTTAATTGAAGTGAGAAGCTTTAATGGGTAAAAGTTGCGGGCATATGTGTGAACACCAAGGTCCTGTGGGGTAAAAATTACAGAGGTGATTGATGGTATGTTTCAGTGTGGATGTACCTTTGGTGTCTGGGGTTGCTTCCTTCTTAATTTGTATAGTGTTGCTTTATAAAATACTTTGGCTGGAGATCAAGGCACACATCTGAGGTGTACCATTTATTGATTATCATATGCCTTTTGTCACCCCAGGAACAGACAGGAGAGTGCCTGAAGAGGACGGGAGTGAGCGTACTGCTGACCTCTCTTAGCAACATTGTAGCATTCTTCATGGCTGCCATTATCCCTATTCCTGCGCTCCGAGCATTCACGCTACAGGTAAGTTGTCTCGCTCACATTGCAAGTGATTTTATTTGATTATCATTATTTGGGTTTGGTAGGAAAGGGGATTGGGGGGCAGTACGGTAGGGGGTGAATTCAGCTTGTCAGCTGTCAGCTGCCCAGCAAAGCAAAAAAAAAAAAAAATGTTGTTTACTTGGAATTTGCTTTTGTAAGTTTTCTTTTCACTGCATCCAAATCTACCAAAGAGATCTTTTTAATATTTGTATAGATTGAAATGGAAAATTGGCCACAGATGAAAGTTGTGTAGAAATGGGTAAAGTCGCCATGATTCAGTAGAAGGGTTAATGTGGAACATGATTTGAAACTTGATGAAAAATATAATTACTGAAAATGCATTCTTTGTGTGCACAGGCACTAAGCGGTGTGTTTGTATTCTTTTTTGGCAAGTAACTTTTTTTCATTATTTGATAAAGGAGGCAGGCCATGGTGTCTCATCAAGATTAAAGATTACAGTATGTGTTTCTCTGTGAGTGTATTTGATCATGAATGGCATCTATTATATGTCTGCTTGGTTTAGTGTTGCACCCTGTCAGCTCAGGTAGAAGAGTAGTTTTTGTGGCCTTCCTTGGGTGGTAAGTGGCCTATAGTAGTTCATATGTATGTAGTGCCCTGTAAGCCTATGATTTATTTGCCTACGGCCAGGATTGTACAATTTTATGCAAGGGACTAAGAGTGAAGCTGGTACAATAAGGGGCATATCGTCCTTGTTCATGTAACAAGGAAGAGAGCACCTGGGCGGGATTAAGGAGATTTCACTGGAATGTGATGATCACACTTGAAGTGAGCAGCTGTGCAACCATCAGCAATCGGCTCTGTGCTCGTGCCTTTTTGAAGATGACCAGTGCATGAAATGGCAGCAGAATGCGTGGCCTTGTGGCTGTGTGGGTGTCAAGGTACATAGACTCATTGGCCTGACCTGCTTCCCCGTGCTTACCAGGCCAGGAGACCATTACAAAAACCCACTCATTAAAGGCAATAAATAATAAGTTTTCCAAGTGTTGCCAGGCTATTATTGTGGGGATGATTACAGTACGGGGATGGTGACGGCGGCTCTCTTTCTTGCCCACCTTTGACCACCCTAAATGATGCCCCCTTCATTGATACACCTCAGTGCTTGCCAGCAGATCGTGCAGCCTCCTGAAATTATGTTCATTCCTATGACTTCTTCCTGGCCTTTGAAGAGTAGGAAAGAACAGGCTTGTGTGGAGGTGCTGTGGGGGCAGCGCGCCTGTGTATATATTCTGTAGTGGCGAGGCTCCCGTCGCTGTCTTGTACTACCTTGATGGCTTATAAGCATTCAGGAAGGGACGTATCAGCTTACCAGACCACCCGATAGATCTCTGAAAAAAATAGAACTTTCTTTAGTGTAGATGTGCTTCATTTGAGCTCTTAGCTGTGTATGAAGTTTAGGACAACAGTGCACAGTGTGTGGAGTTGGTCATGTTGGGGACTTAACTTTCACATTGTGTGCAGTTTTTTAACAGCTCCAAACAAGGTCTAATGCTTCAGTTGTACTGTGCAACAGCATAGTCCCAAAAGACATTATCTGATAGACATCCAGGATTAGCAAATTTTTTGATAATCGGGGTAATAATGTATGTAAGTGTTGTAGCATAGTTGGGAAACATGAATTTTGTGGGTTTTCTGTGGGATGTGTTTGGTGTAGTGGCGGAGCGGATGGCGTGCCTGCGTGAAAGGATAAGGCACTAGAGAGAGAGGAAGCCAAGTAGTGGCTTGCAACACAAGTATTTTTGGAGCAGTGTTCAAGTGTGGAGGGTCTATGTGCCTGTGTAACAAGATGTCTTGAAGTAATCACAGGAGCAGATGGCAGGCAGAAACTGCTTGTGTACCCATGTTTCTCATGTGCCCAACTGACTTAAATGAAAGGCTGCAAAACAACTTTACTTTGAAGATGCTAACACATTGGAACAGTCAGGCTGAGGTAGAGAGAGATGGCGGTGGATATCAGTGAGCATGTAAACCTCATGCCAGACGAAATGTCAGCCACATTAAATGCAGGTGGGATGTGGAAAAGGTGTGGATGCATTGTGAATGGCAGCGGGCTGGGTCAGTGCCACTGGGAGTGGTCAGGTCCATTACATTTCACCACTGGATTTTCAGTGGGCTTGACTGGAGCATCAAACAGGGCACGGTCAGGCTGGTTTGTTCCAATGGGTGCCTCTCATGTGGGCATTTTGAACACCCATTCTGCACTCTGGACTCACCTGTTTCTGACTTTGCCCTGTTTTCTGCTGCCCCCCAGGCAGACTCCATGCATAGTGAACTGGCTCCATTAATACTAGGCAAGCTTGGCAAGGGCGATGTTCAATGGAGGAGAGCAATAACAAAAAAAGCTTCTGTTTTGAAATGTCCTAGGGCAAAATAGCAGTATTTTTTTATTTTTTTTGAAAGGGGTCACATGGTGTGAAGTGTGAAGACAAGTATGCGTCTTTTCGTATTTGTGTATATTTATATATACACAAACATTCAAGTTAACTTCTCTTCATGATTCCTTGTGAACAAAAGAAATGCATGCAGTTATCCCTGTTCAGAAACCACATCTTTATTTATTTTTTTTTTTTTTTAAAAAAGGGGCTTATAGGGCAGATGGTCTTTGAAGACAGCGTAATAGGATTGGAGACTTTGTTGAAAGAGGGTGGCCTATAATGGCAGGTTTGCACAAGACAGGCACCACTGTACTTGTAAATAATTTTTTTGAAAGTGCGTAAAGGATTTTTTGAAGCTTCTCTGATTTGAATACCGAAGACACTCCTGATGATGGCTCATTTGTACAAGCTTAATGTGTAAATACTTAGGTTGACTGTTGATGAGTTGCTTTTCATACCGGTCATCATATTTGTCCCTTGCATTTCTTAAATTGGTGAAATGCAGAAAGTGCTGTAATTTCCACATGATAACCCACAGAGGACAATGCATGCAGACACCTGCAGTGAGCTGGGTCATCTGATCCTGAATTTATACTCATCTCATTGGCTAAAAGATGTGAATATTAACCTGCAGTGAATGGTGCCCTCTGGTGGCTGTGGCACCTGGAGACTGATGCCATCCTGGCCCTTGCATTCTTTGCAGACCCCTTGCTGATTGTTTAGGTGTGCTAGCATGTGGGATGATAAAGAGGCCAGGAGTACGGCACACCATTAATTTAGGGTGGTCTTCCATATCAGAGTCCCATGTTTGCACGTCATCTGTCAGATGAGACCACTCGATAGTGGCTGGGATTATATATCATATTCCCTGCTGCATTTCTGTCTTGTCAGCGTCTGCACATTCATTCCATGCGGCTTCCCAGTGGTACTGGACCAGATGATATCTTCCAGCGTATGGTGCATATCAATCAAAAAATGGATAAAAATTCCCTTGATTGGTAATCAAACTTTTCATTTATTTTTTTTGGCAGATAAAAGACCGGATAAATCATGAATTCAATTATCAGTGTTCTGTAGACTCATTGACCTTCTGCTGGTCGCTTGAATTGCTGTGAATTTGTGGTTATTTTTATGGGACCTTTATTTTGTCAGGCTGCCATCTTGGTGATATTCAATCTGGCAAGCATTCTTCTGGTGTTCCCTGCCATTGTCAGCCTTGACCTCATCAGGCGGGAGGAGAAAAAAGTGGACGTCTTCTGCTGCTTTACTGGGTAAGTACAAGTCATTGATAACATTAGCAGTTTAATCACCACAGCATGTGCCGTTGTGCATTCATGTGGTTTTTCTGGAGAAGCAGAGACCCCTATAGGTGTAAGATCACTGTAAATCATGTAAAGCAATGGGGCCATAAGTCAACATCTGTGATAAAGTTGTAATGGAGTTTCATCTGTTTTAAGGCTTCCTCATGATTTTCTTGGTATATTGTACTCTTTTTCAGTTCTCACTGACAATGGGCATTTGACCAGATAAGATAATGTATGTTAGCCAGTAATAAAGACATTGTTGTCAGTGAACTGGATCAAAGTAATAGTTTTGGCCCAATTTACATGGTTTTGTTCCAAGATGTCACGAAGGTGATGTGGTACAAGGCATTGCCATGGCAACAAGCCGGTTTGTTGATGCAAGAAGTTTACATTGGCTTGTAACTGGTTCCTTACAATAATAATAATTGACAACTGTGAGATACTCATGGAATTTAGTCATTTTTGTTCAGCTGTTGAAAAAAAAAATCAGTCAGTAAACCCAGTGCAGGACTTTGCTACTGATGCTGGCTGTGGACCTCGCCACAGAACTGTGTACATCCTGACATACCAGCTCCAAAAGAAGTGTTCTGTTTTGCCATGTGAAGTTTTCAGTTAAACCTAGGAGTTAAACATTTGTGGGACTTGGACACAAGACTAGTTTAGGAATTGTCACCTCCATCACTGTTCGGCCAATATTCTTATCTAGAGCATGAAAACTTGTGTCAGTTTGACTTTACACATAGAAAATTGATGCTACGTTATTATCATTCAAAGGTTGATATGTGAAGGCATGGGTGCTCATTGGGCTATAGACATGCCCTGTGTCAACGTCTGTCATGGGTTAACACCTGAACTACCAGTCAAATCCTCTTCTAGTATCTGCCTTGTTCACTGTTGCCCCACTGGGATTCAACAAAAGTGTGCCATCAAAGTAATTTCAGTAAATTTTTATAGCTTTCTACAAGTGACTTTGAAGTAATAGTAACTTGAGCTGCATTTTTTGAAGTATCCTGAATCAAGTGACATTTGTGCTTTTCATAGTTATAGACCCTTTTCAACTTCAGCAGGATGAAATGAAGACATCAATGGAGCTGTTGAAATGGCATTTATTCCGGATGATAGAAATTCCGAATCATTTTCATTGAACTATATATAGCAAATAGAACACAAAGTGCAATACAATATCCTTGGTCTTTTGTTCAATTTAGCTCCAATGCCAATCGTGTGATAGAGCTTCAGCCACGGTCAGGGACACCTCCACCAGAGTACGATGAATACAGAGAAGCTAGTCCACCTCCAGCCTACACCAGCGTCATGCCTACCACAGATGGCTGCACCAACATCACTGTGCACCAAGCCATTACTCAGATTGCACCAGACGGACAGCACCCAGTCACTGTCCTTGCGCCTAATGAGTATGACTGTAATGGTAGACCAACGGCAGGCAAGTCCATGACCTTCATTCCTGCATTATGGAAAAGACCATTTGATTATCAAAAATGAAAACTCTTTTGTTGCTCATTGTATATTTTCAAATACATGAAAAATGTACGTTGGTTTTGTAACTGTACATGTATTTGTTACAGAGACTTGTAAGTTTAAATGGGGATATCGTAAAACATTCTTCTTTGTAAAAGTTAAAAAGTCCCACTTAAAAAAAAATAAATAAAAAAAACTGTTAAAAAAATTTTTTGTGATAGAATTTTGACAGATATACTTATTTGATCTTGCAGGTTCAGTGCCGGTCTCGGCCGCCTCCTCACGCCAGTGTCTGACTCCCGAGGAAGCCATGACATGCAGGGATAGGTGTGTGCAGGCACAGAGGGAATGTTACAGTTGGTCTTTGACATGGTTTGCAACAAGCGTGTATGGGCCTTTCTTGGAGAAGACGCCAACTAAAATACTGATACTTGTGATATTTACTGCAATGTTGGGGTTTGGAATTTACGGCACTGTCAAAGTGAAAGACGGTTTGGATCTTACCGATGTTGTACCACGAGGAACTAATGAATACAAGTTCTTGGAGGCCCAGTCAAAATACTTTGGATTTTACAATATATATGCTGTGACACAGGTATGTAGAGCTTTCAAGTTGTATGTATGTATGTATCCTGAGTAGTGGGGAGGTTAAGATTTTAGGACAAATGGGTTCTGAATGATCTGTCTACGTGTGGTGGGTTACATGTCCGTGAATGCAAAGGTAGGATTTGACCAGAATGTGTCCTGTGCTTTTGGCAGTCATAAAGTTATTACCTTAACCTGCCTATTGTTAAAAATGTGTGAGGCATTGGGGAGTGAGTCTGCCTCCAGGCACTTGCCTGGTCAGTCTGTTCAGCATTTGAAATTTGCTTTGGTGGTATGCAGCCACATGCATTGTTTTCTTCTTTTTTTTTTTTTTTTTTTAGCTTGCAGATAATGTGAAAATAGTAAATGCACTTCCATGATCAGATATGATATGGTTTATATTTCCATACATTTTAACCCTTTGAAGAACAAGTTGAAGCCAACAGCTTTCCTTGGCATGCTTTGGGTACAAAGTGTACCAAAAATAGCCCAGACTGGGCTGATTAACACTGTCAACCAGTCCGTTTTCAAAATGAAGATATGCTGCTACTAGAATTATACGGCCATCTTATGAGGACTGCAAATCTGAACCAATTATTTATTCAGGCCAGCTTTACTTTACTTGTGAGTAGCACTGAAAGGGTTTTATTAAACATGGCTAAGTGTGACTTGTCTGATTGCAGGGTGATTTTGACTATCCAAACAACCAGCAGCTGTTGTACGAGTACCACCAGGCCTACCAAAGAGTTAAGAAAATCATCAAGAAAGAGGACGGCAGTCTCCCAGACTTCTGGCTTAGCCACTTCAAAAACTGGCTTTTGGGTAAGTACCTATGTTACTGTCATTTCGTTTTTGATGTTGTGGGTTAGTATGGTGTAAATCTTTGGAAGTTATGTTTTGTAAAATCAAGTCAAAGGTATATCCTGTGGTGATGCAATTATCAGTTTAGCTCATGAGGGTGACATTTTGTGAATAGCAGCTGCAGAAAAATATAATTCTTAAGTCTTGACATTGTGTCAACAGTACACAAGAGGAGACAAAAATTAATTACAGGATAGTGAAATCTGACATAATGGCCTCACCCATAAGTGGTGGTAAGAACCAGCCACAACTGAGATTGGTTCTTGGGTGTTTTTGGTTTTGATTCAAAATACACTAATGATATTAGGATTATTTTGGTGGGTGATTGCTGCATGTTCCCTGGAGTGTTGTTTTACCATTTCATCTGAAGTTTCCTTCAAAAATATCTATAAACACTGATAAACCTTCCTCATTTTTGATTAATTTTAGTGACAAGATAAATAAAAACTGCACACAGACACAGACACACACAAAAAAAAGAAAGAAAGAAGACAAAACCTTTCCAGTTTAGAGACTTGCTCATTTATTAGTGGGTCTCACTTGACAAGATTTCACAAGGGATCTATCTAACATTTGTGCAGTGATCTTTTATAGCTGTGTCTGTCTGGACAGGTTTAACTGTTGCAATCCATATGTTACACATGTACAGCAGTGACCAGCCTGCAGTCAGTTTTCTGACACCTGGAGTGTCAGGTAGATTTGCATACAATATGGAGAGCAGGGTGATGGATTATATGGTCACTTCAAACAATTATCATGAATAAATATTAGGCCAAGGGCATCATCACTAACATATATTAACTTTTTTTTCAGTGCTGACTGTGACTTATGTTGAACTACTTAAAATGAACAGCTCTGAATTATGATAAGGTGCTAGCATCATGTTCCTTGTGAAAGGACCATTCATTCTAGTACCAGCATGCCTGTAGTTAAATTGAATATATTAGTCCAGGTCAACAGCTTTCCTCAGTGCACTTAGGCAACCAAAGCTGTTGACTCAGTCCTAGATGTGGCACTGACAGAATTAAACAATGACAAACCTGTGACATGTTCTGGTGGGCATGTCAAGGAAAGCTATGGACTCGGTCCAAAATGTGGCATAGAAAGAGTTAAACAAAAATAAACCTGTTACATGTACTAACACCAGACATCTATTTCCTATTTTTGGATATACATGTGTGTGTATCCTATGGTCCACTAATAACTATTAATTTATAAAGGTTAATTGCCAATCACTTTGAAATAGAAAATTAAAAGGCTATGCCACAAAAAGTACAAATGAAAGGTTGCATGCTATAGAAGGGAAATTCAGCTGATCAGATGCAAATTTGTGCTTTTTGACAGCTATACACAGGTGAAATACTTTGAGGAGAAATTGTCTGCATTGACTGGAACTTGAGTAGGGGCTCACAAAAGTTGACTGCAATAAAACATTAGGATGGTCACAAAGGTGGCTGAAATGTTAGAACATCTCTTTTGTGCTTTCTTTATGAATAATTTAAAGCACACAATGATTTGGCATATGAACATATATATGTCATTACATGTGACTGTGGCGCATTGTGTTAGCAGAAGTGAAAGTGATGCAAAGGAGGCAGTGAGTAGCCACACAAAAGGGGTGTGGGGAGAGGGCCAGTGGTGGTGTTCATTTGAGCCCCGGCATATTCCAGTTGAAAGGAGAAAGTTGAATACAAGACATGATTCACCTGGACAAGACCTTAGAGAGTGGAGCTGGTTGTAGCATGGCTCATTGGATGGGGGCTTACCACTGCCTGGACAACTGACCACTGATTTGCATGAGTGGAAAGGCAACAATGGGATGAGCTGAAGCAGATGGCTGACCAGGGACTGGTGTAAAACTGGTCCTTTCATGGGTCTATTCAAACCTATAGTTGCTATTTTTGTTGGGCACTTGTCAGCTCCAATTGTGTCTCCATTACGATCTGATATCAGGAAGCAGAAGGGGAAGATGTTCTGCTCCAGGGGCTGTGGCCGATTGTTGTCCCAAGTCTTCCTTTGCATCCAGTCCGAACAGAACAAAAATGTGGCCAATAACATCATACAACAACTTGACTTCATGGATTTTAGTGGACTCATTCAGTTGTCAAAAAAGTAACAAAAAGGAGTACATGAGAAGCTCCTTGGTTTAAACCTTGAAAACCTTTTTTGACAGAGCTGTGATCAGGTTGCCTGTCAGTGATCTGAGTCTGCAGATATTTTAATAGAAACCACAGGTTGTGTGAATTCCTATCATTTTAACTGCATGAAATGTACTGCCATGACAGTATGCTGCCAGTTCAGACGTTAGAGTATTACTTTCAATGTGCCAGACCTCTGTTATACTATACATGTGTATGCGCAAGTCCACAATCAAAAGAAAAATAAAGTTTTGAATGTGCCCATGTGTACTGGGGAGAACCTCTGCAGACAGGAACTTGACTGGTATATTGTTCCTGTGTGTAATGAGCACACCCACTTTGTTTACAAATTAATTGGGATTTGATGAGTGTTTATATTAAAGCCGTGGGTGAGTGAAACTCCTAATGGATAGGCCTGGTCAGTATCAGACACATGGCTCCCTGTGGGGTCATAGGTCATCAACAGTGACACTCAGGTGGGCAAGTAGTGATACTGCAGCACAAGATTTTATGTAGATGTAACATTAAGTGTGTATTGACTGCATTGCTTCAATCCAGCAAGATTGCTGGCCACTAACCAGCACCTTACAACTGGTAGGCTGTACATGAAGGCAGGAGATTTGTTAGGGAAGCTGTGGCAGAACTGTAAGGTGCCCATGGCCCCCTTTCATAAGATAACCTCAGACACTTTTGACAGTGTCAGGGTTTCCTTTGCATCACCCTTGGTGGGCTATGCATACATGTATTGATAGGCCCTCGTATGATGGAGCAACACAAAGCACTCAGCACTGGAACACTGCACTTATAAGAGAAACGTTTTGCCGGGTTTATGGACCTTGTCCTCATGTCGGGAGTAGGGGAGAAAATTGCATTGACAAACTGGGTAAAAAGTTGGGCCATTACACTTTTATATTCTGATATAATTGTGCTTTAATGGCAGGAAAAAATTACCAAGTGTTGGATCACATTGGATGGCTGATAGGTAAGGGAAGGGTGAGTCGGCAGGTTGACTGAGGGTAACCCAGTGGATAAGTACTGGGGACCTACACCATCCTGTACTGGGCTTAGATGTACTGCAGGTCACACTTGGTGGCAGCCAGCAGACATATAGCTTTAGCTTTAGGTGGAACATCCCAAAATATAGCCTCCAAACTGTAGATCACAGGTGATAGGATATCTTGTGGCATCTGCAGGGCCTGGTCCTCAATGAGTGCACCCACAAATACTTCATTTTTACCCAATGTACAACTTTGCAACTGCAGGGAACCAGCATAGGGAGGGCATGTCACTTGAGGGGGCCAGGGTCAAACTTTATGCCACTTTTTAACAACTTGTGTGTGGGGGTTGAGAAAGAGCCTCCAGTTGTTAGTTGTAGCCAGTTAGGGGTCTGATAAAGTGATGGCCAGATCCATTCAAGTATACCTCTGTGTCCCACATTTGGTACAATAGCAGGGGGACTGTCCTCATTGGTTGCTGCTGGAACTGACGAGTTTATGGCTGCAGGCTGTGGAAAGTATCCTTCCCCTGCCTGGTTCCACCCTTACAGTTCCAAAATGGTGTCCCATTGTTTTACATAGGATAAGAGTATTTAATACAAGGGACATTAGAGGCATAAGTCCAACCAGCTTGACTTTCCTTTTGGCAGTCTCTCCGTGGTATTAGTAACAATAAAAAGCCCCATGAGGTGTTGGTATAAGGATTGTGAGTATAGGGTCAAGAAGAGACCACACAGTGAACAGTTGCACTGGAGCATAAAATGTTCAAGTGCCTCACCTGCACTGGCCCACAATTGATTGTAGCCCCAGCCTGGCTGTTGACTTGACTTCCATGCCACCCTATTCATACTCCCTGTGTTGCACATGACTTTACCTACTTTACTTTAATCTGGTAACTGATTTATTTGCACCTCATTATGGTGTGACAGCAAAAGCAGCTGGTCCCGACGATTTACATATTTGCTTGAAGACTGGATACAAAGTCACTTTTTTAGGGCAAAGGAAGGGATGCCCCATGGGTGAGAGCTTGGCCCGGTGTGCCCTTCTGGAGCAGGGTCATCAGTGGCACCTGTATTGACATTTTTTAAACTCAGCACAGGTTGTCCAGAGAGGGGTAGCAAGTTAAAAAGGTATAATGATCACAATGGGATACACTGCTGATGAAAACACAGCAGCAGAAGGCATAATTACAATGCAAGAACTTGGATACAAGGACATTGATCAGCCAATGGAACAACAATAGGGTGACTTCTTTCAGTGGAACAATATACATTCAGTATCAGTGGGGAAGTTGTAGTTTTTTTTCTCTTTTTGTGTTTAAATCGTTGCATGCGATAAAAATTATGTGTACAGAAATCATTGCATATTTTCCCTTGAGAATTTTATAACAAAAAGGTAAAATTGTTTTGATGTAACAAAAATGGTGAATTTTAGGTTTGATAGCATGAGGTCTGAGATGAATTTATGAGAATAATCTTACTGATGATAATTATTGGCAGCACTTGTACAAACTAATTGTCTGCGAAGCAGGCCTTCTACCACCAGCAAAACATCACAACATAAAAAATAGAGTCTGCACTGCAGGCAAACAAACTGTAGCCATCAGTTGTAAATGCTGATCAGTGGAAAAACAGAATGTGGAACCCAATGCAGTGCTAGAAATAAGGAAAAATTTTCACTTGTCCGCCAACCAAGTGGAGTCTTAATCTAATTGAACTTTATGTAAATTTTGGACAAGTACATTGGCAACTTTACTTGTCCGTCACAAGTTTCACTTAGTACGGACAAGCGGATAAGCCCTATTTCTAGCCCTGCAATGGTATTCATCTGTACAAGAAAAAGATTTGTAATGGGCATGATAAGCATGTAATCGTGTGTGGTGTCATCTGGTACCCGTGGTTCTGATTGGTTATGAGATGTGAACAGAACCACTTGTGAGTGGTGCCATCGATTCTCTCACATATCTCTGGGTTTATCCCATTGCTATTTTTTTTTTCAGGAAACTGTTTTATCAATTAGCAACATTTGCTGACGAATTGTGTTTTTGTTTTTCTTTGTAGCTCTGCAGCATGCGTTTGACAAGGATGTAAGGAGAGGATGCATAGTGCAGAACAAATGGTTTAAGAATGCATCGGATGATGGAATACTTGCATACAAGTTGATGCTGCAGACTGGAGACATTGATAAGCCACATGACAAGGAAAACGTAAGCTTTTAAGATGTCTTTGCACATTATGTATGAAGAGGTATCCTTGCCTGAGGTAGTGAGCTAAGCAGGAGCAGACTGGGGAACGGGGGATCAGCCAATGTAATTTTCAAAGGAGTACATTTACCTGGTTCATAGTCAAGCATGAACTGAATCTTCAAAGTGAAAAACATGTCAGGTTTGACTACATGCAAGTGCAGTAGGATTGTGGTCACTCAGAAGTATAAAACAGGAGTTTTTTGGTTGCTTTGGGGCTTGACAATACATAACCACATTGGTGGTAATTGGCAGCAAAAGATTGAAAGGTCAGGAAGACTGGTAGGTCAGTCTGCGTTTGAAAACTTCTGTTTCCACTTTGTAGCAAGTGTTCAGCCCTAATTAAATGAGCTGCCTTCCCATGCCGCAGACACATTAAGCAAGTACCAGAACTCCCCCATTGCTACAGCTTCTGACACTTCCACTTGGTCCATGGTCTGAGCCCACACTATGTTTGATGGATGGCCAGTAACACCACAAACCTTGTATTGGAAAATGAGGTTGTAATATGAAGTCTTTGTTTTGCTGCCCTGTCACATTGTGGTAATACAAGTGGAAGTCAATCTGTTATGACCTACTGGTGAAAGGGAATGTTTAACACATTCCTGGTCAGACTTAGATTAAGTCGATACCTTTTGGGTGCAATGCACCCAACCAGTGCTGAGGAAGACTGTTGACCTAGGCCATGGTATACTGATAGGCTTTATTTACAATTCCCAGCAAAAATAATCTATATTAACATGTAATTTGTGTAAAAACATTAAAGCAGATGATAAGTTACATCCGGGTGCTTTTTTGGGCAATTTGGAGGGTAAAGGGTTAAGACAAGAAATGACTGGCTGGTGTGTCATAAGTGATATTGATTCAAGTCTGATTGGGTACTTTGGGTTCCTAAGATAATGGCGAAAATACGGGAATTGGATAAAGTAATCAAGAAAATGTACCTAGGGCCAGATATTCAGGACAAATGTCCTATTAGTGCATGTACTGAGGGTGGCCTAGTGGTGCTGACCCTCATGGCCAGAGCCATGCCTTGCATGGCTGACTCGGTGGGCCTGTAACCTGGAGCAGCAATTTGTGATGAAAAATGGGACTGTTAATCCACCGATTGGATGGACTAATACATCTTCCTGCACAAGCAGCAACACATGGACATTTCCTAATAGATCCACTGTATCTGAACTTTTAGATGGGAAGTTAGCATTGTACTGTGTCTTTACCTTGGTGCTTAGTGAGTCAGCAGGTGACATAATAGTGGACACAATGGCGACGTTATCACAGGTAAATGTCATGAAACAGGTTAGTGGCACTCGGGCTACATCATCCCTGTGTACCTGTCCACTCTTTATGAAACCTATGCTCTCACAAAAACCACGTCTACATCTTCCACAACAGATCGTGTGGCCCACCAGGTTGTGGCTTTGGTCCAGTTTTCTAGGGTGGGGGTGGTGGGGGAGATGACTTCTCTTCATGGATTAATAAATTACCTCTCGACAGCAGCATGTACAGAACAAGGATCTAGTGTTATATGCTTGTAGCTCAGCTGAGTGTTCAGTCAGCTGAGCTTTTGTGATCACCTGTCATTCGTCTGCCCACATTTCACATTTTCGACTGTTCTGGAACTCAGCCAGATTCACTTCAAACTTGGGGAAGATGTTCCTTGTGTTGGTCTCTACCAACTTTACTCAAATGGTCATGCTCCATTGGTTTTTTTATTTTTCATGAATTTGTTTGTTCCTTTTTTGGAAAAACCGAAAAAAAATCTTCTCTGAAACCACTCTGCCAATTGCTTTCAAATTGCATCGGGACACTTTTCTGGACCCCTAGACCTTAATTTGCTCAACAGGTGGTCCTGTGATTTTTTGCAATTTTTAAAGAAATTTTGGTGGTTTTTTTGTACTACTTTTGACTTATTCAGAACTGTCACTCAGAATTTGTTCTGAAATTTTGTGGAAATGTAGCTTGTTGGAGGGTTAAACAAAGCAGTTTGCAAGGTGGTGATACTCTGGATCCCCCTTTTTAATGAATTTGCCATTTGTGTACCTGTTTGTTAATGCATGCATTCCTGTTGATTACCATATTTATAAGTCAATGCAGATTACAATGTTTACTTCTTCAAAACTGTCAACCAGATTCACTTCACAGTTGATGGTGGGGGTGTACCTTGGTTGATCTCTAACAGTTTTGTTCAAGTGGTCATGCTCCTATGATTTTAAGATTTTTGGCAAATTTTGTTGTATCTTTTCCAGTGAAATCTTGTAAGACTTCCCAAACTACCAAGCCAATTGCTCTGAGTTTGATTAGGGACACTTCTGGGAACCACTAGACCTTAATTTGTTCAACAAGGGGTGCTGATTCTCTTTTTTTTTTGTATGTGTGTGTTTTAAAGAATTTTAGTGCATTTTCACTTTTCTTGACTTTTTCTCCCAAATTGTAAGTTGGCTGCTCTTCAGACCTATTGAGAATATGTGTGAACTTGATCTTCACCAATTTGTTCACTACATGGTGGTGCTGTCATTTTCTGATTTTTAGTAATTCATCATATTTTGGAAAAGTCAGTAAGGGGATATGTTTGTGTTAACAACAGTGATGATGGTCTTAAACAAAGGTTGCCTTGATATCATTCTGAAGTTCACAGGACCACTTTAATCTGTGCATGTAAAGTCAGCTGAGCACAGGACTGTCACAGTCCTCGAATTCTGAAATTGGTATGATCAAAGCTCAATTGCAGAGCGTAGTGCTGTCATTTGAAAAAAAATGTTTTTTGTACCACAACTCATATATCACGTGTGTTGACAGAATGCAAAAAAAGAGAAAGTTATTTTTTCCACAAAACTCATTTTCTGGTAGGCTAGCTCTTATCAAAGTGGCTTGTTTTGTAATGCTGAGCCATATTATTTATAACTGAGCATGGGATGCCCAGTTTGAGATCCAGAGGGAGAACCAGAAGGCATGGTAGGTTTTTGACTCCTGTTCACACGCCCGTCTCAAAAGGATTGAAACCAGTGGAAACAGTTCCACATATTGTGTAGCCTTGATTGCAGTGCTGCAGATAGGTCACTGGAAAGTTTTTGACATTTCCTTTTGGTTCAAATGGCATGAATACCTGTGGGCCATGCCCCAGGACCAGCCGGTAGATATCCCCTGCTTGTAGTCTTGTGCTTGCATTCCATGTACTCAAATGCTGGATCAGTTCGTGGTGTGGTACACCTACTTATACATCCATAATCACATGTGCTGAATAGTGATGTTCTCCAGCATAATCTTTGGCCATCGTTTCCCCTGTAGGCTAGCAAATAAATATCCCCTTTTTCTGTGCAGTATATTAGGGAGGAAGACAGGCACAAAAGCATTTTATCTGGGCACAGAAATCCAATATGGGATGACAGGCTCCACTGTATGTGCTCCTGTCTGAGGCCTGCTTCTCCTGAGGCTAGCTTCAAACACCACTTCACAGAATTTTTCATCACTTATTTTCCTGGGGACTGACCTCAGTTGGTTGTTCCTGACCCTGCAGTCTGCCTATCAAAGAATGTTTAAAGATATTTGCACTGGCATGTGCCAATCGGGATCTTCCATCAGGAAAATTTATTAGCAGAACAATAAATATACATGTTTTGTTAGATTGCACTTTCCCATTTGTTATGATAACAATGCCGTGGTGGTCTTGTAGGTAGGGAGTATTCATTAACTGCCAGATCAAGAGCTAGAGGACAAAGATAAAAAAAAAAAAAAAAAAACCTGGAGCCATGGACAGATTGGTCCCTTGATTTATTGGTAGTCAGTCTTCATCTTGACCTTGCATGTTTTGGATATCTAGGGAAAAAAAGAATATTATGTAACATGTTAAAAAAAAACAAGAAAACATGTGGGAAATTGATCACAGTTTTACCAGGCAAGCAAGTTTATCTTAATGTCTAAACACAAGTTGGAAATGTGAAATCATGTGTACATGATATCATTGTGCAGTTAGCAGTCCTGTTATGTTTTTGGCTTTGCAGGTAATGAAGCGCCGTCTGGTGGATAACAAAGGTATCATCTACCCTAAGGCCTTTTACAACTACTTGACTGCATGGACTTCCAATGATGCTCTGGCATATGCTGCTTCCCAGGCAAATTTCCATCCACCACCAAAGCAGTGGTACCATGTGTCCCAAGATGTTGAATTAAAAGGTAAATAGGGTTTCACTTCTGTGTGTATTGAGAAAAGTTTTTAAAATTACAAAAAAATGTAGATATGTAATGCTGGTTAGAATGATTTTCAACTCCTTTCGTGCAGTTGTTATTTCAGTTTCAAATATGTCACCAACATTTAAAACTATCCATCCAGTAACCCCAGTAATGTGAGATAAACAACCCTGTTGGATCTAATGCTGGTATACAAGCTTGTAACATTTTCTTGCTGAAATGATTAGAATGATGTGTCCCTACATGTCATTTGCTTCTTTTCTTGTGAAGAATGATTTGGGTGATTAGTGATCAACTTTCCTTTGTGCTCAGAGCCGCTGAGTGAGCCCGCCACAAGATCAATGTTCTATTCAGTCATATTAAGAAATAGTCAAGTGTGTTGAGTTGATTATAAAATAAATCAGCGTAATAATGATATCTGTATAATGTTTTTCTTTGGCAGTTCCCAAGTCACAGCCACTGATATACACTCAGCTGCCATTCTTTTTGACAAATATGGGTGATACACAGGACATCACAGCTGTCATTGAGGTAGGCTCCCATCAGTGGACCAGCAATGGAAACTTGTTAATGTTGATTAGCATATTTTTTTTCTGCACATTGCCAAAGACATTTTCATTAAATACAAGTTTGGTAAGTTTGAATATACGTGCAAAAGTAGCAGTGTTTCTGTTAATGTGAAGACCGTCAATGGAGCGCTGTGAACACTTTCTTTTAAGCTAAGAATAGGATAATCACAATAGAAAAGTCTGCAGTAGACTGTATCAGACTAAAGAAGGAAATGACCCTAACAAATTTCTGTGTATTCCTTGTATAGAAAATTCGAGGGATATCAGAGACGTTCAAGAGCAAAGGTTTACCGAACTACCCACGTGGAATACCATTCACGTTCTGGGAGCAGTATCTCAACCTGCGCTTCTACTTGATGCTATCGCTGCTGTGTGTACTCGCTGGGATCTTCATGGTTCTCAGTGTGGTCCTCATGAATCCATGGGCTGCTTCTGTAGTGGTGAGTACAGTCTCTCCCTGGTCACACCGCAACACCTGTCTCCACCAATACCAAGAGGGTGCATTTGTTTAGTTGGAGCTCCTGAAAAAAAAAAATCCTTCTGGTATGCAAATTTCACACTCTAGCTGAATATGCTTTTACCTTCAACTCAGAAATATACATGTTGTTGAACAAGATCAGAGTGTGAATTTTTTTTTTCATTATTCAATTGCATGCAAATTGTTTTTACATGTACTTCTGACCAGCAACAACTAGTACATACAATAGTACATACAATTGTAAAGCAAAATGTTACACAACTGAACTTTGCACAATTTAACCCCACATTTTACCAGTGTGAAAATGTATTCAGCATTGTTCGTCATGATTTTGTGGCTGGTTTTGTGTGCCAAGTGACATGAAGGCAGACTCCATTGAGAGTTGTACCCTTGCTTGTAGGTGGTGGTTCTGGCCATGATGGTGGTAGAGCTGTTTGGCTTTATGGGTTTTGTGGGCATTAAACTCAGCGCCGTGCCTGCGGTCATCCTTATTGTCTCCGTGGGTATAGGAGTGGAATTCACAGTCCATGTCTGCTTGGTAAGTATTCCTCTGATCTTTTGTCAAAGGCAGTTTAATTTCATTTCAGCTGCTTGTTGAACACCCTCCTGCATCTATGCTCCAGATTTTCTATTAACATGTAATTAAGCAACTATTTATGAAAGTATCAGGCATATCAAGGTCATTTATGTCAATTGACCAGGAGATGAATGCCAATTATGTACATTACCAGAAAATATGGGCCACCTTTCCCACCTGGAGATGGCCCCATTATGGAGCTGTACAAAGTGATAAGCATTGTTTACTGAAGTGAGGCAGTCTGTCACTTTGTCTTAATGATTGAATCAGTATTGCACCCGTGACTGGCCCCTCATCACCCACTAGTGGAAATGACCGGTTCACCTTGCAAAGGTCAACTGTCAAGCATTAACCAAATTAAAGAGCCTTAAATGAAGGGTCTCACTGCCAGCATGGCTGACATAATAACCATGCTTAGTGGGCCTGGCTGGCTGCATCTCACCTGGTGAGAGGTAGCTTTGAAGTGTGGGGATACACCTGGCGACTGAGTCATTTATTACAAAGGAAGCCACTGATTGTCTGCCTCGATAGGGCTGTGTGTGTGAAATATGCCCCTCAGACAAAACACACCTACATTGCTGCATCTTGACTTCTTTTTATAAACACTACTAGAAAAAAATTGGGTCAAAAATTTCTGACCTGGAAAGAAACTTTTTGAATGGGCGATGGGTGTAAACAAAGATATGCAAGGTGTGACAACTGCCACACAGCAGGCATGCTTTTTTATTAGTGGGGCAAGGAGGAAATACCAGGAGAAGTGATCATCTTGTGTGGCATAGCTGTGGAGGCAGTGCAGGGGAATTTGCTGGCTGTATTATGTAAGAGAACACCATCATGCCAGTCATTCTTCTTAGCTGGGGCCTGTGTATGCTTATTTAAAAAGTGGAATTCCATGCCTCAGCAGTTAAAGCCAGTCAGTAATTGGGCTCCAGAGACCACAGTTTCACAAATGATTTCTATTACCTGTTCTTTGACATTATGATTAAGTTATTGAAGGGTGAAAAAGTGTTCTGGGTATCACTGAGGCAGTGTCATAAGACATACGCAGGTTGTGTAATAACTTCAAAGGGGCAAATGCATACCCAGGTGAGAGCAAGCAAGGCCTAGTTATCTGGGTCCCACCTGAAGGATGTATCAAATGTACATTGTACAAGGACTGCGGTGTCAGACAGCTGGGGTAGAGGTCACATTGTCAAGTCCACAAGAACACCTGGGGAGGCTGCACTCCTCCAGAGCCACCTCAACTTTCTTTAGGTGGCTCTAGAGTTCATTAAGAAAAGTTGTGTATATACATTGTACAAAGGCTTCTGAGACTTACCAAAATACACACATAAAAAAAAATTAAGGGACTAGAAAATCACAAACAGATGACAATCCATTACCAGGGAAAACAAAAGTTGAAGGTGGTCTGCCACGGTTATGGTTAACACGGGGCAGTAAGGTTGTCCTTCCTAGTTGAGTGTGTCCATGTCCATCACTGCACTTTAAAGTTAACCTGCATACATTGTTGTGTTTTTTTTTAAATGTGGGTCATCCTGTGAATCACTTGTAACATAATACCCTACCTTCATGGTGGTCTTGTTGACTGGTTTCAAATTGATAGGACCGTTTAACTCCTGTTGACAAAGCTGCACGGTGATTCATGTCAGCATGGCGTAGAGAGCACCAATTGGACAGTGTAAAGGAATTAATGCCATCTCCATTGGTGAGCAAAGCGATGAAATAGAGCACAAACAACATGATACAAGGTGGAAAACAATAGGTATTGGCAAACGTATTTATTTTATGGGTTGCTGGACAGGAGTGGTTCTATGGCACCCATTAGATGCCATTGTTATGACACCAATTTCCCAACAAGTACAAAATAATAAAAACTAGATAGTATTCACAGAAAAAAGAAGTGGCTGCTGCTATGCACTTATTTGATGTCAAATAAAATATATCTTGGGTTTATCTGCCTTTTCACAGGGCTTTTTGACGGCCATTGGCAGCCCCAACAAGCGCATGAGGATGACTCTACAGCATATGTTCGCCCCTGTGATTCATGGTGCTATGTCCACACTTCTGGGGGTCATCATGCTGGCTGGCTCGGAGTTCGACTTCATTGTAAGGTAAGTTCAATTTTTCTTCATTGCACCTGAAAAGGAGTGGTGAGTTCTTTATTAGGCAGTGTTAGACTGATGTCACAAGTGTAGGCCAACAGTGGGGCTGGGGGCTTGGGGGGCAAGTTAAAAAGGTATGGATGTGAGCTCATTGTGTGACAGTGGACTGCGTTGTTTGGTGGGGCACAGCAGAAACATGAGAAGACTACAAAGAGTTTGGGTTCTTGTCTGGTCTGGCCGTGCAGGTGTAAAAAGGACAGGTGAATTTGTCAATAGATGTGGCGGCATGGGTTGATGTCCACTTGGTCAGGATTTTCTACACTGCACAAGAGACCAGACTACAGGCACCTGAGTTTATCTGCAAGAAAGATTATGACTGGCTATGGAATCCGGTGATCTATTCATACCTGTGAGGCCAGTCATACCAGGACCTAAAGATACAATGTAATCAGCATAGGGGCTTAGGTTTGGGTTTTATTCTGTGTTGAATCAGAGAAAATAATTAATGATAAGTGTATCTGTGATGAAGATCTGGGTGTAGAGATATAAACAGGATCCATTGGATGAACCATTAACCCCTTCCCACTCAAAATCACCTCCTAAAACACTGGCATGTAACTTGTTGCCTCTTTTCAATGTTTTCGCTTAAACTTGATAGAAATAGAAAACAGTTTCGAAGGGAGTTGTAAACAGGCATCGTGATGGCATGCGTAGGTCAGTAGCTTTTGTTGGTATGGGTTGGCCCCAGCCCATGTCAAGGAGGGCTGTTGACTGAGTATGGTTGTGACTAGCAAAGGGTTAATGGGAACAAAACACTGCAGTGGCCCATGAAACATGTGGAAAGAAAACATGGTAGGGATTGCAGCATTGTATTCAAGGGGTTGTGCAAGGTATGAAACACTGTGGTGTGTGGGATGGAATTGAAATGACAGGGCTCAAGAAGCACTGCTTTAATTAAGAGATTAGTGACAGATCGAAAGTTGTGCATTTAAGCTTCAGTACTTGTGGAAGAAAGAGGTCCCCAGACCTGCAGATAGAGAAACTGGGTGACTCAATGCAGGCCATGTACTTATTGAAGGTTTCAATTCTGTGTGTTAAGACATATCTACTGATGAACACAGGGAGATAATGAAAACCTGGGAGGTTTGTGTGGATGAATAAGGTGCTGGGCGCGCAGTGATGCACCCTCAATTAGAGGATTACCTGTTGAAAAGCGCCGGCCACAGCTGGGATGTTTCTGCAGGATGGTTGGCAAAACACGTCCAGAAATGAGCATTATTGTCATGGAGAGTTGCTACATCTTTGATGCTGTGGCTGCCTCTTGTTGTTAATGTATTTTTGAGCCTGTATGCTCAGTGCAGTGAATAGGTCATGAATATAGCAACTTTCTATAGATTTAGGCTGTTATTTTATCTTGTTGGCAGCAAAGGCAGACAATTGCCATCACCATGTGAATAAACTGTCACTAACTATGTGCTGGCATCGCTTCCTCACCTTCCACTCACACCATCTTTGGAGGGGGAAAAAAAACTGAAAACACAAAAACTATTTCTACCTGCACCAGTAACATGGGCATGCCACTTTGGTTTATCATGCTGTACTTTACAAGAGGGGTGAAAATGACACTGGGGTAGTCCAAGTTTAATCTGCCTGATGGACTGAGATTGGTTTAACAGGTGGCACTTCGTGGGTCTGTATGTATAATAATAATATTCTGTGGCACTCCGCTTATCTGCCACGGTCCTGGCTAGCTTAGTAGCTGGTCAGGTGGCCTTTAGTATGAGAAAGAAAAAAAAAAGGAGCAAGCCCTATCCCACTGTCGCAACTTTTGTTGTATATCACTCTTGTCTGTAATTTGCACATGAACCCTAGCGTTGGCCAGCAATGGAAATGCAATAGAAGTTATTGAAATGTGATTTGACCCAGGGGTAGACAGTTGGAGGCACGGGCAGAAGAGTGCATGGACGGTAGCCTGTGGTCCCTCTCACACAATGAGGGAGTGGAGACCCAGGCACAGGATAAAGGACTAGCCAAAATTATCAACATTTTCACATTAGCACACAGAGTACCATTTCATAGTACCTCCTCCACCCGCCCCCCCTTGAAATTTTTACTTTAAAAATGTTGATTTTTTAAACTAAAATGCACAGGTATTGTTTGGCCACATGTGCAGACCCTAAAACCTGTGCATCTAATGTTCATTCAGCTTCTCATGCAAATATTACCATAGATATTTAAGTTTGAGATATTTATGGGCAAGCAAAAAAATCAACATATTCATGTTTTTTTATAAAAATGTGGACTGGCCCTCAGCCCCCCTGCCCCCTGCCCCAAAAAGTGTACTCTGTGTACTAATGTGAAAATGTTGAAATTTTTGGCTGGTCCCTAAAGAGATTCACTATTTCATGTGGTCACCTTCACCCCCGTGTGTGTTTGTGTACCCAGTGGCCAGTGTGTCTTGCCTGTCTGTTTATTCACTTGGTTAGAATCTGACCCTGGGTCGCTGGCTGACCCTGCTTTGACTGCAGCATTGTGTCAACATGTGTGGTCAATTTCTAATCCAAGACCTGGCGATCATTTTTCTGGTTGTAGGGTGGTCAGAAATAACGTTTGTGAGAAATCTGCTAAAATATATACAATTTTTTAGCCGTGAAAAATGGCTGACCCCCCAGCTGTTGGGTCTGTTTTGCTCAGTTGGTGGCAGAGCTGGAGATGTACAGAGTTGCTGGGTCAGTTTATTCATGGCAGGTGTGAGACATTGTGCATGTAAATTATTGATGTTTACAGCAGGCTGGCAGGCTTGTTTACAAGAAAGGCACCACAGGTACCTTGGGGAAGTCTTGTCGGGATTGGGCATGTGAGCCAAGGGCATCTACTATTTGTTCTCAGCTAAAACTGCGGGCCACTAGGGTCAGAGATTTATACCAAGGAGTGTAGCTATCAGCTTTCAGACCCTGCAGATAAGCCAGTCAGTTAATTAGAAAGATTCTAATTGATGCCAGCATGACAAGGTGGGCTCAGTGGGGAGCAGTCAGTGGCAGTCTGTGGCTTGACTTGTCACTGAGACAATAGGTGGCATTACTGACCTGCTCATCCATGTAATGCTAGCTATTGTACAGCGCGGCCAAAAGTTTTATGCTAAATCACTGCCAAGCAAATAATAAATGGACCAGGTGAATAGATTTAATGAGAGTGAGACCACCCAGGTTTTCACAGTACAGGGCCTAGAGCTTTCATCCACAGCTTTATTGAGACTGTTGAATGGCCATCCAGAGGCTTTCTCTGCCTTTGACCCCTTTTATCCTGTTTTTCATCTTCTGCATGTAGTGGTATTATCAAGCTTTCCCAACTTTGCCTGAAAGTAGAAAAAGATTCATGTATAAGTGGAGTTTTGTGCAAAATCGTTGTGAGTGGGGTGTTGTGAAATATTGTATATTAATGGCACAGAACAAGCTTTTGCAAATAAAGTGACAGTGTTGCCAGTCAAAACTTAAAGTTGGGCAAACTGTTTTCTGCTTCACTTGCGTTTGATGCCAACCTATGATGACTCTGAGACTTTTCATTTCTTTTTTGTTCTTTTTTTAATGAGGGGACAAACACAATAGAAGTATTGGAAGAAAGTTTGCCTCAGGGAGAAAATAACCAGGAAGGACACAATGCCCTAAAGTCACTGCCCATTTTGTAGCACTGGGGCAATGAAAATGGGTTTTAATGTGAATTTGCCGTGCCCTTCAGGCAGGCCCGAACATTGGTTGATGTCAGCCATGGCCTGGCCTGGTTTAAGTCCAGCCCTTGAATGCTTGGGTGGCACTCATGCCAGGCATATCTGCAGTCTGCCCCTTTGCTAGTCGCTGCTTCCAGTGAATCTGCACTCAAGTAGGCAGGCCTTCAGTATTTATGTGTGCTTATTGTTAGTGGGTTCTTGGTGGCGCCACCAAGGGTGTTGGGCCTTGGGACCAGGTGGGGGAGGTCACTGCCAACACCTTTAATACAGCCAAACTGGGGGGTTGCCTCTAACCCTGACCTACCCCGCTGGTACACCCACAGGCTTTGTTTGGAATTGAAGTTAAACACATGTAAAATAAACAAGGTAAATCATAACAGGCAGTCACTCAGTGTAACAGGTGATTTATAAAGCCAACCATCTAGAGAAACCAGAAGGCAAATTCTTCACTTTTTGTCCAATAGATACCACATGTCATTCCTGTAAGTGCCAATTTCAATCTTTTAAACACAATTCATTTTTTTTCTCAACAAAAATGACAATTATGTCTCAAACTATGGCACAGCATAAGTCAATTAACATGTAAATGTTTGTTGGGAATTCCTAAAGGTAGACAGGGTTTAGTGTCTTTCTGTCTTAATTGTACAAGAATTTATGGGAAAAGGAGGTGCATTTGATGATGACAACAGGGTGCTGCGTGGTTATTGACGTGACACCCAGCCCAAGTGAAGTGGTTCACTGTACATCTCCTGGATGGCATTTGTGGAGGTCCATCCACTTACAGTTGTCTGGTATGTATAGGACTCCCCCTGTACTTCATTGAGAATGAGAGATGTCTCAGTCCTCATAGTTTATGTCTGCCATTATCACACTGGTGGAAATGGGTCGTAATTGCACGTCAGTCTGGACCATGGGCACACCACTTGCTCCGTGTAACTCCCGATTCCCTTGTCCTTGACCACTCCTCGCAGCTACGACCTTACACAGGTGGATGCACCTAGACCTTGTATTACCCCCTTAGGGTCCTATTAGGCAAGTGTTCAATGACTAAAATAAAAGACATTTTAGACCTTTTTCATGATACTCACATAGGAAATAGCCCTTAGTTCAGGTACAATTTTGCTTTAATTACCTGGAAGGAATTTGAGTTTGTGTCTGGGCTGGGGGAAGTAGCTTATCTCGAAACCATTTTAAGTGGCGAGGATTGTGAGTTATTAGTTTTACAGATGCAGTTTGGCATTTTTTATATACATTCTTCTGGAGGGAGGCGTGTGATAGCCATCCTGGCAGGAGCAAGTAGGCCAGTGAGGAAGCGAGGGGGTGAGAGGCCTCCTAAGCCCCCCTGACAAGACAACACAAGTTGCCAGAGATCAATTGTGTGCCCTTGTGTGGCTCTTTCACCCATGGTGCTGTTTTTTTTTCTGGAGACTTCAGCTGTCAAAATGGCAGCAGATGGGCACAAATTGGGGTTGGCGACCTGGACAGTAAAGAACAGCAGAAGATGGTGGAAGGCCTGAGCACTGCCTGCTATCAATCAGGCCGGCACCACACATACCCACGGCTTCAGTTACCCACCCTTGACAGTCCCTTGCCCCGCATATATTGCCCGTCTCATCCTCTTGGGTCTCTGCATATGGTTTTGAAATACATGCTTGCAGCACAGTGCTTTATGATGGGGACAAGTTCTGTGTGAAGGCTGGTTGGAGGTGAATGAGGGGTGGTCTCTCACAAGCAAAAAACCTAGAACAGAACCAGTAGTGCCTTTCAACCATGCGTGAACTGATCAGTGCTGGCAGAACTCAACCATTGATCAACACAATCCATCCAGCTTGGATTTCAGTTTTTTTAGACCTCACAGTCTCAGGCATAGGATTTCTTTGATGACTCTTCTGTTTTGCCCTAGTTTTTGCATCCTTTACATGAATGTAGACACTAAATAGTATGGTGCTCACAAAAAGACATTTATAAATCGCTCCTTGCTAGAGATGGATTTCCCATCACAAAACTTTGTGTTTCTTTTAAAGTTTTTCTTAGTGAACCAAAAGTAGTATATTAGTTAAAGTGCAGTGATTGATTAGTGTTACACAGGTAATGTGAAAAAGTATGATCTAGGTGGGGTCAGGAGAAAGATGTGTCAGGGAGAGTTGGGTGTGCTGTGTCACTCAGGTACTGCGGTGATGACAGTTGGCTCTGATCTCGATGAGGGTCTTGACATAGCTAAAATTCAAACCGGCACTCAGTAAAGTGGCATGGTCTCTTGAAGTGTTCCCTGTGGTGCAGGAGGTACATCATGCCTACAACTGTGGCTGTCAACATGTCAGGTGTGCATGCACAGGCTTTTGTGGGGAGACAAACAAGGACAGTGGTGGGCTTGCTTCACTAGAAGCTGTAGAGCTAATGAGAAGATGTCAGGTAGAGCGGGGAGAGCCTGTGTGGTCCTGGTAAGCCTGCAGATAAGCCCAAGTACTTGTAGATAAATAAACTGAACAGTGCAAGCAGCGCCACTTGGAGATGGGCCTCGTCACTGTCATGTCTGTTTGCTCAAGTGGTAATGGGAGAATCCCCTAAATGCCACACTAGCATCAACACTGCCCCATAGGCTCTTACTGCATGGGATAAATATAGTGGAAGGCAGCCATGATGGGGCTGTAGCCAGACCAGGGAGCTTGGTTCAGCTGGCCTGCATATTGGGGAGGCTACCTACAAACTTGCTTCTGCAGGGCTCCTGGCACCCATAAATGGCCTTCTCCTTTCTTGTGTTTATATTGTATGGCCAGTCTAGCCCTGTGATATATATGTTGGGGGGGGGGGGGGGACCGGTCTCCAGTCAAATTTATGTTTATTTCGAACTGATAAGTCTGTGTCCTTGTTTAATTAAATGCATATTTAATTTTTTTTGTCAGTGGTCATCATAGGACTATTCATTATGTGTGTGAAAAAAGATGTTTGGCTCACACAAAGAGTGTTGTGGGGTTGCCAGCATAAACAAATAGACATGTTGATGGAGGAGAAGTGGTAGCCACCCAGTTGCTGTGAATTTTTGGTGTAGGCCTAAAGACTTCACAGAATTATCTAAAAAAAAAAAATAGATATATATATATATATATATATATATATGTATGTATGTATGTATGTATGTATGTATGTACGTACGTACGTATGTATATATATATATATATATATATATATATATATATATATATATATATATATATATATATATATATATATTAATATGCTGCACCCAAACCGTGTGAGTAGGTGTTTGCTGTACTGCAATGGAAATGTGATTGTCTTATACTTGTTTAAAAATCCAAGTTGCTTCTTTGAGTGAAGATTTCAGTCACTTCTGACAGGCATATCTGCCTTGATCATGCAAAACATGTACACAGTGCCCTAACTTCAAGAGTGAAAATCCACTATATATATATATGTATGTATGTATGTATGTATGTATGTACGTATATATATATATATGTATATATATATATATATATATATATATATATATATATATATATATATATATATATATATATATATATATATATATATATATATATATATATATATATATATATATATATATATATATATATATATATATATATATATATATATATATATATATATATTAATATGCTGCACCCAAACCGTGTGAGTAGGTGTTTGCTGTACTGCAATGGAAATGTGATTGTCTTATACTTGTTTAAAAATCCAAGTTGCTTCTTTGAGTGAAGATTTCAGTCACTTCTGACAGGCATATCTGCCTTGATCATGCAAAACATGTACACAGTGCCCTAACTTCAAGAGTGAAAATCCACTTGTGTTATGCATTTATTATTTTCATTGAAAAAAAAACTGTGACTGACTATATGCATACATGATTATCAAGATAGATACTGCGCACTGTGAATCACATTAACCTGTAGCATAATGAATCAACTGGAAAAGTTTGAATGCATGAAATGACAATACTGATGTTGAATGTGGCCTGTATGTGCTTTCAGGTACTTCTTTGTGGTGTTGACAGCCTTGGTTGTTATAGGCATTCTTAATGGACTAGTTCTGCTACCTGTATTGCTCTCAATACTGGGACCTACTGCTGAGGTGAGTGCAAATTACACATGAAATGTGCAACTTGAACATCTTTCTCTTGTCTCAGTCATATATGCATGTTTTGATTATACATGTATGATTGTATTCGTGATTTATGTCAGTAAAGGTCTCTCAGTCTGCATGAAAAGAAGGGAAGAGAACAATGGGACTATTGTGTAAAGGAATAAGGCTTCATCAAAACAGGTACTGCAGTAATTGTTTCTTGTATGTTGTTGATAATGGATAGAAGGAAATATTCTGATAAAATAAAGCTCAAGGCCTAGCTGGTATTGCATTGATTGAAATAGGGACCAGGATAGTAGGTATAGGAGTGGTTTAGGCCACCTGTCCATGTCCAGACACAATGAAGCGCTGGCAGATCTGTCAGTAGAACACCTTGGTAAGAGCTGCAGCACTCAAGGTGTGCTGTATTGACATATGCTGTGAATTTAAGTGGTGGGACAAAAGGAAAAGGCAACAATATATCCTGCATCGCTTGCCCCTGCACATAAGAAAACAACTGGGAAGCAGTTCTTGAGAGAAGCACAAGGCTTTGTCAGGCAGGTTTTGCTTAGCACACAGGTAATGCCTGGATTATAAACAAAAAAACTGGCCTCTTGCTATTCATTCCACTGTCGTCCTCTGTTTATCAGCTGTTTATCATCAGTATTACTGCAAAGTGCCCATGATAGGGATAGGCCTGGGTGCATGTGGGAGTGTGTATTGCTTGTGGGAAGGGTGGGGATTAGCACAAGGGTTGTATGGAGCGCATTATGGCCAATGTTTGTAGGCTGGCAACCAGATCAAAGGTATACATTGGGGGCCACCCAGGGAGCCGGGAGAGATGGGCCTGTATCAGTGCAGGTTTCACCACCTGGATGATACAAGACTGCTTCTAGTTGGCCAGTGGACGCCAATCCAATGTAGCTTGTTGAAAGTTTGTGTTCTCTCCTTGCATAGTCCTCTCCTGTGTCTCTTGCTAAACCCCAGGGAAGGCATGTCCAGGTTTATTGGAGCCTTCAGTGTGTGCATCAATAACGTAATTTGCTGCTTGGGTGGGCCAGGCTCTCCCATGGATATGTTCCCTATCACATGTCATAATCACCAATACCAATTTTTCCTTGGGCAAAAGAGAAAGTTGTCATGTAATCTGAAAAGAGTAACTCGGGACCTCGAAATCCTCTCATCATATATTTTCTTTTTCTTTCTAAGATGAAGATATTAGGCTCTTTCTTTCTTTCTTTCTTTCTTTCTTTCTTTCTTTTTGAAATGTAGGTGCAGAATTGATTGAATTTCACTTTTGGTCAGTAGCCAAATATCAGAAAGTGGGCAGCTAGTGATATTGACACTGAAGCTTTGGTGGTAGAAATGTGTCTCCTGTTTGGTTTGATAACGTTTAAGTTGCCACAAATCGCTGGAAAGAAGCCATATGACTCCCTCTGATATTACATGTTGTCTGTCACATTCTGTGGTTAAATGTGAAATTTATCTGTTGTGCTTGATCACACATAACAGGTGATGAAAATTTAATTAAGTACATGTTTTGTCCTGCAGGTGGTGCCACGAGACAATGCAGACAGACTACCACCTCCATCACCAGAGCCCTCACCGCCTCCACCAGACAGGCCAGTGAGGGCCATCAGTAGGAGGGTGTACCCTCGAATGCCCTCAGACATCTCCTTAACCACAATAACAGAAGAACCAACACAGTGTTCTTCACATGAAATCATTGTACAGCCAGAGGTTGTGGTGGAAACTACCACAAACAATGGAGCCACCAGTGTAGTCAGTTACCATAATAGCAATAATAAAAATGTAAGTACACTCTTGATATCTGTTGCAGTGCACTGAACTTGCTTAGGTTCTTTGTACATGTGTGTCTGAATGAACTCAGGTTAAAAACTTGGGGGTATGTCTGAATGTGTATGGGTGTTATAAGTTCACATCAGGATAAAGAATATTGAGATATTTCAAATGAATTTCTCAAAAACAAATTGTCATGTGCTGTGTACAAAAGTAAAATGCAGAAAATTAGCATGTTAAAAAGTTAAATGATTTCACACAGCTCTTGTAAAACTCGCATGTGAAAATGAGTAGGAAATGGCTCAAAATTTCCTTCATTGACAAATGGAAATTTAATAACAAAATATTTGTCAGTCTTCAGGAACAATTACTTGTCTCAGTACAGTGCTGCACAGAGCTCAAACTGTATATAAATTTTGTGTTTTTTTCCTTATTTACAGCCAAGTCCCCCCTCATCAAATAACTCCACTCCACCCACAAGACATGTGACCACCGTCAAGGCCACAGCCAAAGTAAAAGTAGAAGTCCACACAGAACTGCCAGGTAAGAGTAATTTTTTGTTTCTTCGTTTCCCAGCATTCAAATAAAGTTGGGTCCAAGCAATATTCCTCATTGAGTCTGCTCCACTGGTCTGGCGCCAGACACCATCAGAAATACATTTTTTGTGTGACCTTAGATTCATGCAAGTCATATATGAGAAGATACTGGTATGCTTGTATGTTAACTTTGGTTGCACTCAGTGGTGCATAAAATTTATGATAGCAACATATGGCCCTGTTGTGCATCAGAGGAATTAAAATGAGTACGTGTATGTCTTGAAGCCAAAACATGCTAGGAATGCACAGGACATGGAAATATTCATCTTGAAAGATAAAAGCATAGCAGAGAGGTGGACATCTTAGGCCACAGTTTGAATGCTAGCCAATGTAAAGCACAGCCTCAGAAACATTGCAAGTGGATTTGGATAAAGCTGCTTGGGATTAGGTGGAGTGGATACGATCTGGCTTTCAACAAGCTCTGATGCAAGTTTGATGTCTAATTTACCACAGTGCCTCCTGTCCCATCGCAGTGAGGCCCGCCACCTTTGAAGTCAAGCCCCTTCCCTCCCCCCCCCCCCCATAAGATGGTACACATTTCATGTGCCTGCCACATGCAGCCAATGCTATGGCAAAAATCTGCAGTGGCGGTCCCTATGTTTCATCATTGTAAATTCTGGCTATTTCCACAGGTGCGGTAAATCAAGAACACTGCTACAAAAGCAAGAGGAGGAAGCTAAAAGAACTGGAGGCTTCAGACTCAGATTCAAGTAGCAAAGCATAACAATGTGAGTATATTCAACTGTGTGCAAGTTTATCAATCATCACTGAGGTGTGCGCAATTTTTATGGCATTACTCTGTGTTTGAGACTTCTTGAGTATTTGATCTCTCCATGTTATCATTGCAATAAATGTGTTAAAAGCAGTGAGAAAGCAAATGTGCCCTTCAGGGATTGTACTTTTTGTTCAAAGCAGAGATTCTTTGAAAGATTTGCTTTGCATTAGTATATGTGGAAAGGAGGTATTTAAATGTAAAGATGTGAACACCACACCAGAGGCCAACTGTTTAAACTGATATGCCACACTTGATGCAACCTGAGGCCAAACACCCAGCTGTTCGCTAATGTTTCAAGAAAATTATGCTTCCCATTTCAAGCTTGCAAAATAGCCAACACAAAGGGTTAAACCTCCAGTTTGAGAGTTTTAGAACCCATAAATATAAGAGAAACAATAATTGACAAGTGGTTTGTTTGTGATGATCGTATTGTAAAAGCACTCTCTGTTTATGCCTTTGTCATGCAGTTTGTTATTTTTTCATGTTGCAGGTCTACGTGAACTGGAGCAAGACAGAAAAGTGATATGGTGCTAGCTGTTATGCAATATTTTATGCAAATGTTATAAATAGACTTAATTTAATTATATATATTTGTAAATTAATGACATCCATTTATTGAGCCTGTACATTTCACAAATACTTTTTGATCAATGGAATATGTGTGACAGAGTCAACCTGAAAGCCAGAGGTAAATACATGTACTCAAAATGTCACACAGACTGTCTCATGGGACAAAGCTGACAGTGGTTTTTTTAATGTTTTGGTTTTTTTTTTTTACCAAAGGAATATATAAGTTTAATGTGCATAATGATACTGAAAGGCAGAAAGAATCTCGCAATATAGGTACAGTGATTTATGTATGTATAACTACATATGACATGATTATTAGTCTATATTGATATGTAGTTTGTTTGTGTAGAAAATAAGACCACTGAACCCCTGTCACTGAGGTCCCATGAGGAAAATCTTGTGTTGTGCACTTGGATTGCATTAAAAAAAATCCTCTGTGAGTAAAAATATGCAATGAGAAAAGCAGGATTAACTACCTGTTCTGTCACACAACATGAAGATATTTATTTATGGAACATTTTTTCATGTAAGTACAATGGAAATAGCAGGATGATTGGTGGAAGCAAAATGTGTGCCTGCTCTTTCCCACTATTAACATGATTTAAGACGAGATGTAATATTTTATTTTTGTTATCGTGTAAAATATTGTGTAAATGAAGTTTATAGAGGCACCTTGTACCCTAGCTGTGCCTGGTGCCTGTTATTTCATGTGGTGCCTGACTGGTTTTCCAGGTACTGTCTGTGTTAGCCATGTATGTCACAGGGATTGGGTGTGCAGCTATGTGTGTCAGAATTCCTCTCCCAATGTAGCATAATGCCCAAAGAGTTTGACTGGTTGTACATTGTTGTAAAGATTTGTAGATACATATTGACATGTAGCATATTGTACAACAATCTGAATTAGGGGATTAGTTTGTATTTCAAAGGGGCATTTATCATCATACGCAAAATAAGATGCACTCCATTTGTAGATTTGAAGAAAGCGTTCAATGTTTTGAAAACATGTACATTAGATTTAACCAACAGTGTATCTTGTCACAAAGAAAGACCTTTGGTAATGCCATGTGACATACTTACAAAGAATAATATAATTAAGTTATTAGCATAATCTTACCAAGTATTTTATTTGTGTCAGTCTGTGAAGTGCTATTTTAAAATCTGCTGATGGAGTAATTGCAAATGGAGTGCATACTAAACACTGATTCCCCTTTAGAGCAGAGCGACAGAAAAAGGTTAAAATTTTATCTGTATACAGTGACCTCATCAATAATTTGAGATCTGCTATTATGTTAAATTGATGTTTTTTACAACTTGAACAGTGGTCAGCTGTCCTTTTCATTTGTGGTAGACAAGAAGACAAGAAAAACCAAAATGATTCTGGTTGCATTTGTAATGCAAATAGACCAATATTTATACTGTTTTTATGTCCTTTTGAACCATATGGAAAATACTGTTCCCAAGGAACAGTTTGATTTGGCTGAAAAATATACATTTTATAACCCGCTGTGCTGAACATAAGGACTTGTCATTTAAACAGCAGTTCTTAACTTGGTAAATATTTTCTGATTGTGTTGTGTAATTGATGAAATTAGACAATTTTATCAAGGTAAAAATAAAGATATTTTTTAATGTATGCAACTGCTACATCCTTTCAGAACTTTCAAGCAGATGCATACTAAGTTCTTACCTGAGGCCAAAATATATTCTGAACTCTCAAAGTCATGCAACTTTTCTGCACAAGATTATATGCAGATAGTTGCATTTCTTTATTATTTAGTTCAACATACAATGTGAAGATGTACATTTTCTACCATTATGAGTATTTTGTATTAAAAAATTCTACCCAGGTGCTTGAGCTGTGAAGCCACTATTGGCTTCACGTATACTATAGTACCATTAGATGAGCAGGGAGTCAGATGATGATGCACACAAAAGCATTGATAAATTATTTACTTGAAGTATTATTGTAGTGTACAGACTAGTGTATATTGTACCCACAATGCAGTTCTCAGGCCAGTCTGGTGTATAACACAAAGAAGATAACACTTCTCTTTGTCCTGTTTCTATGGTAACCATAGGAGCCATTAGTAATTTGGTGACTTCATTTACTCAAATATGTAGGCAGCATGTAATGATCAAAGTTAAACAATCTTCATGCATTTTGAAGTCTTTATAGTACCAGGTAATTTTATGACATAAAACTTTGTGTTGAGACAAAATTCAGGGATGTGAGAAGAATAAAACATTTGAATTGCAAATGGAAAGCCCATATAACTGCACATATACATTTGGTTGCGATGTTACCTCATTGGTCATGTGACCTTAGGGCTGTGATAAAAGCCAATCATTGTTTTGTATGATAATGAAGTATCAAGTGAAACGAAAAGCAGTCTCAGATCCTATCAAGCTTACATTGTGAAGTTATGGAACAGAATACGAGTAATAAAAGTTGAAATAAATACATGATGCAGATGTTCTTTGTTATTATTGACATAATATGCAAAGTCACACAGAAAAGGGTGAAGGGTGTCTCTGATTAGTACCCCCAGGCACTTAATAGATTAAAATAAAATAAACATTAATTTTGTTTATTGTTTGGATCATTGTGGCAGAGATCCTCAAGCTTCAGGATCTGTGTTGGAGACTTCTCCATATAAAATACTGAACTTTTCTGTGGCATGATGGATTGTGTACTAAAATGGGATAGTGTAACTATTGCCCCACCTACTTGAAGTACTCTGGACTACCGGGTCTATTGGCCAGTTACCCAAATGCTAATGCATCTGCAGTTTGGCTCAGAAAAGCTGCAAATGGCTAATTGATCTGAATACCTGAAGGCTTCGCATAAATTTAAGTAGTTTTATCACAATTTGGCTCGAGATTTTTAAAGTTGGTATCTGTCTTGCCACTGGTATAAAAATATGTGCATATCCAACCAGTATTCTTCAGAAAACATGTACACGTTTCAAAGATCTGCTTGGCAAATACTGCAGACTCCATAATACCTAATCCTCACAAATTATGGTTCATAAGCTGTGGACATTTTCATGTTCTGTGGGAGCCCTGTTGGGGAGGCTCACATGACCTCTGAAGACCAGCGATTCATCCATATTTGATAATGATTAAAATCATGACCGAGTGGCTGAAGATGAATACAGCAAGTGAACAGTGGTCTTTTACAACTTCTTTCCCAAGTCAGGAACTGTTGTAACTGCCTCGCTTTTCAAGTAGAATTAAATGCTGATGTGGTGGCCTGGTCGTTGAAGACAAAGATTACTGTTTATTGGCAAACTTCTCTGTGTTGGGTGTGGAGAATCGAGTACCAGCCCACAAATTACTGGTGTCTGACAGACACGAGGATGCATCATGATGACTTATGCCCTGATGCAGGCAGCTGAAAGTGCACTGGGTCAGCAGGGTAAAACTTTTGGTGTCTGTCAATTGATTTGGAAATTACCACGAGTCGTAACCCGGCTATGTCCCAGGTTTTCCCACTGAGTGAATGAATAGCTATATTGCATGGGTGATAAGTCTTGCTTCTTTTGGAATGCTGGCACATAATGACAAAATTGTTCATTTGCAAGATGATGAGAAAGAACTTAGTTGGGAAATGTTTTTATTTTTATATTCTTCATGCGAGTTTCTCACGGAAAGTAAAATTTGGTACACAGTCAATGTTATGTGAAATCTGATCTAATGTTACTCTATCAAAATAATTGTGGATTTAAGCATGAGCAATGAAGTTGAGCTAAGCAAATATAGTACCATGTGCATTACTTTTCAGCTGTATGCATGAATCCCTGTCACAAAGGACACCTCTGAAAACACATCCCATAGTAGTCCAGCAGACAATAGAGTGGTGTATTACAAAGTGGTTTAAATAAACTAATAATAGTAACATATTTTGACTTTGCCAGTAGTTTGTCAAAAGTAAATTTTCCGAAGCAAGGATTCCGTTGTAAACAATGTTAAATGTAGTGGCATTTCCAGTATCTGGTCACTGCTATAGGAGAGGCTGCTTACCTTTCTTTTTCTATTTTTTTTGTGGGGGGGGGGGGGGGAGGGTAGCACTCTGAAAGCACTAACCTACATTTACCTGTATTAAAAGACCACCTGCTGTATGCGGCACTTGCACTTGGCTGAGGGGCGGTTACCTCATAAAGCAGGTACTACTGTATCATGGTTGGGGGAAGGGGGGGGGGGGTGAGAGAAGGATAGTCCTGGGAGCACGATACATCTTGTACAACCTCCACAGAGAGACAAAGGCAGTTCATGAGTTGACAATGACATCAGAAGACCCAAGAGTCTCAACGATGATTAGGAATCTAACCTACGCTTTTTGAATAAGGGTAAAGTATGCGGGCGACGCCTTTTGTGCGGAGAAAACATGTAAAACTTATTTGTTAACGGGGGTGCCACGTGTCTTTACATATCATTTTCGGCACTTTTTTATGAGCTCTGTACATAGACTGCAATAAACCAAAGTACACAAGTCTACTTTTTTTGGCAACAAAAAAGTATAAATGGGGAATAAATAGTTTGGAAAGTCTTGTCTTGAACATGTTTGAACGTCATAATAAAAAGAACATTGTCGCTGAGGCATCAGGATATGGCCATTGTCTCATGCATAGCTAAGATTGGACGCTTCCGTGACACATGACCCTTCTGTTGTCCTCATAGCATCGCGCTTTCTTTTACCTTTTTGGAACCCGCAGACAACAAAGCCGTCATGATGGACATCGTCACCTGCTCTTTGTCACTTTATTTGCCTGTCGCTGGGCAAGCTACGATTATTCCAAACGATGAGCAATTTGATGTTTCGTTATAGACAAGAAAATGTTTTTGTTTACCACTACTCGACGATCAAGTCAGTTCAAAGTAGCCTGTATGGGTCTGAGATCAAGACTTTCGGGACCTTTTATCTCAGGTCGGTGGTATTCACCTAGCCCCATCATGGACGAATGATTCGACGAATGCCCAGTTTGTGCATAAACACTCAAACAAGTCTTCGCATACTTAATTAAAATACGAAAGAAGTCTCAAGAAGAAAACAATGTAAATTTGCCAAGATTATTTTTTTTGGGGGGGGGGAAGGAGGGGAGGGGTGAAAATATTGTACAGGCATACATGTCTTTGAAAGTACGTGAATGAATGAATGAATGAATCTTTATTGACTGCGCTGTTACATAAAATACAGCAATATGTCAAATATACAACATGTACACATGTAGAGTATGAAAGAAAAAAAAAAGAAAATCACATTAAAATATGCACACAATCAAAAGAAAAATGTAGCAAAAACAGTACAGACACGTACAGCACAGTACAGTACAACAAATACAAAAGATTTACACAAATCGTACGTGTTTTATCGTTGTCAAGTGTAGCGATATTCATTGGTGACTTTCAAGTTAATGGGATGACATTTCGGCCTTGCACAAGCGCAGTTACTCCATTTGAAAGTTTTGGAGTGCACCACCGAGAAAAGAAAGAAAGGGAGCGGAAAAAATCCACAAAATGCTCCTAATTGGCACAACTGAACATAAGTTGTTCAGTTGCCGTGCTTAGAATGGGAGATTCTTTTTCTAGCCCCTCTTACTTGAAGAATCCGATTTGGATCAAATCAGCTATACGCAAGTTATAAAAGCATTTACTTCTGGAACACCCCACGCCTGTATACCATGCATTTTTGTCATACTCCTCAGTTATGTATAAAAGTCCAAGTAAGTGATTTTCAAACGACTTGATACATGCCTAGAAACCATAGACTCATGAGAGCAACTGACAAAAGGTTAGGGGGCGCTCCTTGGATGTATGAACATATTGCCCGGGCATGATGGAATGTACAAGCAAAACAATCTCCCGTTTCTCACCCTGTCAAAATTAACCGAATAGCCTGATAAATAGGTTGGTAAACTCACGTTGGCAGATACTATTTTGATTATTTGTCTGTTGGCCTGGCTTTAACTAACATTATGTAACGTGTGCATGTTTCTGATCTCTGAAATAGCAGTTTTCACCAGAAGCTCCGAAACACTTGATGTGAGGTCTGTGTAGAAAAAGGCACCGTGCTATCAACTGCTATCGTGAGAATGCCAGACCGCTTCAGGAGAACCAACAGCAAATGTAATCTTATAAAGCTCCTTTTTTTGGACCTATTTGACGAAGTTACTTCAAAGTGCTTTGATTAATTGCACTGAATCCATCTTGGCCAATTTCTTTGAGCGCAAAGGACAAGTGTCTTGAGAGAAGAAAATTGCCTCAGACTTCCGTGTGGTCTTTTCAAGTCTCAGGCGCCATTGGTGATTTACTTGGCAACATAACTGGTCCCGTTGGGTTTTTACACTTATATAGCCTGTTGATAACCTTCCTGCCAAATATTTATTTTTCTAATTGCTGGCTGTAATTGAGGTTACATTTGACAACTGTAGTTTATGAGTTCAGACGACCACTTATTGCGGACGATTGATATCGATGCTTTTAACTTACCGGTGCGCCGCTCGAGTCGGCCACAAATGCGGTGGCATATAATCACAAGGCAATAAGCCACCCTCGTCGAGTTCATTTCACGCTATAGCTGAGCTCTGAGCCAAAAAGAGGATCAATATGATTTTTTCTTACTTTAAAAAAAAAATTAGAAAATTACACTAAATTAATAAATCCAAAAAGGGAAAGAACACGATTTACATAAACGCTTGTGCCTCTTTGTTTCTCCTTTTTTATTTTTGTTTTGCTTTTTTTTGTGTTACATACGTGTAATTGCAATGTGTGTGTGTGGGGGGGGGGTGCACCTAAGTATTGACAAAATATCATGTTGCTGTGACGATGTAGTTAACAAAGCTTATTTTTTCATGATGCGGGTTTTTAAATTCATTGCCTTATATATACATTATCTTGTCATTTGTCTTTCGTTTCTCACTCTCTTCCAATGCCAAAGGGACAAAAGAAAAACTGTCTCGTCGTTTTAAAAACAGTTTAATGAGATGAAAAACGATATTAAATGGCCAAGCTCAACAGCTTTGTTTTAGACGGACCCGTGTCATAGAGAGTGTTGATTTGGTTCCAAATCTGAAAGGTAAAATGTAGAAGATAAAGTACACCCATTGGTCGCGAAAACTATACATTCCCGGTATATATTATCTCCATTCGACAGATTTTGTCTTTTAATTTTGGGACAACAGTAGCACATATCGTTTATTCAGCTCGGAGACAGAACACACAGATATGCTGACTTATCAGCAGTACAATGACTTTAATGTAACCTCGGATATAGTGATCTCATTTCAACTGTCGTGACGCCTGAAGCAGCAGAGGCTCAGCGTCGGGATGTACGGGAGTATAGTGGGCATTTAGACACATTTGGCCAATAATTGTACGTTAGTTTGCAACATTTTCGAAAGATACGCAAGTTTTTTTGTCAATAAAGTTTTAAACACACGCACATACACATCTGAAATCTTCCCAACTAAATTTGGAGCAGTATAGGCCCATGTGTATTACACTTGATCCTCAAGATACACACGCATACGTTTTAGTTGGCGGGACGTTAATCCTTTTTGCGAAATTATCTGTCATGGAGTTATTCACGCAAAAACGTGGTTAATACTCATTGAAAAGTCAGCAAAAGCACAGAGATAACCCAGGGCAGATAACAATATGCTGGTCGCAACCCCATTATATGGACTGCAAACAGATGAATGCAAGGCAGAGTTTGTAGATGACAAGGAACAGGTCTTCTGCATTACGCAAGTTGCATATAATGACCAGGTACGCACAGATTAGGGTCTTAGCAGTCGCATCTCAGTGTGTATATGTAATGGGTATAAGAGTCCCAGTGGAAGCTTTTCACAAGGAAGTCTGTTAATAAACAGGCAGCATATTCTATACTATTGGAATTCACTGCTGACTCTACAAAAGCAGGCCACCCCGATAGTGCAGGGCGAAAAAGAACTCTTGAATCTGGTCCCATTGACGGAGTATCGAAGTTTTCATCGTACAGTTTGTCTCTGGCAGCCTGCCACGGACTAAGATTTTCTAGCCAGTACAAACATGCAGGCAAAGACTTTTTAAAGTTGTATTCACAAATTATGTTCATGAGTAGAGAGGGTTAAAATTCTGTATCTTGACATTTGTATGTATTTGATTTAGATCTATTGAGATAGTGAGATAAATATATAAATATGCCCATAGGTCCTGCTTTCGAGGACCTCCCACGAAGTCCAGATCTAAAACATGATCACATAAGTGATTATTATAATCAGGGCACCGTGGGGCATGTTGATTACTCGCATGTATGTAAGTCGAGCTCCACAAACTCCACTGCAATTAATATTTGGTGAGCGATAAATTGACCAGTATCTGTTTTCTTTACCTTTGATGGGACGGTGAGTCGTGAATTTGACGGATATAGTTCATCCTGTCACGGTTTTAAGCATGGCTCAACCAGGTGTATCTCCAAGGACTTACTGGCAAACATAACCACTCGACCAAACATCTTTTCGATACTTCAGGAGGCACAAAGAATATAACATCGCAGAGATGTGATCTGAACTTAATTTCCCTCCCCCCCCCCCCCCCCCAAAGGTCAAACAAACGTTGAGGTTCCGCACTCTTCCAAGTCTAGTTTCCCCCCCCCCCCCCATAATCTTGTGCGCACGCACAAGTCTTTACATTGCTGCATGGGATAAATGGTGTAATTTGCCGGCAATGTATTGATTCTGATCATAATCTAAAATAACCATCAGGAACAAAATGTCACAAATTTCCGCTGTGCGGCAATTTGTTTCCCCTGAACATAAATACCTTTAAAAATGATATGGAAAAACTTTCACCCTCAGAGTAATTTGTAATTTTGACACTCTATGTGTGTGTGTGTTTTCTGCATAGTAACCATTTTCCAAATTTCAAGTCTGCCTGACCTCGTTTCAACTTATCCATGCAAGGCGATAAGTCAATCCACTAGTTTTCCCTTTTCATCTGCTAGTTAACCTCATTTATTAATTTGTTATGCAAGAAATATGGCACACGATTTTACCATGAATTTTTAATACACTGCTTTTTCAATACATCTGAAAACAAAACAAGAAGACAGAACAAGAAAAAAAAATACCCCCCAAAAATCCCCCAAATACAAAAATAAAAAAATAAAAATAAAATTTAAATAAATAAATAAATAAATAAATAAAACAAACAAACAAACAAAAAATTCCAAATTCCACTATAGATAATCTATATTTATAACATGTGGAAATCGATTAAAATATCTACTTTAATTACTTGGATATTTTCTGAGATTGGTGGAAACACAAAGAAAAATAAAACAACAGGAAGAGACTACAGTGCTACCTTTTTAGTAAATTAAGGCCAGGAGCCCCCAGCAGCGTCCTTGTGCGACTGTGAAACAATTAAGCATGTCGCCTGTAGGTGGCACACGAGTTAACTTCCCCTGTTATCCCCCAGTTGCAATGGAGACACCTGGGGGATAAACAAAGCCTACTTCATTCATTGGAAGAAAAAGTGACGTGGACAACATATCACGAAAAAAAAATTGCAAAAAATGCAGGTAACGCCTGAATATTTATATAATAGGCCAACACCGTGCTGGTGGTCTCTAAGCGACACTCTCGCCAGAATATCTTCCAAGTCATGGATAATATGCGACGTGAATGATAAGGTGCTTTGAATGGTCCGATTCCATGGAATGCTCCAAATATGAAAAAGAAAAGAGGTTCCTATAAGGCGTGATATCAGGAAATGACTTAAACATGCTGAACCTATCATGTTATTGCCATAACTGTTAATTCCACATAGATTTGTTGTCCGTGGTGTAAAATTTTGAAAGCTCGTTGAAAAGTAATTTTCACAGCAATCAACTTTCCTAGCTCTATTAAAAATGTGTTAAAATGTGGACCCACCATCTGTGAGATGCCATTTTATGAGCCTATCTGCCAGAGGAAGCCATGTGGAAAAAGTATTCCTTTCATGCTTTGAATTACTTTGACGAGCCGGACAACCATTCGATGTGCTGGGCAAGACCTTCCAGCTCTAAACTGTGTAGTTGCGTGAGCTAACAGTGCATACTCATCAAATCTTACCATCATAAAATCGTCAAACTGAATATGGTATTATGGACCCATATACTGTATTGTATCATATATATATATATATATATATATATATATATATGTATATTATATATGTATATATATGTATATATATATATATATATATATATATATATATATATATATATATATATATATATATATATATATATATATATATATATATATATATATATATCCTTTTAAGACTACCTACGGGACTGAAAATGGTCGGTATAGGAGAGTGGTTTTAACATGGATATTATCCAATTGAGGATAAACAAAATGGGACTGTGAATTGGTGGTTTTGATATAAAATGTTCTCTTTACAGAGGTAATCTTAATTGTTTATGTGTATGTGTATGTACACGTGCATATGTATCTATACTTTTTTATTATGTCTTTCTTAGTTTCTTCAAATGCGTGAAATGGAACAGAAATTTGCTTTTCCTAATTTTGAAATGGAAGAAGTGCGTCTGCCGGCTGATGTATGTGCTTCTGCATCAATGAACTTGCACATGAAAGGCGTGGACGAGTTTGTCGAGCAATCGGACACCAGAACAAACTCATCAAGTGCGAAGTATACATGTGTTTTTCTTTCTTTTTTTTTTCTTCTTCTTTTATTTTTTTTGAAGAAGTATCTCAAAGAAATGGCCACTGTTTTGGGGTTTTCCTTTCTTTTAATTGTAGAATAATGATTTATGTCGACGCGAAACTTGCGGTTGATAGGACTAACAGGACTGCTACAATTACATCATATATACATCTCTGCCGTTTTGTAAAAAAGAAAACAATAAATAAATAAATAAATAAATAAATAAATAAATAAATAATAAATAAATAAATAAATAAATAAATAAACTAGAAAAGAAGATTTGCTTCAAAGCAAATCTGTCTGCGTGCCTTCAAAATTTGTTAATATTACGGGCTACAACTTTTGTCCTTTTGTACTTCACATTCCATTAAGCTTCTGGCTGGATGAAAATTTCAAAGTCTAAATGACCTGGACCTTCTACCTTTACAGGTCACATGTGAATTGCAAAAATATACAGTGTCACAATACCCACAATTTAATCCCAAAATGAACCAATCAGATGAAAATTGACCAAGTTATGGCAAGATGAAACTTTCAAAGGTCCAAATGACCCATATCTTTGACCTTTAGAGGTCACATGTAAATTACAAAAATGTGCAGTGTTACAAATATATTAATTGAAGTTGGATCGGTTACCTGTACCTATTATAGTTTTGAAGATATTCAAGATTTAAATTTTCAAATGGCTCTAATTTGCATAATTTTCAAAACTGCTGAATCTCTTTACAAAAACTCAAGACTTCATGTATGGAAGTATAAACATGCCAAGTTTGGAGTTTTTACGTGTAATACTTTTCAAATGAATGTCGGACAAATTTGCCTGTAGAGAAGAAAGAAAGAAAGAAAGAAAGAAAGAAAAAAAGAAAGAATTCCTAGAAAAACGATATGTCTGTGTTGGCACACAGACATAATAAATAAATAATAAAAATAAATAAATAAATAAATAAATAAATAAATAAATAAATAAATACATTGATTAATTAATAAATTAATTAATAGACGGAGGGAGGAGGAAAAAAGGATGAATGGATGGATAAAAGTTGAAGCACAAGACAAATCAAAGCTATCGACGGTTGATGACCGGCTTTAATGGAAAAGTGTTCAAACTTTTGCAGAGCCTTTCCTTGGGATGTCACCTTGTCTAGGTTTTCAATATTGCTTATCAAAGGGTTGTTGGTGTCACTTTTGAGTTTGGTGGTGTAGAATGAAAAATGTAGGCCTAAATGCTGGGAAATATATTATATTTTGGGCAGCACTATTGTAACAGGATTTATAGTGTTATTCGTGTAATATTTAAGTGACAAATTGTTTGCGAAACAGACTCGGGTTTTATTTCTGAACTTTAATAGAAGGTCTTTTTGTAGGCAAAGTGGGCATAATAGCATATGTATAACTTCTATCACGGTTAGTTGAGTTATGGAAAGATTAAGTAGTCTGCTTGTTTTGTAAATTTTGTCATTTGCCAGTACCAATATACAAGTGTATTGGTGTAAAATAACTAGAAAAATAAGATTTGCTTGAGAGCAAATCTGTGTGCCGTGAAAATTATCCAATTAAAGCCTATTTTGAATGATACTCGAATATACCTTGGACACAATGCTTTGATTTGAAATTTGGCTACAGATTTCATCTATGAGAGTTTTGAGATTGTCAAGCATTAAAATCTTCCAAGTGTGCTTACTTAGCATAAACTAAAATTCTACAAATTTCATCGAAGAATTTTTATTCCCAAGTCATTTTTCATTGTATAGTGTTCTTCCGGCTTTGAGGAAATATAAGGCCCAGGGGGTTTCTTTCCTCCACCTGAAATCGTATGGTTTGAATTTTGCTGTATTTTACTTTTAATTTCTTTGATATCTGAGAGCTATTTCATAATGACATTGTCTATGTAATCTGTATTTTTCTGTATGATTCTCAGCAACTAAAATGCAACACAATACAGAAAAAAGCAAGAAAACTGCGTTTTTATTTCGAAGCGTGTGGGTAAAGCACAAACCTGTGAATTACAGTTGGATCGACACCTCAATCTATTATTTAAACTGTTTAGGATATTCAACATTTAAATTTTTCAACTGTGTCTAATTAACATAAACAAAATTTCTACATGTTTCTGTTAATTTCATTGGATGTGTCTCTAGCACGAACTGAATTTGGATTGACACTGTCTACGATGCTTTTGAAGATATGAAACATTTAAGTTTTCCTAGTGTGCCTAAAATTGGCATACTTTAAAAATTTACAATATTCAGTTTCATTTCATTGGATGCGCCGATAGCACGAGCCTGTAAATGGAATTTGGCTTGACACCTATATCTATAATAGTTTTGAGTTTAAAATATTCAACATTTGAATTTCCCGAGTGTGCTTATCAGCATAAATTATATTTCTATATAACTTTCTTTGTCATTTTATGGGATGTGCGCACAGGACAAAACTATGAAATGAAGTTCGATGAATATTTCTATGGACAATATTTTCGCATTTATTCAACATGTAAGTTGTTTAAGTATGCCTGCTGAGCATAAATTAAATGGTTACAACATTCATTTGTATTTTGTTGGATGTGCGAATAGCACTAATGAACTGAAGTGCTATTGACACATTTATCTCCTATTTCTGAAGATACACATTTATTTTATCTGAGTGTGGCTATTGTTTGCATAAATCAAATTTTAATTTCACTGGATGCGAATAGCACAAAATCTGTGGATCGAAGCTGGATTTACACTTCTATATAGAAAAGCTTTGAAGTTATGTTTGGAAGATATGGAATATTTAAAATTTACCGGCAATATGCTTAATTAAAAAAAAATAATAATCCAAATCTGAGGAACAGCCCGTTGAACAAACCTCTAAGGCCCAAATAAATGAGTGGCCTCATCACTGTGCTGCTGGCTCCAAACCAGAACTACAACACCGTAACTGTCTTCTGGTCCACTATTTTGACAACTGTGTGCATTTATTAAGCACAGAATTGGAGTGTGAAACAATTAGCCTGTGGATCGGGTCATCTCAGTGATCAGATCAAACCGGCCGTGGGCGGTTTTGACGTTTTTCTTTTCGTAACCAGTGAGATGAGACATGGTCCTCACAGAAACAGCAGCGACAGCATCTCAACAGATCTTCTGTTTTTTTCTTTCTTCATATCATAAAGGAACACAGGCAGTTATGTATACACACACACACACACACACACACACACACACACACACACACACACACACACACACATATATATATATATATATATATATATATATATATATATATATATATATATATATATATATATATATATATATATAATATAACTGCCTGTGTTCCTTTACATACATTCATTTTCGTTTGGATTATAACATGTATATGTTGTGTATGTATGTACTGCATGCTCGCATGTTTATTCCTGCATATACATACTAATCCAGACTTATGCTTGAGCGTTAAAAAAACTATTTTAAAAATTTAGTGTGGTTTTCTAACTTTTTATCGGGTCCTGCATTAATGGTTATATCTTCTTCCTGTTGTTCTACGGTTTTTTCTGTCGTAATGCAAAATACAGCTGTGAGAAACTCCGTCTGTTAAAAAACGGATACTGCTGTGGGAAATTCGTCTGTTAACAAACCGATACTGCTGTGGCAAACTCCTCTGTTGATAAATCGATACTGCTGTGGGAAACTTGTTTATTAAAAAAACGATGCTGTCGTGGGAAACTCGTCAGTTAGTTAAAAACCGGTACTACTATGGGAAACTCGTCTGTTATCAAATAGATACTGCTGTGGAAAACTCGTCTGCTAACAAACCGATACTGCTGTGGAAAACTCGTCTGTTAAATCGATACTGCTGTGGGAAACTCGTCTGCTAACAAACCGATACCACTGTGGGGAACTCGTCTGTTAACAAGCTGACACTGCTGTGAAAAACTCGTCTGTTAACAAGCTGCTACTGGCGTGGGAAACTCGTCTGTTAACAAACCGATATTTCCCCATATTTTATCGAAACCAAAACTACAAAGAGTGTCTAGCATAACGGTTATCCACCGAAATTTGCCAGTACGTATATTTTGTTCGTTGCACAGGAAACAGTCGTAAACAAACTGATACTGCTGTGGGAAACTCGACTGTTATGAAATTTAAGTAGTTGAAATTTAAGTAGTTAGCTTCATTGCATGTAGAAGCAACCAGTTTTCACACAAGAGAATATTTGACGATATTTTCCGAGTTCGCTTCATAATGAAAATATTAGTTGATCTTTTATGTAGGCTACACTCAAACAGAATATCAGAAAACTAAGGTAACTTTTTTTCAAAAGGAATTAAAGGTAACCGCCAATTTCTTTCTTGAAAAACAAGTGTCTGTTGACATGAAATGTACTTCGGTTGTCTGCAAATTTCAGTTGTATATACCTGTATGGAAAAAGCTGCTTCGCAGGCAATAGTTCCTGAAAGGTCAGTTGTAAGATATGTGAGTCATGCACATACAGGACAGAAACGCCAAGGGATAAATTTGTTGCCCAAAGTATGTCATGATGGGAAGTCTGAAAGACACCCACAGCCGAGGTGGATATTTCTGGCCGCGGTGCTTTCATCATGTAATTATTGACTATCATCAAAGAAATGTCCGCGCAGATCGCCTTGTTGACATGTCCAATTGCATTGAAGGAGGCGAACTCCAAATTGATTCAAGAGACTCACGCCGCCGAATATGCAATAATTTTGCAGATAATTACGTTCATTAACTCTGATGCCCAAAGGATTGTCTAAAGTTTAATATGTGTAATCATTTATGCCGATAATCACACCATTCACAGCCAAGGGCGATCGATATGCTACGTTGACAATACCAAAGCCGAAAGGTTTGGGGACACCAGGTCCCAGCACACGAGTGATGCTGACTACGTATGCACAGCGGCTTGTCAATGGATAATAGATCTTGACAAGAGCATACCTGCATGGCACCAGATAACAAGCAACTGCAAAAAAGGCGCAAGGCATTTGACAGCGTAAAACAAGCCGCAAACCCAGTCAGGTCAACCTGTCTGTTGATGACATCAACGTATGGCTCAGTCGCACTAAAAAACAGCCGCACAGTGTGGAAAGGCACCAGTAGGGCACCGTTGCCGCAATGTGTGATGAAACTAATATAGTCGCTGGAAAATGGATGCAGTCCGACGCTAAAATCATTTGGCCTTTTGGGGGATAATTGCGATTAATTTGTTGAGGAATCATTGATACTGTATATGCATACCCATAAGGAAACATGTACAGTTTTTTCTTTCTTTCTTTCTTTCTTTCTTTCTTTCTTTCTTTCTTTCTTTCTTTCTTTCTTTCTTTCTTTCTTTCTTTCTTTCTTTCTTTCTTTCTTTCTTTCTTTCTTTCTTTCTCTCTCTCTTTCTTTCTTTGAACCAGAAAATGTGGATAACATATATGTTTAGACAATTTTCAATGAAGGATAATTTAAAGTAACGCAAATCTAAAAGGAATTTAAATTGCTATGAATCAATTTCATGTACATATATAGAGAACATGATTTAACATTTCAAATCTGCTTTGAAATGTTACATGCATTACAGATCCTGGTGTTCCACGATAATGAGAGTCCACAGAAATACCAGTTTTTGGCATTGGTATGTGCACATGTACTAAGATCTGTACATCAAACATCTTTCCAAAAAAACTTTCACATAGATCAAAGGAAACTTGCAGTTCTTCAAATCAGCAGTATTCTACGTGGCTTGAAAGCTTCAGAATATCCCGTATCTGAGTTCACCAAAGTGGAAGATAACTTATTTCGGTGAGATTTCAATTTAGAACATATCAATCAAGAATATTGAAATCTGCCCCTGGTCAGCTGATTTCGGCAAATCAAAGATCACAACCTGACAGCAGCTCCTCTATATTTAGCCACTTACAAACTGACAAACAGATAGTCAGGAAACTAAACAACCGAACGCCAAAAGAAAATCTTCAACAAATTAAAAACAACCCAGCAGCCGGGATTTGAGAAAATGCAGATATGTGCACTAACAGGAATTTTTTTTATTGCCATGTAAGCTGATTAAAGAAATCTCTAAATGACAGCAGCGTCAGTATGTATACGGATGACAAAAATTGGTACAAGTTACCTTATGGTACATTACGAACAAATTTGTAGGCGCATGTATCGATTTGATGACTTAAACAGTGTTAAAGCGATTATCTGGATATTTATATTTCTTCCCTGAAAGGTTACCACGAAAAATAAAAGCTTCCATGTATTGTGGAAACTACTAAAAGCGACAGTAAGCCAATCCAATGTCTTTCTTTCTTTCTTTCTTTCTTTCTTTCTTTCTTTCTTTCTTTCTTTCTTTCTTTCTTTCTTTCTTTCTTTCTTTCTTTCTTTCTTTCTTTCTTTACGACCAAATTTGTCCGGAGTTTTTTCTCGGACACTATTATTCAGAAAACCATCTGAACATGCCATGGTAACTGAACTACCAGTGAAATTATGTATATCGTTGTCAATAGTCATGATGTTTAGAATTATACAAATTAATTACAATTAAAATATTATAAGCTCCATATCCTCGAAACTATTGCAGATGGACACAAAATTTCAATTTGCATGCATGTATTGGTTTGTGACGCATACCAATAAAATGGACAGTAAATGAAAGTTATAGAATTTTAAATTATACTAATAAGGGGTGTTGAAAAATGTAAAAGTTGAAGATCTCCAACACTTTTATAAATAGAAATGCCTTTTTAACTTCAATTTATAGGTTTATGGGCAAAGTTTCATCCAAGGAACCATGACCAAACTTGTAGGATTTTTATTTATGCAAATTAGGTGTATATTTAAATCAAGAATAGCTTCAAAAATATTATAGATACAGGTGCCATTCCAACTTCAATTAATGGGTTTTGTGACATAGGTGAATCCAATGAACCAAATCCAAGTTGTAGAATTTGAATTTATGCAAATTTGGTGAATATGCAAAATTGAAAATCTTGAATAGCTTAAAAAATATATGGATAGAAGTGTCATTCAGCTTTAATTAATGAGTTTGTGACATAGCCGCATCCAATGAACCATGAACCAAACTTTTATAGTTTTAACTTATGCAAATTAGATGAATATACAAAATATAAATCTTGAATAGTTTCAAAATTATTGCAGATAGAGGTGTCATTCCAACCCCAATTTGTAGGTTTGTGACATGGCCGCATCCAATTGAAGTAAGCCCCAAGGCTAATACACAAAATTTAGATTATGTCGAACAAATGGAAAAGTGTAGCACTTCAAACTGTTCTGATTGTGAAGGCAACCAGGCAGATTTGCTGTTAAGAACATTCTATTTTTCCTGGAATTCTTAATTATGTCTGGGTGGGAACCCCAGATTTTTAGTTTTTCCAAGAATTCTTTTTCTCTCCTCTCTCTCTCTCTCTCCTCTCTCTCTCTCTCTCTCTCTCTCTCCTCTCCTCTCTCTCTCTCTTCTCTCTCTCATCTCTCTCTCTTCTCTCTCTCTCTCTCTCTCGTCTCTCTCTCTCCTCTCTCTCTCTCTCTCTCTCTCTCTCTCTCTCTCTCTCTCTCTCTCCCCCTTTCGTTTTGTCTTTCTCTTTCTTTCTGAACAAATTTGTCCTGAGTTTTCGGACACTGTTAATCGGAAAACAACCAAACTTGCCATGGTGACTGACCTACCAGTGAAATTGTGCATATTAGGGGCCATTAAAACTTTAAAAGCTCCATATCTTTCAAACTATTGCAGAGAGACACAAAATTTCAATGTGTATGTATAGGTTTGCGACGCCTACCCATATGATGGACAGTAGATGAATGTTGTAGAATTTAAATTATGCTAATTAGAGGTATTGAAAAAATTAAAAGTTGAATATCTCCAAAACTATTACAGATAGAAATGCCATAAAAACTTCAATTTAGAGTGGTTTGTAACATAGCCGCATCCAATGAACAATGATTCAAAGTTGTACAATTTAATTTTTGGAAATAAGGTGACTACACAATATTAAAATCTTGAATAATTTTAAAACTATTATACATGGAGGGTGCCATTCGAACTTCAATTGTATGTATGTGACATAACTGCATCTAATAAACTATAAACCCAAAGTTGTAGGATTTTACTTTATGCAAATAAGGTAAATATGCAAAATTTATATCTGGTATAGCTTCAAAACTATTATAGATGGAGGTACCATTCCAACTTCAGTTAAAGGTTAGTGGCACAGCTGTACCATATGAACCCAACATAGTAAAATTTGATTTTATGAAAACTAGGTAAATACACAAAATTTAAATCTTCTGAATAATTTCAAAACTATTATGCATAGAGGTGCCATTTCAACTCAATTTGTATGTTTGTATGTATTAACCGCAACTAATGAACTATGAACAAAAGTTGTAGCATTTTAATTTATGCAAATTAGGCGAATACTCAAAATTTAAATCTTGAATAGCTTCAAAAATATTATAGATAGGGCTGCCATTTCAATTCAATTTATGGGTTTGTGACATAGCCTCATCCAATGAACCATGAACGAAAGTTGTAGGCTTTTAATTTATGCAAATAAGGGAAATTTACAATTAAAATATAAATTTTGAATAACTTCAAAAGTATTATACATACAGGTACCATTCCAACTCCAGTTTGTATGTTTGTAGCTGTCGAATTTCAATTTATGAAATTAAGCAAATACACTAATTTAAATCTTGAATGGTTTAAAAATTATTTAGTCCGAGGTGCCTTTTCATCTTCAATTTATAGGTCTTAATTTATGGTAATTAGGGAAACTTGAAGAAGTTAATGAGGTAGATGTGTCTGACATTCCTTAGATTCTTATGTTTGTGCTACAATAGCATTCAATTTAGCTTTTGAAGCAAATCTTCTTTTCCAGTTGACGTTATAACTGCCCATGTCCAATGAAACAAGAACCAAAGTTCCACACTTTAGATTTATGCATAGTAGGCAAATACACAAAATTAAATTTTGAATAGCTTCAAAACTATTATAGAAAGAGGTGTCATTCAAACTTTTTTTTATAAGCTTGTGACATGGCCATATCCAATGAACCAAGAACAAAGTTGTAGTATTTCAATTTATGCAATTTAGGCTAATACACAAAATTTAGATTATGTCGAACAATGGCAAAGTGTAGCATTTCAAACTGTTCTCATTTTGAAGGCACCCAGACAGATTTTGCTGCAAAGCAAATCTTATTTCTTAGCTGTAGTTTATTTTGTATATTTTCTTCTTCTTTTCAGCAACTTTTGTGCTCTTCTGTCTTGTATCCATCAAAACTTTTTGATGGACCTGATTTTGACCGGACATGGACTGGTATCCCAGCTGCTCTCTCATTGGCTGCACAAACTTTCAGGAGTGCTGATGAGAGACTCTGTCCCATGATGCTGGAAATCTTTGGTGTAAACACCTTTGATGAAGTCTCCCCATGGGGACCTGAAAGTCCAGCAACTTAAGGAATGCCTGCCACGCCTGGATGGAGTGCTCAGTGTTGGACAAGAATTGATTCTATTTCACCTGAAACCTGTTGAAGTGATTCTCCAATTGCTTGCAAATGAATAGTATTGTCTGGCAAAGAGTGCTGAGATACACAAACTCTTGAGACTGTTCCAGTTCCACGTGGATAATTCACCAGCAGGCTTAAGTTGAGGCAGATCGTGAGAATCAAGGATGTATCTGAAGCCCTTTGCATGATGGGGAGCAAATAAATCAGTTTACTTGGTATATATGAATATGTATGCCTTGACAGTGAGCATACTCCAATACCATACTCAATATGCTATAAAACACTGGGGGGGGCTGGAGCAGGCCAAATGGGAGTGCTTGAAACTGATACATAACTGTTCACTGAGAAATGCAGGTACTTCCAGCTGGACTCAGCTATTGGTACACAGAAAGACAATGTCTTGCAAGTCAACAAATGTCACCAATGCAAGCCACAGCTGCAATGGAAGCTGGTGTTTCCATCTTTAACTTCTCTTTGCAGAGAAAGGTGTTAAGCTTGGAGAGATCTGTCACTGGTCTTCACTTTCTATCTTTTTTGGAGCTACACAGAGATGGCTGTAAAACCCCAGTAATCACGAGTCTGATACCTTCTCTGCTGCTTTTCTGCATTAGGGATTCTACTGCAGTCTCTGAGTCCTTTGGTGTCCCCATCCCCTTCAAGCAAATAGGTATATTTGACAAAGGAGGTGGCCCTGAATTGGTAAAAGTAAGAATGTACCCTGCACTTGGGGCTTTTGAGTAATGGGATGCTGCGAGGTGAAGGAGGACTGGTGTGTTACCATCAGGTGCACTGGCTGGCTGGCCTGCTTTGGGTCCAGGCCTGAAGTCCTTCCTCTACCACTACCTCTTTTTCCCTGGCCAATTCTGCTTCTGCTGCCTGGGGGGTCATCTATGCTTGAGCTTCTTGCTTTGGCCCTGCAAAAGCTGTCATCTTTCACCACCACCACCACCACAACCCCTCCAGCTTGGGGATTTCTTGATGATGTTGGTGAGAAAGGCCTGCTGCATCTGCAGATGGGGTTCCTGAGGGTTGTCCTGGATCACCAACTCCAACTGCCGAAACTTGGGGTCTAAAGGCTATGTCTATGGATGAGGTGTTCAGGATGGAATGCAGTACATCTTTGGCAGCTTCCGGGCTTGGGAAGGAAGTAAAGGCACCCATTGCATAGGACCAGCTGGCCAACAAGGACTCCAGTTGCTTCAACAGAGTCTTGGTTTGTTCCCTGATGTATGTATAGAAGGGAATAGACACTTGCTCTTGCACCTCCAACTTCTGGGGGATTGGCTTCGGCACCATAGTTTGGAGCTTCTACAGAGAACCAAGGCCTTGATTCTAGAAGCAATCAACAACTGGGTCTATATGAGTTTCTGATGGTATGGAGGAGAGGGATTGTGACTGAAAATACCAATGTGCATCAGCTTCCTGAGAGATCTGTTGAGCAGGCAGGGGGAACGATATCCTGTTGAGATGTCCTGTTCCTCTGGATCAAGAGGTAGAGTGGGAAGCAGAGGAAGGTCTAACCCTCTTGTCCTAATCTCATCTACAGTGGAAGTTCTCAATAGCAGGTGGTCACTGGTACTGCTGGTCCCCCCCCCCCCGCCCCCGTGCTCTTCTTCTGGTTAGCTTGATCATTAGTTTTGCAGTGGTAGAGCATATCTTCAGTGAAGGGAATTGTGCAGGAACAAATAGATGGGCATGGAGACCAGACTGGGACTAGCTCTGTGTGGTTGACAGGGATCTTGACCAGCATGGTGTTATGAGATATTTAGTAGGAATATCAGTATTAGTAAGTATACTTACCTCTCAACCACCATTAGCCTAGACCTCTGTGTCTGGGTCAAACACCCATGAATTGAGTTGACTTACTTGATCCCATGGCACCATCTCGCAGTTCTTGTGGAACTGATGGTAACTCCTGGTGTGCATGCTCTGCATTACATCCTTTCTCTTTTGGAGATTGGTCACTTGACATCAGATTTAAGAGATAGTGGGACTGGTTGGTGGGCTTCATTGGTGATTGAGAGGCAAGTATACTTACAAATACTGATATTACTCATAAACATCTTGTATGAGTTATGTAACATTACCTCTCGACCACTGTTAGCCAATATACAAATGCACAGGTGGTGGGTGTAACATCACTGTCATTCTGACCTCATTGACCAGCGGGCCTGGCATTGGGGGTAACCATCAGTCCACATGAGGAGGCGACCCAGCATGGGACCGCACTAGACCCCCTGGTCCTCACCCGCCAACATGACAATTGTCAGCCTTGCAGGTAGATGTTATTGGTCTCAGCTCTATCAGACCTGGAGATCTTAACAGGTCCTAGTAGCAAAACTGGTGGGTGCCAGGGGGAGGTATATGGTTCCATGAGCAGTGGGCTCTTGTGTCAGACTGGCTACAGGGCGGGAAAACAGGAAAAACTGCCTAATACTGTTCAAGATAAGGTCAACTAGGCACAAAGCCCTACAAGAGCCACTAAGAAATGTGATGACCTATAGGCCTGAATCAGATCTAAACCACAAGAGTACCATAAACTTGAACATGGTGGCTGCTCTGATAGGATCCAGGAGGCCTAAGGAACAAGTATCACTGGCATCTGTAGGTCAAATTAAGTGATCCGTAAGTCCAGGAAGGCTTAGAAATAAATTCTGCAGAACCTGCAAAGCACCAATTGCCTGGCAGGTACTGTCCTCCCTCTCTCTGTGATCTGAACATCGAGATGCCATCTTGAAAAGTTAGGTTCAAGCCAAATGACCAGCTCTACTCCCAGTGATTTCAGTGGTATCTGCACATCAGAAATCAGCTATCTATGCCTCCAAAGAGTCACAGACCACTGAAAAAAAGATTTTCTGGAGAAGGGAAAGTGTGTGAAGCATTAGGACACTGATGGTGAAAAAAAGTTCACAAAGCCTTCAACCCAAACCAGCAAGCCAGTCATGGTGCCCCAAAAAGGCAGGATGAGACGGGGAGCATGTGCACCAGGTATCACCATCAGTTCCACAACAACCTAGAGATAGCACCACGGGACCATTGGGTTTTCAGATCGAGTCAAACTCAACTCGATTCATGGGTGTCCAACCCAGACACAGAGGTCTAGGCTAATGGTGGTCGAGAGGTAACATTATGTAACTAATGGAGAGTAACCCCTTGATTTGATAGCAAAGGATCCAATGATGGAGGCTGTACTTAGTCATGGGGACGTCATGCAGGCCATACTCAGTCCCTGGGTCATGAAGCTTCCTAAGTCGGTGTAGGGTCTTGTGGTGGAGACCCTAGCTATTTCTTTGGAGAGTGTACCTTGATCCGAAAAGGCAAAAGTCCCTGTTACAAAGAAGAAAGCCTGATTGGATGGTGATCCTTCCTGCCCATCAGATGGTGTCTCAGCGCCCCTGCAGGTTGTTTGCCTTGACAGGGTAAAGGTGGATCAGGTGTAGGATGACCTGTGAATGGGATTGGGACTTGGACCTGTTCCTCTTCTTTCTGCTCCTGGTATGCGTGTGATGGAGCCCATGCTTCTTCTGTCTAACAATCTACCAGGAGTGGTGTTCCCCTGATGAGGTTGGCTGGACTGCCAGTGAAGTCAGAGATGGTCAGTAACTATTGTAGGTTGAGCTTGGGCCTCCTGTGGTGCCTGCTCCCAAAGAAATACCTATAGCTGTAAGAAAACCATAGGTAGTGCCCCAGCTAGCCATAAAATCCTGGAAAATGGTTTCATCAAAGGCTGGAATGGGGCACTCAGTACAGAAATTTGCATGCCCAGAAGAATGGTTGATTTCATAGACTGTTCAAATCCAGCTTCACATGTTTGTCCGTATAACATTGCACACTGGGACTGGGTAGTAATGACAGAAACTGTACCCATGAAGGCTGTACTGGTGGACACAAGATCTGACTGTAAAGTGACCATGCCTGTTATGGGTATGTCATGCCACTGGTAACGGTAACTGGCATCTGAGGCATCACCCTGTCTGATGGTCTTGTGAACTGCATGCTGTTGCTGGCTGAAGTTAAAAAGACTGTTTCAAAAATACATTTAATGTTTTGCCAAAAGGAAATGGTGGTAATGGAACCAAAAATGAAATCTATGTAACGTATCAAATCAATGTCTTCTAAGTTCATACTAAATGTGAATTTATCTGAAAAAGTAAACGCAGGGGATATTTCTTATCTCAGAAAATTGTCATTTTTCCGAAGAGCCTGATTCCAATTATTCAAAAACATATTCTGACTTTGTTGTTCAAAACTTGTTGTGAATATTATCCTATTACCATCAACGTTGTCCCACATATGATAAATTCCAGACATCTGAAAAACGTTTTGCCAGCTCTACGGTCATAGAAATTGCCTAGAATTCATATTGTGTACATGACAAAGGAAACAGTCGTATAAGAATGCTTTGGTGTCTAGTTTTAACTATTGTAAACCAGTATTTAGACATATGCAAACAATTTTTACTGGTAAGGGGTATTGGCCCTGTCCACTTCATATAGAAAAGCTGCAGGCCTTTCTTTCTTTCTTTCTTTCTTTCTTTCTTTCTTTCTTTCTTTCTTTCTTTCTTTCTTTCTTTCTTTCTTTCATTCTTTCTTTCTTTCTCTTTCTTTCTTTTTTCCTTTTTTCTATTTTTGACAAATTTACAGAAAATGGTAGCACATCCGAGAAATTTCAACTTAAAATTAGAAAAGAAAATTTGCTTTCAAGCAAATCTGTGTGCCTTTAAAAACTGCATAAATTTAAATGTTACAATGTTTGTCTGCGGTTTGTTGGATGTGCCTTCAGCACAAACCTATTAATTAAATTTGGAAAGTCACTGTTATCTATAACAGCTTTGAAGATATTTAAACTTCCCAAGTGCCATTATTAGCATAAATTCAAATTCTTCAACTTTTGTTTGTGGTTTGTTGGCTGTGCCCACAGGACAAACCTATGAATTGAAATTGGAATGGCACCTATACCTATAACAGTTTTGAAGATATTGAACATTTAACTTTTCAAGTGTCCCTAATTTGCATAAATAAAAATTCTAGAACTTTTTTGTGGGTTATTGGATGCGGCTACAGCACCAACCGTTTAATTAAATTTGGAATGACCCATCTACCTATAATAGTTTTGAAGATATACAACTGTTCAAGTACCCCTTTTGGTTGTTTTTATGGCTGCATCTATAGCAAACCCTCTGAATTGAAGTTGGAAAATCTTCAGTATTCAATAATTTAAGTTTTCAAGTGTCCCTAATCAATATCAATGAAAATCTTACTTTTGCTTGTGGGTTATTAGATGCGCCCACAAGAAAAACCTTTGAATTGAAGTTGGAAAGGCATCTCTACCTATAATACTTTTGAAGATATTCAAGATTTAAATTTTCCAACGGCCCTTTGCATTATTTTCATAACTGTCACCTTTGTTTGCAAAAAGACCGGACTTTATGTATGCATGCCCAGTCTGAAGTTTCTACGTATAATAGTCTTCAAGTAAAATGTCAGACATTGAGCTTTTAAAATTTGAATTGCAACTAATTTGCATAACGAGTATTTCAACCAATGGACAAGCATTTCCCACGAGAGGAAATCACATAGGCATGGTGCCTGTTTTTCAATCGTTTTGAGAAATAAAATATGTTTAAACCAATTTACATAATGTTGAGAACTATGATTGTTCAATACCAAGGTGCGCAATTTCATTGTTACTGCTATGTTCCAACCAAATTTGGAGTTACTGTGTGGAGCATTGTCCTAGAAACCATCCGGACAAAATTTGGCCGTGAAAAAAAGATGAAGAAAGAAGGAAAGAAAAAAGAACTGGAAAAACAAAATGTCTGGGTGTCAACCCAGACAAAATTATCAACATTCGGTAATGGCACCAAAAATCCATAAAAATCAAGCTTGTGCCCCCCCCCCCCCCCCATTTCTGTGCTCTCTGAACCCTACAATGTTACCTTATGGGACCTGCAGGGTGCCTCATACCAACTAGAATATGCCAAAGTCGTGTCTTTTATACAGAAGTCCCTCAGTTCTCTACTTCAAAGCCCGGTAATACTCCACATTGTGACTCGGCACACACTTGTTGGTTGTTCTGTTCTGTATCGTAAGCCAATCAAAGAAGTGACAAGACACAAAGTTGGCGAGCCTCGAGGGATATATGTGACTTTGTTCACATCACTGCTCACGGTCTCACCATGAGGTGAACATTTCTTTGACAAGGTCAACCAGAATTTGTGTGGTCTCTCCTGAAATAGAAATTATAAACTACTTCAATGTAAAAAAAAGTTCAACATTCTGGAAAAAGAGTGTAGTAAATCTAGTAAATAAGTGGTTGTTTTCAACCTTGTGTCATAGCTTTTTGTGTTGAAAGATATTAAAAACTATTTTTCCTATTGATTAAAACCAGTTCAGCCATCATTCATCGCCTTCATTCCACAGGAATCAATGTGACAAGTGATCACAAGTGACCTACATCGGCATAATGTCTGAAAAACACCATGCCCAGCTCAGCGATTATGATAAAGAACCCACATCCGTGTGAGCGTCTGCGGGGAACCTCTGTAACTGTGAGATCGGAAGTTCTGCCCGAATAGAACTAATATGTTGGAAACAAATAAAATCAACATGGCATATGCAACAGTGCTTCTACCAACCCCCCCCCCCCCCAAAAAAAAAAAGTGAAAAAGAAGTACATAATGTGCTGTGACCAAAAAAAAAAATAATATATAAAAAAAAAAAAAAAAAAAAAAAAAAAATCTGTCTCTCATCGTATTAGTGTTACCCTGGACAGTGACAAAAATCTAAGCTTGTTCATGCACTTTCTTGAGAGTAGATTTTATTGACGAACTCATGGACAAGTTAAGTTTCTGACACTTATTGTGACATGAATGGTGTGTTGCTGGAGATTATCACCAAAATATCGTGAAAGGAAAAAGTTACACGTTACCAACACCAAAGGCAGTGATCTATCTAAAAAAAAAATTAAAATAAAAAAGATTTTCCGTACCAAATGAGTTTATTATTTCTTTCCTCATGCTCACAACAGAGACAGAGGAGAGAGAGAGAGAGAGAGAGAGAGAGGGAGAGAGGAGAGAGAGAGAGAGAGAGAGAGAGAGAGAGAGAGAGAGAGAGAGAGAGAGAGAGAGAGAGATTGAGATTCTCAAACCAAGTAACCAAGTAAAACAGCAATCTTCAGGACACTTGATCGACTGGAGGGCAGTAGCAGTCAAGAGGGATCACCTGATACCTTGTGACGTCAGGTGAGTCAGCTGGTTCTTCTTGACCAGTGGTGTTCCTGGTAATTCATGCTCTGACTTTATACCATTTCCTTACCGTGAATTCTTACATGGTCATAATAAAACTTGACACCCTCATAGGAGAGCTTTTTACTGGTGGCACATCTTCTATTCACTTTTTTTTTGTCATAAGCATTTTGTGTAAGCCCCTAA
>OZ026629.1:54650930-54676930 GCA_964020975.1 Hermodice carunculata | reverse complement strand
TGATACCTTGTGACGTCAGCTGGTTCTTCTTGACCAGTGGTGTTCCTGGTAATTCATGCTCTGACTTTATACCATTTCCTTACCGTGAATTCTTACCTGGTCATAATAAAACTTGACACCCTCATAGGAGAGCTTTTTACTGGTGGCACATCTTCTATTCACTTTTTTTTTGTCATAAGCATTTTGTGTAAGCCCCTAATAGTACAGAGAGACAAAGCAGACGACTTTTGAAACTACTGGTTTCTGTCGAGCAGTTTGAGCACTGATTCTTTTCAGTCAGTTGCTTCTTTTATAGTGATAGTTTATGCCATCAAAATCTGTATTTTTATTCTATCAGAGGGCAGTTCCATGTTGGCCTTTTCAGAAGGTATTTCCATGTTGACTTGGTTCGATAAGAATGAGTTTTACAGTAGATATCTGCAGTTTCATTCACTTTTACATGCCACACCCCTGCGCCGTTCTCAACCGTGCTTTCCCTCACCATCTCATTTAAACAATTGACCATTCTATTCACACGAAACAGGCGTTTTGGTCACAGGCATATCACGCTATCCTCTTCGTTTATATACTTTTAGGTTCTACCCCTCAGGATCGAAGCCACAACATTTCAGTTAGCAACGAGTGCTCTCTCCTCTGAGGGTTAGGTCGTGCGAGCCAAACGTTTTCAGCAGCACATTTCAAAATTCAAAGAAAAGGAGCAATCCGTTTTTGAGAAACATTTCTCTCTCTGAGAAGAAACAAAAACAACAGACAGTGATTTTGTTGGGTCAATGAGGTGACTGCAAACAAACAAACAAATGCGTCAAGGGTGGTCTTACTGTCGTTGACAAACTATCGACTGCTTGCAACGTCCGTTTGATTTTCTTAAATGTAAAATTTGCTCTGGCAGTAAGTGTTTGTACACGTATATGTGAATCGTCACAAATTTAATAATACCACCAGTGATAACCACCCTGTAATTACTTTTTTTGTATACTTTGAATGCACTTTGTGTTAATGACCTATTTACACACTTGCTTGACCAGTATGCAACCTTGAGTTTCTCATTCTCTCTCTCTCTCTCTCTCTCTCTCTCTCTATATATATATATATATATATATACATATATATATATATACATACATATATATATATATATATATATATATATATATATATATATATATATATATATATATATATATATATATATATATATATATATATATATAGTGCATCCTTCAGCTTCTTTATCAAGTTAAAAGCAAACCCAGCAACATTCTAAAGACAGTGGACTTTATTTAGCCCTGCATGGTCATGTGTATTTCGGTTTGTGTGTGGAACACTCATGGGCGCTCAGTGTGTGCACAGAATCATCGGGCCTCATGGAATCTCCAAAAGTTTACTGACACAAGAAAATTCATAACTTATAATTGTTCTCAATCCTTACTCGCCATACAAAAGACCTGATTTTAATGGGGGGGGGGGGGGGAGTTTATGTCTTTCGAAACTTTGCTCATACGGATTGGTTTGAGTAAGCAATCGTATACGTCCTCAAATCCAATGGACATGACCACGTGCGATGACTCAGAAAATAAAGCACATTTCACTTCTGTCACTTCAGAAGGACACTATTGTTTATCATCTTTCAGTTCAAACAGCTCATGTTAATTCTATTTCGTTGGGCGGCAAACGGGCAAGTTAGCGCATAGATATGTGCAAACCCCTGCAATGGTTTTCTTGTTCATCCATCCACAATTCAATGCAGTCCAAAAAGTTTATCCTGAGGTTCACTTTATTTATTTATTTTATTTTATTCTATTCTATTCTATTCTATTTGTGACATTTCATTTAAAGGCATTGGATGAGCTCCCCTTTCCCACCAACTATAAGCTTATCATTGTATACCGATCCTTTTAAAAACACCATGTAAAAACTGGTGTACATAATCTGCAGTATCACAAAAAGACGTAAATGCGGTTTCAAACTAGAAAAGAAAATTTGCTACGAAACAAAACTGTCTGTGTGCCTTCAAAGTTGTAAATATGGCTAGATGAAAATTTCAAAGATCCGTATGACCTTGACTTTTGACCTCCAGAGGTTATATGTAAATTTTAAAAAATGTGCAAGTTGCAATACCAACAATTTGATCCCGACACGACTGGAGGATGAAAATTGACCAGGTTATGACAAGATGAAAATTTCAAAGGTCCAAATGACCTTGATCTTTGACCTTTAGAGGTCAAATATACATTACAAAAATGCGCAGTGTTGCAAGACCTATAAGATGAATCCATCATGATTAAAATCTGATGAAAGTTGACCAAGTTGTGGCTAGATTAAACTTTCAAAGATCCAAATGACATTGACCCTTGACCTTAGGAGGTTACATGTTACAAAAATATGCAGTGTTGCAATGCCTACAAGTTGAGTCCAACATGATTAAAATTGGATGAAAATTGACCAAATTATGGCTGGATGAAACTTGTTCGAAGGTCCAAATGACCTTGATCTTAGAGGTCACATATAAATTACAAAAATATACAGTGTTACAATATGTGCAATTTAAGCTCAACATGAACTAAATCAGACGAAAATTCACCAAGTGATGGCTAGAGGAAACTTTCACAGGACCTTGACCTTTAGAGGGTACATGCTACTTACAAAAACATGCAGTGTTGCAATACCTACACTTTGGGTCCAACTTGGCAAAATTGGATGGAAATTGACAGAGTTATGGCTATATGAAAATTTCAAACCACCAAATGACCATGACCTTTGACCTTTAGAAGTTACATGTAAATTACAAAAATATGCAGTGTTGGAATACCTACAATTTGGGTCCAACTTGCCCAAAATTAGTGAAAATTGACAGAGTTATGGCTGAATGAAAATTTCAAAGGTCCAAATGACCTTGACCTTTGAACTTTAGAGGTCACACGTATATTTGAAAAAATATCCAGTATAACAAGCCTATAAATTCAAGTTGAATTGGTTACCTCCACCTATAATAGTTTTGGAGATATTCAAGATTTAAAATTTCAAATGCCCCTAATTTGCATAATCTTTAACATATTTTCTCTGCTTTATTGAAAGGCACAAACTCATGTATGGACCTGTTACCATGCCAAGTTTGAAGTTTCTGAGTGTAATAGTGTTCGAGAAAAATGGCGAACCAAATTTGGTAGTAAAGAAGAAAGAAAGAAAGAAAGAAAGAAAGAAAGAAAGAAAGAAAGAAAGAAAGAAAGAAAGAAAGAACAGAATGTCTGTGTGGGCACACACACATACTAGAAAATGGATATTCTAGATACGTTGAGTGATTTCGAATCAGCGGTCAACATATCCATGTCCACGGGACTGGTAAACAATATCGATTTAGGGTACATTGCGGCAAACGAAGAACACAGAGATAAACGTAAATTCTGTAACCTTAGTATGAATAGGCCTACTGTTTATCCTCCCCATTATCGTGTGACAGGGCGCTGAAATTACAGAAATGTTTCACTCCATGGTGTCAATGATGTACAAACTTGACCTTTTTTTCGGTCATGGTGGGGGCTTATTTCACACCACCATTCAAATTGTTTGTGTCCCGGCAGGCTTAAATAAATAAATGTACACACCACACACGTGGCATTTTTCTAATGACCGTGTGCCTTAGTATAAATGTGACAATGTTTTAACACAAGAGCAGTAGCAAGGTGCAAAAAGTAATAATAGGTCATAAGTAAGGAACAAATTAATATCAACGTACATATAGGTCTTTATCTGTGGTTAAGTCGCATTGATAGATCACACGCCTAATTGAAATATGATAAGTGTAACAATATTTGTTGAAAAAGGAGCAACCACAGAATCATAACTTTTATATGATGTACAGACACAATTACAGATACACTTAAAATATTCTTGATCAAATTATGTCAAATGTATTAAAACGGTGCTGCAATTTGCTTGTCCCGTACTTTCATTTAATCTTTTAACACTTCCCAGGTCAAACCGGTCTACAACGGCCGGTAATTTCGAAAGTCGTCTATTCCATCCAGTTTATTATAATCAAAATATTGTCCTTTCCCAAAATATTTTCAATGCAAATTTCAAGGAACACTTACCATCCAGTATAACATGCCAACAGTCAAAAGTTTTCCTTGGTGCATGCTGGATGCTAAGTACATGTTGACGGTTAAGACTATCAGACAAATGAGACACTTGAAAGAGAATGTGATTTCAGAAAACATTTAAAGTTGTCTGCTTAGCTGACTTACTGAGCTGTTGAATTTGGCGGACATTTGACGGTGCGGGAAGCCATATCTCTTTTTGCCCTAAATAGGCTCAAAAGGAACTTCACGTGCTTGAACAGTCTGCCTGAGCAGGCAATCGGCGTTGATAGTTCATGTCAATCACACTTTCCTGGGGAACCAGTTACAATTGTATCCAACAGGAATCCATAAGCATTATAGTCTTTCAACCTTACTCTGCGGAAGCGGATTTTGTGATTACAACAATGGATCGTTACTTGCAGACAAATCCAATGCATAACCTTTTCTCATCAATGTACCTTACTTTTGAGGCATATATGGTAACTATGCACTTTGTATTTCTTTTCAGCCGCATAGTGGGGGCATTTCCGCGGCCGCAAGCAAAACTTAGCGCAATCCATATCGTCCAAGAAATGATAAGTGCGCGTGCGCAAATGTGATTGACAGGTCCTTTGAAACTACCGGCAAGGTTCGTGAGCAGCCCGCAAAATCGCTAAATTACTGGTTACAGAAATTACTACAAACCACAATGCACGCAAACTTGTTTCAAGAGTAAGGTAAACTGCTCAGATTTGGTTATTTGTGAAATACATGGTCATTTTGCCCGCTATTTACGTAGTATTCGCAAAACCCCCTTCCGTAGCTCAGGGTTGACAGACTATAATGAGGATGTTTTGAATTTTGATATATGCCAATTACTAAAAATATAGCAACTTGTTCAAATAGTCTGTGCCAACGACTCATTATTTTGTTCACTTTGGGAGACCTATTGTGTTTCCCACTTGTAATGCGTCCCAATGTGGAATTATTAACTGGCAAACAATAGTAACAAATACTGCTGCCACTTTTGAAACATTTCACCAGCTAAAACAGAAATACCCAGGCTTGAATCAGTTACCTTGCTGCAGGTTCTTTTTTATGACAAAGCTCTGGTATATCCAAAAGTGCATTCAATTATTTGACGTAATTTTACTTCTTTCGTGTACCTTACATTGTAGATTATGTTTCTTGTCTTTTTATGTAGTTTGCTGCGGAGAAACCGCTACTGCCTGCAGTTATGTCGTGGATCTTGGATGTGTGCTTCACAGGCACCAAGACAATTACGGTATTGATACGACCGTGCGCACGCCTGAAAGTAGGTCAAAGGATGCGGCGCGGTCGCAAGTAACCTCTATCCTGTCTGTGGGTTCATATGCTTGTTTTCCACAAGGTAATCTGAATCAACAAAAGTTTACAATAGAGGCACCGAAAAAAATGATGTACTTTTTTTGAAACAAAGCACAAAGCAGTCTGGTAAAGCCTGTTTGCAGGACATCACAGAAGTGCATTCAATTATCGCTGCTGGCTTCACATAATTTTAATGATTTTCAAGTTAGCTTGTTCTTTTCACCAAAAAGGGCTGTGGGCTCAGTGACTTTTTTCTCCAAGATTTCAAAGGAAATGATCCGACATTACAGGCAATCTTAGAATATATCTTTCCTGTGTAAATGGGGGATGAACATATTCAAAATATGTTGCCCCTTTGAAGTGTTTAGTGTTGCTTGCATATTGTGGTTTTCAAAGCAGGAACAAATTCAGACATTCTCATACTCAGGGGTGGGCTTGCACAAATCTGATTATGAACAAATGTTGCTCAACACAATCCATTTCCAGGAAAAAAATGTGACAAAAACCTCTATAGGTTCTCCATTCGGTCCCTTATGGAGGTTGCAATGAATACCACATGGGAGGTGCAAACAGTGGGGGACAAACAAAGAGCTCTTTGGTGTCAAACATAGGGTTAGAGCGCCCATCCGAAAAGCATATTGTGATCACATGTTGACATGCAGGTGTGGGATACTCAATAGTGGGGATTCAGAATCCACGCACGTGCACTATATCTAGCAGCAGTCTAAATAAGACTCCACATCATAATAGCTGGCATAGATAATTCGTTGTTTATCCACTAAGTTTCATACATTTAGCTGGCACATGGCAGCCGTAAAGCAAGGTTGAGATTTTAAGACAAATTTCTTGGCTTATAACATCTGCTTTTCATTTGTTTCTATCAATTGGATTGCGAAAAGTGCGTGCAAGGTGAATAGTCTTAAGCTGCATCGTTTAACGCGCCTAAGGAAGTTAGGTTTTACAGAAGTGGACTATCTCATGATACCTGATTACGTCATGAAGCTCAGCACAGTGAGATAGTATCTCATAATTACGAGATAGTAACTCATAATTAAAAAAAATAACAGTAGGTTGGCACCAATGAGCCACCATAGTATAATCAAGACAGTAAAACCTCCTGAGCCACACCTCCGTAAGCCGAACTCCCCGCTAAACTGAACACTTTTTTTTCGGTGCCAATTAGCCTCACGTGCTTCCATTATAACTGAGACCAGGAATATTTTCTGGTCTCAGATTTTAAGTAAACTTCCCTTAGCCTAACACTTGTCTCAGCTGAACATGAACACCTTAAACTGACACCTTATTTACAAAAACCTCCCTAAAGCTGAACACAAATTCATCAATTAATTTTGTGTTATGCACTGTCAACTAACATAGAAACAGCAGTTGAACGAATGCTGCAAAATTTCAGCGTGGAAAAAGTCAACAAACTCTCATATATATGTTTCTGAAAAAAACCGTAAACTTTCATATCAAATGGACTGAAACGCTTACAGGTGTTGATGCAAAAAGATGTAAAAATTAATGTGCGAAAGGCCGGTAAAAGGCACTACATGAAGATCTATAGACTTTATACATGAAAGTCAGGAACAATTTTCAATTAAGATGCAATACGGTAACTTGTAATTTTACATTTTTTTATTATTTTGTTTTGTTTGAGAACAATTTATATTACACTGTATAGACTAATAACTACTTCCAATAAATATTCAGCATTTTATTTGAACACTTAATTTGTTTTAATATACATATCCAGTGACATTTTAACACAATAATGTCCCGTTTTTAAGTAGCTATATATTGGTGGGAACGCAAATGGCCACAGTTGGAACCTCTCTCTGCTGATTAATTTTCTCTGTCCCATGCAATGGCGTTCAGCTTAGTGAAGTTTTACTGTGTATGTTTAGACATGTATATATATATATATATGTGATGTGCACTATAATGTTTATTGCTGAAATATATGGATGGTTGAATTAGATTTACCACATTGTCTGGTTATCACGGCTAAAAGTTGTGCTCATATGATTATACACTACGATTCCAGATTCAAAATTCCTTAGAAGAAGACGTAAATGCCGCTACCAGCTACCAGCACGCCTAGAAATATGGTGTCATGGTCGACAGCTACCTACGACGCAATAAGCCCAAAGCGCACCGAAGAAAGCGGTCGCCTCAGTCCAACTCCATCAGAGGAAGAGTTAATCATGTATAACACGAAGTACAAACCTTCCAATCAGTACGCTGTACGGTATTGAACAAGAAAATATTCGCTTCGAAGCAAATCTATCCTATGCGCCTTCAAAACTTGCATATATTCAAATGCTACAATTTTTGTCTGTGTTTTGTTCGATACGCTTTCAGCACAAACCTGTGAATTAAAATTGGAATGGCACCTTTAGCTATAATAGTTTTGAGTGCCCTAAATTAAAATTCTACAACTTTTTTTTTGTTTGTGGTTCATTGGATATGCATACAGCCCAAACCCACAAAGTGATTTGGACTGGCACCTCAACACATAATAATTTTGAAGATATTCAAGGTTTAAAATTTTCAATGACCTATATTTGCATAATTTTCAAAACTATCACCCCAGTTTACAAAAAGGCCAGACTTTATGTATGGAGGTATGACCATAGCGAGCTTGGGGTTTCTATATGTATAAGTCTGAAATAAAATGCGAGAGAGGTTAATAAGGGCTTTTAATTCTCCCCGATCGCATTGACTATAAAATGTGCTTAAAACAAATAAAATGTCGGATCTGGAACATTTAAAATTTTAATTGCAACTAATTTACATAATGTTCAACACTATGACAATTCAATGCAAAGGCGCGCAATTTCACTCGCAGGGCTATGTTCCAGCCAAATTTTGAGTTTCTGTGCACAGCAGTATCTGAGATCCAGCATCTGGACAAAAAACTGGGCGTACAGAAGAAAGAAAAAGAAAGAAAGAAAGAAAGAAAGAAAGAAAGAAAGAAAGAAAGAAAGAAAGAAAGAAAGAAAGAAAGAAAGAAAGAAGGAAAGAAAAGGTAAATGTCTGGGTTGGCACCCATACATAACGAGATTTTGCCTATGCAAAATTCATAGCGTGTTTCGTTTTCTTAGTTGACAAACCTGCAAATAGTTAAATAATAACGATCTTGTGTTGAGACTGTAACCAATAAACTGCACTAATAACAAAAAACTTCGAGTACAATCTAGAATCGTAAGTCACCAATATTCATTTACGTTAAGAACAGTTCAAAGTCTGTGACGAACCAACGTGACTTTGTCTCTTGTACTCCTGAAAAGTGTCCGTGAAAGAAGAGCGCCCCCTTTCAAAAATATGCATATTTTCATCACCAAATTTATTTCCAGAAGGGCCTCGCCTACATCATGTTAATATTCAGAAGTGTGTGAATAAGTATAATAGGCACGAATATTATTCACTGAAGAAAATTTACATTTACAGTGCTCAGGTCAGTGTCAACTTTGGTGACCTTGAAGAGGTACATTGACAGGACAAAGGACCAATGTGCGCTGTACTACCCACTTAGCTAATGTGAGCGCCCAGTACTTGATTCTGGATGACAGGTTCGGGTTGAACACCGCACGATGGCCAGCCTATGCAAGAACAACAAGCTGATTGACAAGCTACAAACAGTCCTCGCCAATCTACCCTACTTTCAAAAGTGAAGAAAAGGGCGAAACCCTGTATAGAGTTAGAAAGCTGTATCATGGTATACTAGCCGAAGTGCAGTGTTGCCAATGACTTCATTAGGTTTTGTGGTATGGACGGTTGACAGACGACTGTTATGATCATCTTCATAAAGATCATGTCATATTACGATTTTTGTCGCCCTAAGAAGCATTAATACTGTATGCGATCTACAACACGGCAATATATTATGTATGGATCTTGTTCTTATGAAGAAAAACATCTAGTGTTACCAGAAGCAGTTTGGTAACTTTGAAGCAGGCATCGTATCCCGTTTTATATATAAATGTATTCCCTTTTCAACAAATATTTTTCTATTTTTTCGGACTTCATTTTTTCCCAGTGGCGAGGGGGGGGGGGCGTGAGCCCTCTCCCGAAAAAAGAAATGCAGATGTCAAATGGTGGATTCTGGTACATTTCTATCTTTAAACAATGAAAATCTGAATGAATCTAGCGAAATACGATTTTTTTTTTCTCTTTTCTTTTTGCTCAGGGTGGCGGTGGCGATGGCGATGGCGATGGCGATGGCTGTCTTACACCCTTACCCCTTCCCTTTTTTCCGTCCTTTGTGCTTGGTGTATGCAAGCTCGCAACAATCATAGTGCATCATCTTCCATAATGCTGCAGGTCCATCACACTCTCAGTGCAGGTGTTTTGTAAGTGTCTAATATGGCACTGGTTGTCAAATTGGTACATCAGGTGCAGATCCAGAAATATATGGGTGGAGACAAGAGTGGTATATTGAGTCACATTGACTTTGTCCGGGAGTCATCCCGGCCCGGGGGGGGGGGGGAAGGATACTCCCATTAGTGTCGATGCCGGGTATATGCCGCTCTGAAGCCCCTCTTTTCAGCGAAACTGCCTTAACAAAGGTCCAGTATTTTGCCAAAATTTCCCTAAAAAGTTTTTTTCTTTTCTTTTTTAAGGCCCAAAATTCGGGAAAATTTCGCTAAGGTCAAAATTTTCTTCCTGGAGCACTTTTCACGCCAATTTGGGACCATATTTTCTATTTCGGTTGAAAAAAACGTAACAAAAGTATTATTTTTGTGAAAAAGTGTCCTAACCAAGGGTGGATTTTTGAAAGGTGGAGCCGCACACCCCCACTAAACATTTGGGGAAGTGCACCCCGCCCCCGGACTTCCTGGCAACATTTTGACATTGCACATGCTAAATGGTGGATTCAAGTGCATTTTGGTGCTAAAGTATAGCCAATATAGTCTTGCGGCATATTTGTTCACAGTACATGTTTTTGGGTTGAAAAGGAACAACAAGTATAGAGGGGAGAACTTCTAACCATTTTCCCCCCACTTGGATGAGCTTAAACCTAGCTGGTCTTTTTACGATACAAAAATGCCATTTATTTTTACATTTTATGGTCAGTTAACAGTTGTTTCGTGTGTTATGTGGATTTGAACAATTACTTTAACATTTATGTTTGCAAATGTAAATTATATATGAAGAAATAAAGACCCTCTGATATGCGACATTTAAAACCTTAGAAGGGCATTACAAGGAGAACTGACTGTCCTGCTTGTAAAAGCTCTTTTTGTTTGTTTGTTTGTTTGTTTGTTTGTTTTTCCCCTTGAACCAGGCAACCAAAACCGGTTTGTTTTCAAATGCTAGGGAAAGCTGTTGGCTCAGTCTTAGCAATAAACTTAAAGATTCCAAATGCTATACGTTTTAAAAATAATTCTAATTCCCCCCGAAAAGAACTTCATCGTGTCAAAATACATGTTTTATTAAAATCCGACAATTGTTGCCAGAGATTAAACTCTTTTGAAGCCCCAGTTGTCTGTTATTTGAGTATATGTATGAACACAGTCCACTGACCATCATGTCCACTTTGATAGATGGATGGATGGATGGATGGATGGATGGATGGATAGATAGATAGATATAGATAGATAGATAGATAGATAGATAGATAGATAGATAGATAGATAGATAGATAGATAGATAGATAGATAGATAGATAGATAGATAGATAGATAGATAGATAGATAGATAGATAGAGTTTGTTATTTATGCGAGTTGCATTAGAATTTTAACTTGCACATTTTGAGATATAATTATAAATGGCACATCATGGTTCTACCAAACTCAGAGACAATCTCAAAAATGACAAAGTTCCCCGCACTAAGTGTGAACATTAAGCTTGTACAGAAACGTGTCGGTATATGTTGTATGTGTAAGAGCTGGGCTAGAAAACTGAAGATAGGTTGTATTGCAAACGTGTTTGTACACAAGGAATTTTACGGTTGACTTATACCTCCCAGAAACGAAAAGACGTAATGATGAGAGAAAAAATTACGAGGGATAAGTAATACCAACTAGTCACACTTTATTCTGTGTCTATTGGTATTTTGTAACTTTCGTGTACGTATCGCCTGGGTCCTTCTAAGAGAAGGACACTTGTAACGAAATAAATGAGCGCCTTGTCACAGACTAAAATGGAGTCACAGAATAAAATGGAGACAAGATGGAGTTACAAGCTTTAATTGTGAAATGTCACGGAAATCTGCAAGTGGATATAAAACGATGTCATTGGTTTTGTAAACTTACTTGAGGACCTTTTGCAAGTAATAATAGGATTATTTGGACTGAAGCTCTGTTCAACACATGTAGTTTATCCTGGTTTACTACTTTGAAGATCCTCGGTTGCTAATTTCCACTTAATGATGGACATTTTTGTTTGTTTGTCTGTTTGGGGGGGGGGGAGTAGGAAGGGGGCTGAGAGAGAGAGAGAGAGAGAGAGAGAGAGAGAGAGAGAGAGAGAGAGAGAGAGAGATGCATACATACATACATGCATGCATACATACATACATACATACATACATACATACATAGGCCCTACATACAAACGCACATACGGAAGAATGTATGCATCTTTGAGCACTTTTCATTCAATCATGTGACCACTTGGCCTGAAGCCTATTCAAAAGAAAACTAAACTGGGCCTGGCTGCAATTTAGCAGTTTTTGACATAGGTCACATGTCACAATGTTCTCCACAATGGTGCACCTGCAGGCGAGGTCATAGGTTGAGTCTGCCACCACAGAACAAGTTGGGTGAAACCGACGTCCTCTATCACAAGGTGGCAGCACTATGTTGCCCAACCAAGAAACCTCTGAGCTCATTTGGGTCCGCGGGTTGTTAAGTTTCCTCGTTTTTTTCTTAAATACTTTATTCTTTCTATCTTTGTTTATTTCCGTGTACCAGTTTTGTGGTCAGCTTTTCTCGGGCACTATTTTTCCGAAAAGTACCAAACTTGGCATGGTCATAGATCTAGTAGTGAAGTTGTGCATATTGTTTGGAACAGTGATGTTGAAAATTATGCAAATTAGGGACATATTTGTGGAAATTTTAAATCTTACATATCTTCAAAAGTTTTCTAGATAGAAGTGTCATTCAAAGCTTGACATGTGGGTTTGTTGCTAAAGCAAAATCCTATAGCATACAAACAAAGTTGAGAAGTTTAATTTATGGTAAATTCACCGAATTTCCTGTGAATAAACATGCATCTGAGGTATTCTCGGCACCCTACTGTGCCCACAAGCTGGTAACTATGTCCCATGACAGGCTGTTATGCAACCAGAGATAATTGAACTGTGGGAGTCTAGCCTCCATACCTATCAGTGCACAGGTAGTGATGTACAATGCTGTGGCTTACCTTTCTATCCCCAGGGAGACTGACTGTTTTGGTACAATAAGCTTGGCTGCCTTGTGTAAACAAGGAGGCTGTATATAGTTTGAAGCCTCCTGAAGCATTTCCCAGTCAGCTGGTGCTGACTTGCAATTTAAGTTTGTCCACACCTTTAGTAGATTGTTGAACCTCGATTGTCAAACATGTACATGTACCATGGTATAGAGTTTTGTCAGGAGCTATGTGAAGATAGATGTTGCCTGTGCGAACTTACAGCCTACTGCCACATTCAGGCTGGTGACGCTCAATAGTTAAACATATTGATCTCTGTAAGAGCTACGTGAAGTTGAATGTTACGTATGACAGTGGATTAGGTGAGCCTGTTAGTACAGATAATCATGTACATGTTTTTATGTTCCTGTAAATGGTGAAACTTAAATACATGTACTTATCAATACATGTATATCAATGTATACATGTTTCACTTGTTGCCGTATTTTATGCCTCAGATTTACAAAGCATGGGAATCTGGTCTTGATGTAGTAATTTTTACCACATAGTATAAATGGGTTTAGCATCTTATTTAAATGTCAAGTTAAAAATTATACAAATTAAGGGCAATTAAAATATTAAAAGCTCTGCATCTTCCAACCGATTACAGGTTGACACAAAATTTAAAGCAGTACATACAGGTTTGTGACACCTGTCAATCTAGTAATGGACACTGAACAAAAAAATGTAGCATTTGAAATTACGCTAATTAGCATCACCTGTAACATTTAAAAGTTGAATTATCTCCAAAACTATTACAAACAGAAATGTCAATCCAACTTCAATTTATTGGTTTGTGACAGTCGCATCCAATAAATCATGGACCAAAGTTGTAGCATTTTGATTTATGCAAATTAGGTGAATTAACAAAGTTGATTTCTTGAATAACTTTCAAGCTATTACAGAGAGATGTCATTCCAACTTCAATTTGTAGATTTGTGACATAGCCTCATCCAATGAAAAATGAACCAAATTGTAGCATTTCAATTTATGCAAATAAGGTGAATTCACAAGATTTAAATATTGAATAACTTCAAACCTGTTATAGACTGAGGTGTCATTTAAACTTCAGATGATAGATTTGAAGGATATCCAAAACTATTATACAGGGTTCATACAGCTTGGCAGCTTTCAAATTCAAGGACTTTTTCCAGGACTTTGCAGGACCGTTTTACCAAAATTCAAGGACTTTCCAACTTGATCAATTTTCTTTTTATTGTCTTGCTGTCCATTTTTGGGGGTTTCTATAGTGGGAGGGGAGGAAGTGATCAAGCTAACCTAACTTTTGGAGGAAGGTGCACTGATTAATATATATAAAAATCAAGAACTTTTCAAGGGCTTTTTTGCACAAACATTGATTGTCAAGGTTTTCAAGGCCTTGAAAAAGCACGTAGTAAATTCAAGTACTTTCAAGGATTTCAAGGACCTGTATGAACCCTGATTATAGAGGTTCCAATCCAACTCCAATTTGTAGGTTTGTGACATAGCCGCATCCAATGAAACATGAACCAAAGTTGTAGCATTTAAATTTATGCCAATTAAGTGAATACACAAAATTTAAATCTTAAATAACTTTAAAACTATTATAGACTGAGGTGTCAAACTTCAGTTGATAGATTTGTAGGATAGTTGCATCCAATGAACCATGAATAAAAGTTGTAGCAATTTGCACATTAGACAGATACACAAAATTTAAATCTTTGAATAGCTTCAAATTTAAAATACATTGAGGTGCCTTTCCAACTTCAATTTATAGATTTTTGACATAGCTAAGTGAAATACATATTGTTGCAAGAACTAAGTAACTACTGAATAGGCAATCTTTAAAAGTTTTCTTAGGCAAACAGACTGATTCGCTGACAAATCAAATTTTTCTAGTTTATTTCGGGTGCCAGTTTTGTGGTCTGTTTTTCTCAGACACTATTGTTCCAAAAATGCCAAACTTGCCATGGTCATAGACGAGTGGTTAAATTGTGCATATTGTTTAGAAAAGTCATGATGTTAAAAATTATGCAAATTACAGGCATATTTGTGGAAATTTTTATCTTACATATCTTCCAAACGTTTCTAGATATAGTTGCCATTCCAAGCTTAATATATGGGTCTTGCTAAAGCAAAATCCTATGGCACGCAAACAGAGTTGAGAAGTTTATGTTAAATTCACTGAAACTAAAAATACTAAAATCTGCTACACTGGACATTTAAAAAAAAGTAATCAGTACATATATTTGGATTGTTTTCTTCTCAAGAATGCTACAACTTTATTTATTTAAGATGCTAGTTTTTGTTCACGGTCCATTAGACTGGCAGGTGTCACAAACCTATTACAGATACATGTACTAGTGTACATGTATCAGTAATAGGTGGGAAGATGTCGAGCTTTTAAATTTTAAGTGCTCCCGACTTGCATACTTTTTAACATCATGACTGTTCCAAACAATATGCACTTCACTCCTGGGTCTATCACCATGCCAAGTTTGGTACTTTTTGGAATGGTTCTGAGAAAAAAATGACCACAAAATTTCCCATAAAATAAATAATACTGTATTTGAGGAAAAAAGAAGAAGCCTGTGTTCACACACATACTTAATGATAAACAAGGAAGTAAACCAAGAAGTGAAGTATTTGAGGAAAAACAAGAAGTCTGTGTTCATACCCACACTTAATAATAAACATATCTATGATCCAAATTAGTATTCATTCTTCAATGCTTTTGTATTTGTATTTCAGAGGTAGATGGTGACAGGAATGGGCATGGAGAATACAGAACTTGGCTTAAGGATTTCTGGTATTGATGACAGATGTTTTGATCAAACTTTTTGACACCTTTTACTCTGCTAAATTGAAGGCACACAGCCTGCTGCAAAACGCATGGTGTGTAGGCAACGACTTTTATCTCCCTCTTCCAGATTTGGCACTTAGCAAGGTACTGTTATAGTAGCTAACTGCATCCAAAAGCAGCAGTGAAATACAGTGGTCCCTCTCTTGTAAGGCCCCTTTCACCAGAGGCCATTTCATGCAGCAAGTATAGCATATTCATTATTCTCCCCCCCCCCCCCCCCAAGATAGGCCACCCCTCTTATAAGGCCACAATTCCAGTGCACTTGGGATGGCCTTATGGGGGGGGGGGGCTGTATCTCATTTTCACAAATTGTTAATAAAAGCGCTTTTTCCATAAAATACGGATGACTTTGTCAAACATCATTCTGGGTTTCCCCCCCCCCCCCCAAATTTGTTGCCCAGAGTGAATATATAAACAGTAAAACCACATATTGACACCATTGGTTCTGGTAAAAGTGTCCCCACTGGAGATGTGTCCCCCATTATCCAGGTCTGGCACTTTAAGTGGGGAAGGGGGGGGGGGGGCGGGGGCAAGTATACTTGCACCTATACACATATGCAGTGAAATCTGGCAATAGGATGGAGATATCTGGATACCTCAATAATTATGAAATCTAAATCTGGACAGGGTCATTTCAACTCTGTCAAGTCTTCATATAACTGACCAAACCTCATCATCCATCAGACTTTGTACATTATAGCCCCACACTTAACTCATATCAACTTGTGATTTACAATTTTGCCTAATTTGAAAAAAAAAAAAAAAAGTAAAAACATCAAATAAACATACCAAGGAGGATAAAGGTCATAGAGTATAAAAAAGCTGATAAACCTTAGTCAACAATTTTGAACAACCCCTGAAAGGGTCATTTGATCTTTCCTAAACCCTTTGTTTTAAGTTTCAGATTAATGCGAAAGGATTGAATGGCTCATTGATATACCAGTGAGAACAGTTTACTCAATAGTTTCATGGCCTTTCTGCATCAACATGTTTATTTGGGTGTTACATACAGGCAGGAGTCCTAAGGCATAATGAGTAAGCACTTCAAATACTAGATCCTAAACAGTTTAAAATTTAAATTCATTGGCCTGTGACTGGAGTAGCATGCATCTGCAGGTAATGAATGGCAGCTATGTACAGAAATGCACTCAGTTAAAGCATCGAGATATTAAACATCTGTATAATACATCTATGGTTAAAGTGACTGCCCAAGACCAAGGAGGGTAGAGTGCTCTCCCCTCCCTTCCTTGCCGAGACTTAGCTAGAATTTAGATGGTGTCCATGAGTTTTACTTTTTTTTTTTTAATTTGGTATGCAGATTACTGTCCCTAATACACAATAAACAGGTGTCCTCTTTGTTGAGGGATGATTTATATGAAAAGGCCTAAAAAAAACAACTGTCCCATGCAAACTGGTGTCCCCGTTGACAGGATTCACTATATATGTGGGTGTAAAAATTCACCACCATTATTTCCCTAATTGTAGGTATAGACTGTTATCTTTTACATGGATTGCGAAGCAGGCCAAGCCTATATTAATCACTCTCCATGGCACAGATGGTGCCGTATACTTTCCTACCTACTTGTTTACTTATTGTAGGTGGAAAATAGTTCTTTGAATAATTACTACTTCAAAAGGTTTATAGGGAATTTGGGTCAAAATATCAGAGGCAAAAAGTAGGTCAAAATATCAGAGACAAAAAGTAAAGAAACGGACCAAACCTTCATTGAGATTCCAAAGACAGTAACTGAATTAATTTTTTGTAGTTTTCTGATACAAAACAACATGTATTGCATAAGAACCTTGTAGCTTTAGTTCAAGGTGAGCAATCTTGATGAATTGGTCTAAATGACATAAACAAAAAAAATAAACAAACCATATACACCACATGGGAACCCCCTTTATTTCTTCCAAGAAGTATCAATTTATCCTATATCATATTATTTCAGTATAACACTGTTTGGAATTGTATATACCACAACAATTTAGATTTTCATTCAACAGATATATCAAAAACAAATTCTGTAGATTGTGATTATTAAAATAATAGTAAGTCCTTCAAACACTGCCATCCGCTCATATTATATATTATCACATTCACGATAACAAGTTTAACATACAATGAGCTTATGTGCAAAAGCCCTCATCTTAATATACAGCTTGGTCTAACATCTTGCAGATTTACACAGGTTAGAGAGACAAAACTGTTCGGCTGATCAGAATTACTTGCTGCCCACACTTTTTGCCTTGGGTATTGACGCTGTTTGATCTCCACAGAGTGCACCACAATAGGTACAAGCAATAAAATATGGACTGTCCTAGCTGGCATTGCATCTAATTGTTGAGAGAATGTATATAAATATCATACCCTTTGATCAGAATTCATGTCTTGTGTTACTGGAGATCCTCACCTCTTTGTCCCACAATAATCTTACTATAGTACACCAGAAATAATATAATGGGCAAAAATAAAGTGACTGGAATAGTAGCCGACAGTCTTGTAAATGTTACAGGAGTCCAATGATATATATGTCTGGTTCAGTCCTCCAGACTCCATATAAGTTAAACACCTTTGTTTGTGTGACCACTACTAGTTATAGAGATCATCATCATCCGCCTCTGCATATTGACCACTATCTCCTCCTTGGGATGGGTTCTGACTGGAACCCCCTTGTGATGATGTGGGAAACCTGCAATTTAACAAGAGCAATAAAGTAACAGACACAACAGTTTTACACATTTTCTGAATCTAACTTGCCATAAAACACCCTTGTTTAACAATCATATTCATTATACCTCAGCTAGAAATTTGGTCTCTTGATTGTCAAAGTGGGTGACTAACAATCTTTCCTGTTTCCTGCAGATATTTGTACTGTTAACCACCAGCAGATTTTGCAACTGGTGGCATTACAGATTTCTGCACAGGTTAAGTTTGCACTTCCAGGAAGCTTTGACAAAACAGTTGTTTTGTTGAATTTTTGTTCTTCAGTACACAACAAATACGGTCAAGATAATGGTGCCCTTGCCTTTGTGGGCCAGGCAAAAATCTACGTACCTTCAACACTGTCACTCCTCAGTTGCACTTCGGGTTTACAGTTTATCCCTCAAATACATAGTTCTGCTCAGTTCATACAGAAAGGGGAACAATTTCTATATTGTTTCACTTCTCCTGCATTTCATTTTTTCATTCTCCTTCTAAAAGGGGACACTAGTATACACGTATCTCTAGTCACAAAGAGTTCAAAAATTTATGGGTTCTGTTTTACTACATGCACCTTAACTTACAAGCTTGTTGACGAGAGGAGGACCTCTACAATAAAAAGGTACTCTAAATGGTCGGTCATACATTCAATATACCTTGCGCAATACATTATCTGAATCTACTTTCAAAAAATTATGTGAAAGGTCATGCATACCTGAATCCACTTCCCAAGCCACGACTCTGCTGTAAAGTTTGTGCAAACATTTCATATTTCCTTATGTCATTATCTGTTACTGAACGTCTTGCGAACTTCATGGCTTCCTCAAAGTGTGCTCTGCTGATTTCAGGGACAGGGTCATAATCATCCTCCTGCAAAATATGTACATACAAGTATAATCTTTTCAATCATTTTTACTACAAAATAAATGCATCTATGTACAGCAATACAACAAATTCTGCAAAACTACCTGTTAGTGTTTCCATTTATTTACCCAAATCATATGGACAGACCATTTTCCAAAAGCTTAAATAAAGGCTGATCTTCACAAATCAGCCCAAATGTCTTGTTCTTACATCCAGGTCATGCTTAATGTCTCAACTCACATGAAATTGATAAGATGTACACAAATTATGGCAGCGTGCAAACCAGGGCTACGATACAATCCTGCTGACAAATGCATTCACGTCTTACCATGTCTGCATCCGGATTCTGTGCTCGTTCTCTTTCACGCTGGATTTCTGCTTCAATCGACTGACGGATGGCCAGTTTGCAGGCTCGCTGACAGATCTCTGTCAAGTCAGCACCACTGAAGCCATGTGCCATCTTGGCCAGGAATTCCAGATCTACATCCTAATAAAAATGTACAAATCAGATACCAATTAGTCAAAAGGAACTAGTTAACTGATCTCAGAATTACTTTTATCAATGCTTGACTACACAAACTCAAGATTAATGCAATAAACTAAAACTTCAAATTCAGCTATATATGATAATGTACACGCAAATTTCCTCTCACATGCAAATAACAAAAGTACACACATTTCACTTTTATACCAATAATACTCCTGCTTACTAGAGTGGTAATGGGAAGAATCAACATTTACAAGTAGGACAGGAGAAGGTAAATGTCCCTGTGTCATCCAAAGCATGTGGCAAAGCTTCAAACTGGTTAAATTGACCTTTCATCACTTTTGGAAAGATGCAGTAGCTAATCTTTCATCATCACAAATACTTGCACAACCACAAATTCACTTTTATGGAAAACTAAATATGAAAAAATGTCCCTCTGTCAGTAATATAAATACATGATCGTGATCTGTTCAGTCGTATTAAGACACAACAAGGATGTGGAAAGATTCCACATCCCTGGGGACAGTCACAAATAGTGATGTTTATATCACTCACAGTCAAAGCCTCACTGAATGCGTTTTTAGTTGACCAATAACCATCGGAACAATGCTTGCTCAGAAAAATTTGTTTGCCAGTGAAAGTTGTAACAGAATCTAGGGGATTAGCATCAAACCATCCTCCTTCAATGTGTGTGCAATGCCATGTGGCAGCATATACAGTCAACAAATCTACTGGACTATCTTTGGTTGTGATTCCAAGTTTTCAAAAGACTCGAGGTGAGACTGCAAAGGTCCCTGGCCAACTGCAGTGTAATATTCTATTGTTTATATAAATCACTGAGTGGACTCGCCAAGACTGAATAAGTCCCTGGTCAAACTTCTAAGTAGCACTTTATTTTGTAAATAGCAAATGAATACTGTGGTCCTTGTGTTGAGAGACTACTCCAATGAGAGACCACTTGCCTTGGAAGACCACTTTTTCAACATACTGTGCTGAGTACTTTGTTACTTGTACCTCCTATGAGAGACCACCTGTCCTGAGAGACCACAATTTGGTCATCCCTAGAGGTGGTCTTTCAAGACAGATTTCACTGTATGGGGACCAGGCGAGACAAAATAAGCCCCTTGGCCAATCCCTCTTTTTCTTTCTTTTTTTGTAAACACATTTCATTGTTACAGACAGGAGTGAGTTGCAGTGGTAGAAGCTTGAAAATTAGAGATGTCTATAGTAAGTAGTATGACTGTACATTTATAACTGCTGTTTCCATTCACTATTTATTCAAGCCAGAAGGGTTTATGCCGATACTAGGGTTTCTATGTAACATACAGACTTTTATACATTCCATACATACCCTTGTCAAACTATGTATATGTAACAGTTGAGGTGCTGCAAGTTGTTTCAATGATACCTGGGTGACTTTGTTATATGTAAACTCATGTACATCTGCCCATACTGTTATCTTAATTATTGTACATTGTATCTCAGGTGCCTGTGTGCACTCACCTAGTATAGCCACTTACTATAGCATAGCATAATAGGTGCCTGTGCACACTAATATCCTCTGTATGACATATAGGTCAGTACTGACCTCTTTACTATGTCAGTGAGAAAAAATGAAGTTATTATTGATTATTGCTGTAACCAACAATTTTAATCAAACAATGTTGGTTGTGCATTTGTATAGAGTATCACTTCACAATTGTTAAAGCTTTTTGTACCAAAAGTTTTGTTGTAAACTTATCTGAAAGTGTAAATTTGACATCTTGAATAAAAGGCCCTTAAAATATTTCAGGCTAATCTAAAACACTTTTATAATTACATGAAATGAAGCTACATATATGGACAAAAACTGAAAAGGAAAATGTATGTGCTTACATATAAAACAAAGACACTACAGCAAACTTGGTGCCACCACGTCTTCTGCAAGTCAGGTGAGCTCTGTTGCCTTAATGACAAATTTCTTTTAAAGGAAATCGGAAACCTTAAAGTACTAATTTGAGGCAACGGGGGTGTTACAAAATTTGGTACTCTTAAGTACTACAAATTCAATAAATAGCCACTGATTTTACCTGTCCCCTCTGCCCACAAGCCATCAGTACTTGACCTTTGCTGATCAATAACAAATGAAGACAGCCCAAGATATAAAACAATCATAAGGCATATCAACTTTGCCAGGTACATCAGAAATTCATATCACCAGATATGCTATACATGGCCCACAAATGAGCTGCTGTAGACATATGGACTGCAGGAGTTCGTTATAGTGTACTCTGCCTTCTACCCCCACCACAATTCATGAGAGTGAACAAAGCATTAAACATTTACTGGCGTGAGTATACTGCGTACCAGTTCTCTGATAATGGTATAAACATACCACAGACCAGTTATCAGATACATGTAATGGTATCAACATGTAACCACTGCCTCACCTTGCAAACAGGTGACTTCCTGAGGTTAGCCTTGAGGATCTGTACTCGAGACTTCTCATCTGGCAAGGGAATATAGATCAACTGATCTAGCCGGCCAGGACGCAGAATGGCAGGATCAATAATGTCAGGCCTGTTGGTGGCTCCAATGATGAACACATTTTTCTTTGAGCTCATTCCATCCATCTCTGTCAACAGCTGGTTGATAACTCTGTCTGCAGCACCACCTAGTTACAGCACAACAATGATATTACAACCTGACACTTTTTCTGAACTGTCAATACCTCATGATCCTAAATTAGCTTTACTATACAAAAGTGCTTTGACATTGCACACACTACAACCCAATTAAGCTTTCTAAATATAAAAGGAAGGTTGATAAGACATGTACTTGTTGACTCTTAATGAATGAATGAATGAATGAATATATAAATACATAAATAAATAAATAAATATACATAAGTAATACTTCTACAACACATTCTTTTCCCTTCTTTCTGTCTGCAAGTTTCTCGATGTTCAACTTACCTCCATCACCAACATTGCCACCTCTGGCTTTAGCAATAGAATCTAACTCATCAAAGAACAGAACACATGGGGCTGCCGCTCTGGCCTGAAAGAAACCAACAAAGCCTGTATGAAGTTTCTGCTTTTCTGTATATGTACAAACAAAACTGATAATTCAACCATCTGTGGGAGATTTGCATTCCTTCATACATAATTTAATCAATGTGTGGATTATTCAGATTCCGAAAATACATATGAAAAATTTGGCAAAAGGGCCTGTCCTATTTAATGTCTCTTGTAGAAAGAGATATGTAGCACACAACAATACCAGATCTACATACGTGCACAGATCCATAGCAAATGATACAGATCTCTAGGACTACATTAGGGAATCAGGATGAAGTTCTAAGTGAAGATTCTTTCCAATCCCTTTTTCGTGCACAAAAATATTTTGTACCACTACACAACTACACCTCTACTTACCTTGTCAAAGATATCTCTAACATTTGCCTCAGATTCACCAAACCACATGGTGAGCAGTTCTGGACCTTTGATGGAGATAAAGTTAGCTTGGCACTCATTGGCAATGGCTTTAGCCAATAGAGTCTTACCACAGCCTGGGGGTCCATAAAATAGCACACCCTTTGAGGGGGTCATACCAAACTTGAGAAACTGTTCTGGGTGCTCCACGGGGTACTGCAAGTAGCGAGAATATGCTTAGTTTGGTACAATGGGATCAAATATAGGCTTTTTATTTTTAAGTTAGCATTAAAAAGTCTGAATGAAGTATGGCTATAGTTTTGTTTAAACTTTCTTTAAAAGGCATGTATATCTATTGCACCTATGTTCTAAATAAAGATGTAGTAACTTAATATTACCTCTGCTTTGTACACTAGAGTGCATGTACTATAAAATAAATGTACATCATATACAGTGAAACCTCATTATAATGACACCATTTGTTCCCCCGAAAATGTACAAGATATCTGATATGTCAGATAAATGAGTCAAACAGCAAAATAATTTGACTTAAACTCCCTCAAAACTTGTGTGGATAACTGAATATGTTGGATAGCTGAGTACTGTTACAATGAATTTTCACTTCATATTGCTATCTCATAAGATATTCTTGTAATCAATGCCCAACATGTACAGAACAGGGACAACAAACAAGTCTTAAGCCAAACAAAATTAATAAATAGTTTCTCATGAAATGCATCAATTTTCAAAGCCTATCTCACTTCTTTTTTTTCTTTGAAATTTAAATAAAAAAATATAAAAAATTAAAAACAAAAAGCCGCCTGCCTATGTGGCTACTTGTTCCAGCTTCAGATCTTTTTTGGTCATTCGTAGTAAGGGCTATGCTGCCTTTGTTGCACTGTTTGCATCTATGTTGGCCATTCGTTATGAAGGCCATGTAGTCGTAGTTGCACTATTTGCATCTATGTTGAGATGCGCAACTTGGCTGTGCAATGACACGTCGCCATTTTTTCACCACTGGCTGCAAGCACGGGTGGCTGTCTCAATTCTGAGTGATGCTCCTTCATGAACTATAGCCACACATGGAATGTGGCTATAGTCAGTGAAGGGGCATAACACAGACTCAAGACGGCCACCCGTGGCTGCAAGTTGCAGATTTATATTTGAGCAAATATACTTTTTCTGTTGGTTGGTTCGCTGGTACATACGTAAGTACATACTGTCATGCCAAGTTGTCGATCAGAATGCTAAACACTGAAGTAAGCAGAAGGCCACAGTAGAGCAAGACAAAACCTAATTTTGGAAAGTGTGCAAGGCTGAACTAGCCCACAAGTGACTAGTACAGGTCAATGTTGAGGATTAGGGCCATTTTTGGGCCAATATTTTGAGGTTTTCTCTCAGGATTCATACAGATTCACGAAAAGTAAGTTCAAGGACTTTCAAGGACTTTTTCAAGCACTTAAAACAAGTTTTCAAGGACCAGATCCAGCAATAGAACACAACCAACAAATTGTTTAAATCATCACTTTTCAACCCTCTACTAATAAGACCAATGCATCTTATGCCACACTTATTATTTATTCCAACCATGTATGAATCAGACTCAATTGAATAAAATTAGACCTGAAGATGTACCTATCCCCATGCACATTTTTCACAAGAATGCCCCAGTTTCTTTTCTAGGAAGGCGATGTACTTTGCTACCTGTATGTTTGATACAGTGTATTTGTCCCTGAAAGTAGGCTGTACATGTAAATAAGGCTCACATAATTGGTTAGGCCTGATTTGATAAGAACTGTCAAACCTACATGGGTTAAAAGGGGGTTAAAAGCAAAAAGATACTTTGTAATTTGCTGTGTTACATTTTGACAAATGGAATTTGCCAGCCATTTCAAAGAAAAATGACAGCACAATGTGTTCAGCTTAAGGTGATTCAAGTTGATAAATGCTAATTTTTGTGGAAAATATTCATATTTCTTGGCAACTTGCCTCATTGGGTGATGCTTAAAAATAAAATTTAAGGACTTGTCCAGGACCTTTGTCCAAAATTCTGGATTTTCAAGGTTTTCAAGGCCTTGAAAATGAATGTAGCAAATTCAAGTACTTTCAAGCACTTCAAGGACCTGTGCGAACCCTGTTCTCTTTAACTGATAGAAAAAACTGGACTTCCATTTTTTTTAAGTCGCCATGTCGCACAAAATTAATTTCTTCAGCAAAAAAATTAAATTAAAAACAAAACAAAACAAAAAAACTGCCTCACCCCTCATTTAAAAATGGTTCATGAGAAACCACCTATCAATTTTGTTTGGCCTCACAACCACTGTGAATGGATCAGGCACTACATATTTTATGTATGGAGAATTTAACCCTCTGCTGGTTAAAACAAAGCTAGGCTAACAGCTTTCATCAATGGGCCCATTCAGCACCAAGGAAAGGTGTGACCTGTAACAGCTATCTTGATGGGGTTTATCTGGAGTCATCCTTCTTGTTATCTATTAACCGTAACCCTATGTTAAAAGATAAAAACAGATGTCAGATGACCATCTTATAGCCAAGCACTTTTGGGTTGTATATAGGCCAACATTTAACATGACATACCTGCACCAGCTCCTGCAGTTCTCTCTTGACTTGTTCCAGGCCTCCAATGTCTTCCCATGTGACATTTGGCACCTCTACAGCAGTCTCCCTCAGAGCACTTGGGTTGCTCTTGCTCAATGCCCACTGCACAAAGTAGTATCACAATATAGAACATTCATACCCACTTGTTGCCATGATAAAATAACAGGACTGGGTGGACAGCTTGTACTTAGTCCACCTAGATATAATCACTCCACAATAAGTCCTGTCCTGAGCTGAATCTAATTTGAGCTTCAACTGTAGGTTGATTTGAGCTAC
>OZ026629.1:54338230-54650730 GCA_964020975.1 Hermodice carunculata | reverse complement strand
AAAGCAGAGAGCTGAGCACACAGTAGTATATCCATATGACTTACCCAGATACTAAACTTAGTGACTTGGTTTTAGCCAAGATTCTGTCAAAGTACATACCCAAATTTGCTGAGAATACAGCATGTGGTTTGGAAGGAAAAGTTTATATAACAAAGAGATCCCCAAATTGAAAGAAATTTCATAAAACCTGCTAAACAAATAGTCTAGCAGTACAGAGAAGAAGTATCCTCATGCAATTTCAAAGCAATCAGAAAAGTGGTACCAAGATGTTTTATAATGTTTCCAAATAAGAAATTAATATTATATATGTGTGTGTGTGTGTGTGAGAGAGAGAGAGAGAGAGAGAGAGAGAGAGAGAGAGAGAGAGAGAGAGAGAGAGAGAGAGAGAGAGAGAGAGAGAGAGAGAGAGAGAGAGAGAGAGAGAGAGAGAGAGAGAGAGAGAGAGAGAGAGAGAGAGAGAGAGAGAGAGAGAGAGAGAGAGAGAGAGAGAGAGAGAGAGAGAGAGAGAGAGAGAGAGAGAGAGAGAGAGAGAGAGAGAGAGAGAGAGAGAGAGAGAGAGAGAGAGAGATTTATCCCTGGTCTATATCCCCACCAATATGAGCTTAGACAAGGCAAAAGGCCGTTAAGTCTAGAGGCTGATGTCCGACCGGTTTCGTTGATTTATTCAACTCGTCAGGGACGGTTAGGAAGACTGCCTGCGCCCTTTTATACCTATTTGGAGTTACGCTTGTTGTTACGTGCGCACGTGTATTGTGTTTACGTTTAAAGCGTGATTGGCCATAATTGACTGATTATGTCATCATGATCATCTTCAAATCAGACTTATGTCTGATTTAAAAATCAGTATCTCCCAAATAAGGAAATCCGATCTGGGACTTAACTAAGGTTAGTTAGTGCAGTTTTTAATGGGCTGGGTCATATATATATCCCCACCAAGTTTAAAATTATTTATCTAGTGTATGATTTTCGACACACATGTATACACGAGTGAACACAGGTGGCACTATATAGTAACCATGCTGACATGTCTTCTTTCCCAACCATATGTAACTTGTTAACAAGCGTAGCACAGGTACTTTGTGCCTCAAAATATCCTCAACAGGCAAACTATAATGTATGGAGGACCAAAAGATACTTGCCAGGTGGCCCAGTAACAAATAAAGTCCTTGCAGGGATGCTACTGAAAATACATAAGTTAATAGCAACTTGCATTTACACAAGTATGCTGGAATTTCAAGTTTAATTCCATTTAGTGCTCAAACTTTTTTTGTATTTGTCACAAAAAGTCTACATCAATACATATGCTATGTTTTGGCCCCTTGTGTTTTTGATCAGTACAGACAAAACTTTTATTTTAGTAACTACATGTGTACCTTCATTTTATTTTTCTGTTGTCTGAGTGTGTTACTGAAATTTTTTTTATCCTCTTGGGTACACTATATACTGAAAGTGATGTGAAAATGTTAATGGCAAATAAACTGACCCTGAAGTTGTCCTGTGTTACAGCCAGGGAGTCCAGCACCTCAGCATCAATGGATTCATCCTCCAGATCAATGAGGTCCATCTTCTCTCTGATCTGCTGCAGGGCTGCCTCCGAACACAGGGCAGCAACATCAGCACCTACATGGCCGTGTGTTTCTGCTGCAATCTGTAAATATAAAAGAATATGATTTTATTAGTTTCTTTAGAACTGTACAAGGGTGTAATGCTGATATGGAGTAATATATCAATAAAACATCCTGATGATAGAAAATGTCACAAACCAAGAATTGTCCAGTACCGGCAAATTACAAGAATCAAAATTTGAAATGATTTATGTTTCAAAGGAAAATATATACAAATGACCAAGTGTATCTTTGAAGAGTAAGTTACACACCTTTGGTCGCTAGTCTTCTGATGCAACTTAGTATAGACACAGAACAAGCTCACGTTTTGTCTCATCTATGTGGCACATAAATGTAAATCTGACCATTTGTCATAACAGCAATACCTGTTCAAGGTCTACATCATCTGCTAGCTTCATGTTCTTGGTGTGGATACGCAAGATTTCTAGACGTCCTGTAGCATCTGGAATGCCAATGTCTACCTCTCTGTCAAATCGACCTGCAAGGTAAATCATACCATTGAGGAAATGCAGACCATTTGAATACATTCATGGACATTATGATATACATTGGTGGCTCTCCTTGGAGGAATGTATTTACAAATGGCTTTATAAAGCTAACCTGCTTATTGGTGTTGAAATAGAGACCCCTTCTACCCCCAATAAATTTAAATGCTGGGTCCCACTGCAAGTAAAATATACTATGAAACACTGAAGTTTTGTATAAATATACCACTTTAAAATGGGACATAATTTTTCATAATAGCTTTTCTCAGGAAGTAAAAAGGTGTGCATACATACCAAATCTTCTCAATGCTGGGTCTACACTGTTTGGTCTGTTAGTGGCAGCCATGATAATGACGTGTGACCTCTGCTTGAGACCATCCATAAGTGTCAGTAACTGGGATACAATCCTCCTTTCTACTTCACCATGTGTCTGAAAAATAGTACATGTACACCAGTTGACAGTAAATTGAATATATTCATGTAACAATGAAAACACTACAATTATTATTTCTTAGCACTCAAAATTTTAAGCATATTTTTATTGAAGGTTTTTAATTGAGTGCATAAAATGTTACATGGTATAATATGCTAAAAAGAGTTTATTTGAACACTTGTACGTATACCTGTTCAAAATTCTAAACAATATGTGTTTCTACACCAATACAGTGCCTTAGGTTTGAATGGAACTTAAAAGTTTTTGAGACCTGAGGAGTACAAGCCACCTTTGGGGTTTGCTGCCTGTGTCTCCAAGCAGTGCTCAAATTTCATGGTGGATTTGTTTGTGATTTAAAACAGGGCTCAGCAATTCAAGTGTTTGATTGCCTGGGGCAAGTCTGATTTAATCTTGGGCAATTAATATGTACTTGCCCGGTCGGGCAACCAATTTTTTTCCCTGGGAACTTTATTCCACAAGTTTTCATGACCCAGTTACATGTTGCGGTTGTTTGCGAGGTTGGCAAGGGGGCAGGAGAAGGCAACAATAATCTGTTACTGCAAGCTGAAGAACCATGGGGGTCCATGCAGTCAGAACTTTCGCGACTCACAATGTGTTGCCAATTACTGCAGTCCCATGCAAATACCAATGCAGGCATGTGCATGCAGATGCCAATAGGTGATAATAATCCCCAAGTAAACATTTCGGGTTTCAATAATTACTTGATTAGCAGTTGTATTCTGCAGATATTTTCACTGTTGGTGTAGTGTACATATAATTACGAGATGAAAGGTACCGGCAGTTATTAGCTTATGCCTCTTATTGGTGCCGAGTCACAGCAACTCACCGTCAGTCCGATCTGCCACAATGACGTCACAGCAGTGTTGAAAAATATTAAAATTTGCATGGGGAATTGTTCTGCAAATTAGCATAAAATGCCATTTATTGGTGGGCTCTTACAGTGTTGGAAAAATAAAGATAATGTACAGGTGCCGTGAGATGACTTCCCAGGCAAAAACAGCACACAACTGCCAGTCACACGCAAGTGACAGTGTGCAATAGATCTCTGGTGAACTGAGCATCATAGTGGGACCCATTCTCATGGATTGATTTGGGACACATTTGGCAATTTCTGCTATCCCCTAACTTTGCGTATTTGCCCGTGATTCTAAATAATTGTTGCATAGACACTGGAATCTTTATTTTAGCATGCACAGCGGCAAGTGGATTTTGAAATCTACTTGCCCGGGGCACAAGTGATTTTAAAAAAAACTGCTGAGCCCTGTGAATGCATCAAATGTTTGTGAACTGGGAGCACTTACCTTAGTTTGAAATGTATTAAAGTAACCAATATTTGTGAACATAACACAAAATTAACTGAAGGAATATACATGCTTTCATCACTTGACCCTCTCAAAAAGGAGTGGAAAGCTCCCTGAACATGTTTCATACCATGTAGCAAAATCCTGAAGCAATGTCCTTATAATCTAAGAGCATCAAACATGGTACACTCATCCTAAGCCACCCACTGTTTGATTTTTTATTTGATTCTAAAGGTGGATTTTACATATAAATTCTTGGATAGTTAAACAATAAATGACCACTATCATATTGTCCATTTCTGGTAATCATGTTTTTCATTTTTCATGGATGAAATATCATACAGACCTTTTCTCTTTTAGGAGCAATGGCATCCAATTCATCTATGAAGATAATAGCAGGAGCATTCTTCTCTGCTTCCTCAAATGCCTTCCGCAAGTTGCTCTCGGACTCGCCAGCCAGTTTGCTCATAATTTCAGGGCCTTGGAAGAATACATGCATACATAACAATTAGCAATGAACACTTTTTAAATTACAACCATTTCAATAAGCTGTTACAATAAACATAAATTATATCTGGACATGTTCATATGATTTTGGAAAACATACCCCCACAATCATGATTTGCATTGAGACAATTCTTCCCAAAGTAACATCATCACTCTGGCAGAAGTATGTATATTTTGCACGAGGACTTCATACAGGCTTTGGCAGCTCTTCAAAAATAAAATGTTTTAACCAAGTGCACATGTATAATCCAAAAAATCTTCTGATCAGTCCCACAAGTGTAACTTTCTGAGCTGCACCAATGACACAACATGTAATGGCATTTGCATGTAAGGACCCTTAAGAATACATACCATTGATGAGGAAGAAGAAAGCCCCAGTCTCATTGGCCACAGCTCTTGCTATCAGGGTCTTTCCTGTACCAGGTGGGCCATATAACAAAATACCGCGAGGGGGCTGAAAGTAAATATTCAGGTTATAATAATATGAAGAACTACAGCATAAGCCAGATGGTGTAAACTTTATTATAAGAAACAAGCATTTATTCCCATCAGTAATACAATGTAAAACAAAGTACTTGCATGGTATTTATATTGCCATGAGCTCACTCTAAAAGTTCACATTTTAGAGTACATTCGAATCGCCGGTCTAGAACGCACTCGACAGCTGCAACTGGACATGGAAAGGCACTGGATGCACCAATTGCGTTCTACTGAACCATACGGTCCCAACATCATGGGCAGATGAGCTCCTTTGCTCAGTCTTATGCTAAAATTTTATGTATGTGGCAAGTTTTTTCACGATTTCTCTGCTTGTTTGGGCACTTTACCTAACCTTTTGGTAACAGCACATACAGCTATTGGACATATGCATATTAATTTCCTGCCACAACTGCATACCTGATTGCCTGGTCTCGCTTGGCGGGATATGGCGAGATAAGGGTCGGTGCCTGTGGGGCAAGCGGGATATTACAAATATTTTGGAAATAAAGAATATTTACTAAAGGCAGATGGAAATTTTTCTTTATATATATCTTGGGAAATACCAGATGAATACCAGTTTGGCATTTGTGAACTTATATTTCTCAAAAAACGCTAACTTTGTGAGAAATGACCATATGGCCCTTTCTGTGACAGTGATGTGACCCGCACGTCTCCCGTGATCGCCTGGCGTCAAACCCATGCTTAATAAATATGCATACGGCGTATTGTAACAGTGAAGCGACAGATTTAAGCTCCTGTCATCAGGGCTTTGTGGCACTGTTGTGCTGCTAATTCCAGCCTGAAATACACGCATTGACCCCGCAGTGTATTTACGGTAACCTTAATATTTTTAAGTCTACTGCGATTCAAATTTGCTTTGAGTCATCCCTTACCGTGACAACATTGGTCCCAGTAAGACCAAACCTCTGTGTTAAATAATCAGGATCACATGTTTTGCGTTACAACAGAAGTTACCCCTTGGTTTATAAACAGGCTACATGTCAGTTAACCAAAAGTTCCTAACAAGTCGTTAAAAGCGACAAAAAATGGTCAAGCATAGCTGTTCTCCATTGTGACGTTTGCTAGTTGAGGTCAAAACTTCTTTTTTTTTCTTCTTTTTATTAAAGGTTTCCTTGACACACACCCCCCCCCCCCCCTCCTTTCCTGTTGTGCTGGAATGATACAAGTTACCAGGGACATATGAAAATTATGCAAGAATTATGCTGGTTAGGGGTTACATTGCAACTACATTTACCGAGTTGTATGTCAATTTACCTTGACTCCAATGGCCTTGAAAAGCTGTGGATGTCTAAGTGGGAGTTCTACCATCTCCTTTATTTGTGCTAGTTGTTTGCGGCAGCCACCAATGTCATCATACCCCACTTCATTGAGAGCCTCTTCTTCCTCCTGCAATTACATTCAATGATATGCTGCATTCTTCCCCTAGATTTGTGAAACTAGGACTTCACTTTCTCATTTGATAAAAGAAACATAAAAATAGAATAACAGAAGCTTGAACAGAGTGACCAAATTAACCGTGATACATATAAACCTTTGACCATTGCTCAGAAAATACCGAACATGACTAGTCAACTATTACAACTTTAAAGCTCCCAGCTGGTATCTGTTACAAGCTATGAAATTTCAATCTTGTCGACTCTTACATTTGAAATATATATTCCTTCCCCAAGATTTGTGAAACTAGGACTTCACTTTCTCATTTGATAAAAGAAACATAAAAATAGAATAACAGAAGCTTGAACAGAGTGACCAAATTAACCGTGATACATATAAACCTTTGACCATTGCTCAGAAAATACCGAACATGACTAGTCAACTATTACAACTTTAAAGCTCCCAGCTGGTATCTGTTACAAGCTATGAAATTTCAATCTTGTTGACTCTTACATGTGAAATATACATAACGTTCTTTGTGTGTGTGTGTGTGTAAATTGAAACTATGTTGTGTGATTTAAACATCTTCAAAGACAGTTATCAATTTCTAAGGAACCTCATGTATATTTACATGAAACTTTCTCAGTCCTGAAGCACAACTGTTACCACCCACAAAACTAATTTTCATGACCTAAGAACCCTTTAAGATATACCAGTAACAAGACTGACACTGAGCATTTAAATGCTATGATTTGTCCTTATATTAAACAAAAGGGCTGTGTGAACAGCCCATGCTCAGCTGACTTAGACATTCATCACACTTGTGGCTCTGTGAAGTTGGGATAGGATCAAGGTCACCCATGTACTAAACAAGTCTGACCTTTATGGAAGAACACTAATATGTGCAACATCAATGTCCCAGTTCAAGTAGCTCTCAAGTTATAGTGAAGAGTACAATTCATGTATCTTTCACTGTGATCCCAGAAATGAGATCAAGGTCACTCATGCACTGTCTATGCGTGACCTTCATAGAGAAACATTAACATGTGCAACATCAAGTTCCTAACAAAAATCACTGGAACATGACCACTTGCACACAAAAGGTAGACACTTATAAAAGGTACATTGCTACCAAGTTTGACACAAATCTGGACAAAATTATTTAAATTCTAACCTTTACAAGAAAATCCCCTGTTAATGTTAAACGATCATATCAAAATTTTTCAAAAGATTTTCAAAAAGAAAGAAAGAAAAAAAAAAATCACTGCAGCATGACGACTCAAACAAACTTGGTAGAGACCCACCCAAGGTACATTGCCACCAAGTTTGAAGTCAATGTCACAGAGAGTTTCTTTAGAGAAGTCCAAAATATGATTTTACAGATGAGTACCTGAACTGAAAAAAAAAGTTAGAAATCAGGAATCCACAGCATTGTCACCTAGTGAGCAACTTTGCTTGAGCCTTCCACAAGCAACATATCCACCAAGTTTTCGCTTGATCTGAGTGATGGTTCTGGAGAAGCCAAAAATAGCAAAAACACGCAAAAAAAATTCCATCAAATATTAGGAAAAATTCCAGTGTCACCTGGTGAACAAATTAAGAACTAAGAGTCCCTCTGTGTGATATCAAAGCAATTGGGTGAGCAGTTTCAGAGATTTTTTAAGATGTGCCATAAAAAAGAAAAAATTTATTAAAATCCAAAAATCACTGGACCACGACCATTTGAACAAACCTAGTAGAGACCCACCCAAGAAACATTACCACCAAGTTTAAAATCAATCTGGCTGATGGTTTTGGAGAAGAAGTCATAAATGTGAATTACTATTAGAACATATAGAATGCCCACTGACTTACATAGTAATCAATAGGAAAGGTGCATTTATAGATAAGTAACCGAATTGAAAAACTGTTAAAAAATCAGGAATCAATAGCAGTGCCACCTAGTGAATAACTTTGTTTGACCCTTCCACAAGGAACATATCAACCAAGTTTCAGCTTAATCTGAGAGATGGTACTGGAGAAGAAGTCAAAAATCGGGGTGGGGGGTGGGGGCGGCAACCATAAAAAATATAGAAAAAAATCACAGCGCCACCTGGTGAACAAATTAAGAATTAGGAGTCCCTACAAGTGTTTATGTGTCATATCAAAGCAATTGGGCGAGTGATTTCGGAGAAGTTTGGTTTAAGATTTGCCCCAAAAAAGAACAAAGAAAAAAAAAAAGAAAAATCACTGGCGCATGATCATTTGAACAAGCTTGCTAGAGATCCACCCAGGGTACATCCCCACAAAGTTTGAAGTAAATCTGGCTCACAGTTTTGGAGAAGTCGAAAATGTGAATTGTGCACAGACAGATGGACCAAGGACCATCCTATAAGCTCAGCTGACTGACAAGTCAGCTGAGCTAAAAATACATTTTCGTAATTTAGTCATTTGATACATGTGCTAGCCATGATGGAAGTACATGTACCCATGGTGCATGAAGACAGTTTACATCTTCATGTCACTGATGGCTTACCTCTCTTTTGACTGGCTCTCCTTCACAGTGTATGACAGTGTCTGGGGCCACAATACAGTAGGGTGATGGATCTGTTTCAATCACTTTGAATTCAACTGCCCTCATGCCACCACGAGCAATGAAAATGTCTCCTTTGCGGATGGGCCGGTATGCTTCCAGAAAGTATGGCTTGAGGTACACTTCAAACAGGTTTCTGTTGTGAAAGAGTGCAATTTATTTACCTGAACTGATATGTAAGCCAGTCTGCTATGGAGACACAATTACCCATGTTCATGTAGACAACAGGAGCTTGAACCTTGTGTGATACACAAAACTAGTGTCTGACAAGATGCTTTTATCAAAGCTTAAAGCCAAATACAAATTAGAAAAGATCATTTGCTGCACAGCAAATCAGTGTCTGTGACTTCAAAGCCTATCAGTATGACAATGTACAATTGGCATTTCAGTACTATAGTGCATTATCAGTACGACAATGTTCAATGGGTACTTCAAGTACAACAGTGTATGACCTGTATGACAGTAAAATTGGCACTTCAGTACAAAGTGTAAGATTGGTATAACAATGTTCAGACATGTGTACAATGGATACTTCAGTACTACAGCGTATGATCGGTATGACAATGTGCAATGAGTACTTCAGCACTACAGAGTATGATCGTACAACATTATGACCAGTGTTTCCGTTAACCCCAAATGGGGATATATTACCCTTTTAAAGCCTGAAATACCCTCTGAGAAAATTCTAAAAGGGTCACAGGTCTTATCCCCTGAATTTCCTTTCTTGTAACCCCCCTGAAAATATTCCTAATGGAAATACTGATGACAGTGTACAACGAGTACTTAAGTACTACAGTGTATGTAACTATTATATTTCTGATGACAGAGTCAACCTTCAGATTCTATACCGATCTTACACTTTGGATATGTTCAAAATATAGAAGTTAACAGTAGACCTGAGCTACACATAAAATAGTAACATACAGTAGCACAAGGGACACACAAAAAATGGCTTAGCTGGCAGTGTATGATCTGTATGACAGTAAAATTGGCACTTCAGTACTAAGTGTAAGATCGGTATAACAATGTTCAGACATGTGTACAATGGATACTTCAGTACTACAGCGTATGATCGGTATGACAATGTGCAATGAGTACTTCAGCACTACAGTGTATGATTGTACAACGTTATGACCAGTGTTTCCATTAACCCCCAAATAGGGATATATTACCCTTTCAAAGCCTGAAATACCTTCTGAGAAAATTCTAAAAGGGTCACAGGTCTTGTTTATTTACATGTACAATTGGTGAAAATTTAGTCTTATCCCCTGAATTTCCTTTCTTGTAACCCACCTGAAAATATTCCTAATGGAAATACTGATGACAGTCTACAATGGGTACTTAAGTACTACAATGTATGTAACTATTATATTTCTGATGACAGAGTCAACCTTCAGATTCTATTGCATTTTTAATTTCTCTCACCAGATGTCACCACCTATCAGAGAGCTGAACAAATCTGTCTGTGTGCATACTTCATTACATGCACAATATTGGTCAATACCCCCTAGCAGAAGTTGAAATGACATCTTTATCTATGATAGTTTTGAAGATATTCAAGATTTAAAATTTCAAATGCTGTTAATTAGCATACTTTAAATTGCTACAAGTTTTCTTTTAAATCCATTAGGTACGTAATGGTCAATAATACTGTAGTAGATTTTGGCTTATACTTTTAAAGATATTCAAGATTTACAATTTCAAATGCATAAACATAAAAAGACAAAGCTCCTTCTATGGAGGTACAATCATGCCAAGTTTGGGGGAGGGAGGGAGGGAGAGAGAGAGAACAGAAATGTGTGTGTTGACACACATGCACTTTAATTAGCAATGGGGCAAATCAACAGCTAAATTGACTAGAAAACCTTTTTCATTTGACCAGGGGAATGTATGGTGATGTGAACTGTTTTCAAAAGTTTGCTTTGGATATGTTCAAAATATAGAAGTTAACAGTAGACCTGAGTTACACATAAAATAGTTACATACAGTAGCACAAGGGACACAAAAAAATGGTTTAGCTGGCAATCTAAAGCAGCCATTGTTGTGGTATCTGACAATTCAGCAAAGTCTGCTCAGTCATGTGCTATCTTTATGCTTTTGCATACATCATACAACCATGAGCTTACCCAGTCAGTCCCTCTACTGTGTCATCTATTGGTAATACATGTATCCTTTTACCATACTTCACATCTGGGCAGGCTTGCACACTGAAACAACAGAATGGTAAACATGTGAAAAAAGCTTTCTTTCATTAAAAAAAAAAAAAAAAAAAAAAAAAAAAAAAAAAAAAAAAAAAAAAAACTTATCTCTTGTTATAATTCCCCACACTTTCATGCCAAGGTTATGTACAGCTCTAAGTGATGATGAACACAAATTCAATTTGATGCACGGACAAAGGTTTACATAACAAATGAAGACAACAGGGCAACCCCTTAAAGTTAGATTTCATTCTATTTCACACACAAAAGGTCACTAAAAACATTAGATACACTATATATCAAGAGTATTTTGCTGGAAGCACAGGTCTGTCAAGCTGCACTTATCTTTCAACAAAGATTTGATATTTTTGACATGTCTGGATAAAAAACTTTCTTGTAGCACATACATTTAATATGGTTATATATCAACGATTTTGGTGCAGAGTTCAATATGGAAAACAGCACCTAAAAGAATTTCATATTGGGACTTACTAAAACTTGTTGTAATTTACTAGGCCTAAATAATATATCATATGGAAGGGGGTTGGGGTCAGGTCTGTAGCTTGGGAAAGAAAAAAAATAAAATTCCCAAACAACTCCAGGTGTTTTGTATAAATTAGGTACAATGTATATCCAAGGTTTTATAGCATTTGATACCAAGAGGGCCATTTCACTCTTTATTGAAAATATATGATGGAACAAAAATATAATTCTGTTGAACATATGTATGTGAAGAAGAGAAAAGGTCCACCCTGCAAAATTTGATAACTTCTGTTTGTGTGCAGTTACATCCAAATCATCAGGCATCCTGATGACCAAAAGACTGTACACCATGCTGCTACATTATTAGTAATTGTAACACAAAAGATTCTGAGTCCACTATAAAATTTAAAAAAAAAAAATTGTTTGTTCATCCATGCATTTTTGGCTCTCTTTGTATAGCTAGGTTCTGTTGGTGAACTTTAAAAATAAACCTGTACTCAAGGGTGTGTAATTTCAGTTTTAAGTCTACACAGCAGACATATGTTGCTCTTCTTCAGTAAGACACCCCCTGCTGATAGCCACTTTCTTTTTGCAGCAAAAAGTTAATGTAAATCTTCCATGGGGTACATATAAAAACATTTCACAACAATTTGAAGAAACATGTGGCACATATACACTAACAACTCAGTGTACATGGGACTTTGTATCAATGTACATATGCCATACATTATGGGAGACAGCATGTGACCTAGCCTTTTATCTTTCAAAACATCCATAAAAAGTGATGTGATCAACCAGCCATGTGATGGTCATCCTCAAATGATACTCTATTTTGGCAAAGCACTGATATTTCAACTTTTGGGCTTTCCATGATGGGAGCCATTTAACTTCATGATGGCTGCGTTACAGGGTAGAGAAGAAACTGAAGCAAGAAGCAAACCATAAACATGGGGGATGAAATCTCATAAATAAGAAATTCTCCCATTCATGTGCTGAGGATTCAGATTGTATGTACAATATACTTGAACCTAATTTAGTACTTTTTTTTAAAATTTCACATCATTTACATACTTTATTTCTTGCCGCTACAACAAAGACACAATTTATGTAACTGAAAACTTTCTTCCTGCACCCCCCCCCCCCGAAAATAAAATATTCACTATTGTATAGTTCGGCAAAAAAAGAAAAAAAGAAAAAAAAAAAAAAAACCTTGGTTGGATGGGTGACTGGATGCAATGAAAATATTTGTTTTGGGTTACCTGACCACATCTCCTAGTCGTACTCGCAGATTGTTGCGGACACATCTGTTCATACGTATTTTATCATCTGCAACAGTGTCATCTGACAAAACTATGCAGATAGTTTCCCGTCTTCTTTTTCCCTTTACCAAAACTGTGTCACCTCGAAAGAGCTGTAATTCATCCATTTTACCCTGTGGATAAAAGATATCAAAAATATTGTAGGAACATTTTAATAGTTTGCATGTTACTTTTTCTTACCTGGCAACAGATTGAAGCAATACATACGTAGCTTCAAGATCAAACCATAACATAGCAAGAGTTTGGAAATCCTCATGTTTTTTGTGTCTTTCCATTCATTTTATAAAAATACATCAACACAAATTAAAAAAACAAACAAAAACAAAAAAACAACAGATAACAGTTATTGGTCTTTTTGAATAAATGGCATGACATGCAATTACCATATATTATTTTTGCATTGATACAGATAATGCACATACAGTTTAATACATATCATTTACAAAATAACGAAATGCATTAGCAACAAAAAAATTTCATTGGCATTACAAAACTCATTTCGGGGAAAAAAAAAACTTTTGACATTTACTTTATCAAAGTAGCATTTCAGTTTTCAGACATTACTTACATGTACTTAGCACTATAACTGAAAACTTCGGTCACAAGTCTGTGGTTAAATTTGCTCTAATTCATGATAGCGAACCAACATGACATGCATAAACTACTGCTGAAGTGTACCAAAGTATCGACTAAAACATGCAAGAACTGCCATGAGTTCACACAAACCTCAATCTGGTCATTTAGGTAATCTTAGGCCATATCTATTTAGTCTTTTTTCCATGCATGAAAAAAATGTTGGCACATTTTTTTTTCTTCAAAATTAACATGATTATTTAAACATACATTGTCGCATTGTATGCGAATACTGTAAATTGCTTCAATATTGCTGTACTCTTACTTTCACTTATTTCGCTGATGGCACAAAACCGTGAAGTAGTATTTTAACATTGTTTGAAAAGGAATTATTATGTCCAAAATAGTTAAATTAAAACTTCTGTCATAAATACAAAAAGCGTGAAAATTTATCCACACAAAAATAAAGTAATTTACAGTAATTAAATCTGGGTTTTCATTTTAAATTTTAGTGGGAGGCCAGAGGGCCAACACAGAACTGGGCAATAAAGAATCTGTAAAATAATAAATCATTCTGTTGAAAGTAGGAGGTGCAGATTTTAGTCCAAATATAACTCACAGACATGTTTCTAGAGTTTTTTATATTTAACACAGTGGTCAATGGACTTTGCTAAATTTTGAACCTTAAAAACAGACAATGTGAACCCACAACAAATCATTATCTTTATAATTGTTCACAATTGTGGGGTGATCACTTTTGTGAATTACTCAACTCAGTAAATGATGTCAAACACAAAAGTAATGTATTACAAGTGTCTACCATTGAGTACAATAATGATATGTATGTCTCTCCTGGTGAAATTGCTGCTATAATAAAACAGCTGTCTAAAGGTAAATCTGCCGGCCCAGATGACTTAACTGCTGAGAATCTGAAATATGCTGGTGACAACTTGTGTATTATTCTCTCTTTGCTCTTTACTTCAATGCTATGTCACAGCTTCATACCAGTGGATCTTGTGAAGGTAATAGTTGTACCATTAATTGAAAAATAGAGCTGGTGATACAGCTGTTTGTGACAATTATCGCCCTATTGCTCTTGCCATGTCAACCTCTTAAGTTTTAGAGCATGTTTTACTTGACAGGTGCGATAATCTTCTCAATACTTCCTCGCATCAGTTTGGGTTTAAGAAAGCCCATGCAACGGACCTATGTATCTATGCCTTAATGGAGATTATCTATTATTATAAATCGTGGGGGAGCCCTATATTTACATGTTTTCTAGATGCCAAAATAGCCTTCGATCATGTGAATCATTGGGGTCTGCTTAAGAAGTTACTAGACAGAGGCACCCCTACTTTTATTGTCAAATTTCTTATGATATGGTTTCAGACACAGCTATTTAGTGTACAGTGGGGATCTTCCCTCTCTAAATACTTCAGTGTTTCAAACGGCGTTCTTCGGGGGGGGGGGGGGGGGGGGGGACTATCTCCCCCCGACTATTAACGTATATGTTGACGAACTTAATTACAGCCTGGCTGAGTGCGGTGTAGGTTGCAATATAGAAGGAACGTCTTCAAATAACTTAAGCTATGCAGACGACATGGTGCTTATATCTCCATCTGTTAAGGGGTTAAGAAAACTTCTTGTTTGTGAGCAATTTGCAACTGAGAATGATATTGTATATAATACTAAAAAGACTGTATGTATGCTGTTCACTACGCATGTACGGTTCGAAATCAACCCGTCTGTAAAACTCAACAATGTAAAGTTAAACTTTGTTGAAAGGTTTGTGTATCTTGGTCACATCGTTACTCCATCACTTTCTGATGATGATGACATTGGTCACCAATATTGTTCGTTATGCTCCAGGGCAAACATGCTTAAGCAAAAGTTTTCATGTTGCAGTGATGAGGTTAAAATGTGCTTGTTTAACTCTTACTGTACGTAGCTGTATACAGCCCAGCTTTGGGTTAGCTACAGGCTATCAGTATACCAAAAATTTTCAGTGTGCTACAACAATTCATTCGATGGCTTATGGGGCTTCAAAAATCATGTTCGGCCAGCAATATGTTTGTACAGAGAGGCGTTTTATCATTCAAAAAGCTGATCTGCAAAATAGTGTACAGTTTTCTTTGCAGGGTGCACAAAAGCACAAACGAGTAACTTTGTAAACTTAAGAACAGCGACATGCAAACCTCCATCTTTGCACGTAAGTGGCGAGCCATCCTCACTGGAGGTTGATCCTACTACCCTTTTACTATTTTACCAACATGTGTATATTTTTATGTATGTGATGTGAATATATGGACTTTTAGTCTGAAATAAGGCTGTTTATCTTCTCTTGATATAAGACTCAACATTTGGGCAAGCCCTATTGTCTGGAACAACTTAAAATTTCAGTCAGGACAACACAAAATTTAAAGTTTTATAGGAATTGAACACACTGGTTGCTCCAAAGTATGACATATAAAATAAAATTCTTTATTTTGGAAACAGAGTCCACATATGTGTACAACAGAATGAAAATAATAAAGGTAAACTTGTAAGATAAATTACCATCACAGACTTATAAATTAGAAGAAAACCAAGCTGTGAAACCACCCTTTACAGTGGCACCTGCTGTATGTGACCATCCCCTGGCACCAGGAAAAAAAAAAAAAATTAAAGTGGCCACATACAGCTGTCACCACAGGCACATTTCACAAGCAAAATATGTATGTATGCTTTTTCATCTGGGTGTGTACAAGTTATCTTACCTGAGAAAGAGCAACCACAGAGTTGTCATCATTAACAGCTTCCTCAACCAGAAGACGATTTGGCCTCTCCTTTCTGCGAAGGATGGCTGTGGCAAGATCATCTGGGCTGTAAAAAAGTCAGTTACAATTTAGAAAATATCACAGGAATCAGGCAAGTGAAATCTCAGACTAGGATGAGGAGAATAATTCAGTATACATGTAACTGTCAAAACAACCCTAAGACCCCCTTGCAAAATCTCAGCTGGTGTTCAGTACACTTTAAAAGTATCACTATAAAGTGTTATTCTGCTTAAGCATGCCAAGACATGCTAAGTATTATGTTCATGGTCAAGGTCACCTGAGAGTAAACTAATCCAAGGTTCTCAAACTGCTTTAGTTGTGCAGGTTTGATGATTGTAGCTTCATTTGTTCTGAAGATGCAGTGTTTACAAGGATTTATCTATGTTGATGTCTGTTAAAGTCACAGGGAGTGAACTCATCCCATGGTCCTCAGACCTCACATCGTGCTTCAGCTGTGAAAGTCTGCCCATTGTATGTAGATCGGGTGTGAAGAGTGAGACAATGTGCACAGACCCACAGGCATAACAATACCCTATCGGCTTAATAAGTTTTAAGCAAAAATCAGTAGTACGTTTACAAGTTTTAGATTTTTCCTTGAAGTCCTCACTATCATGCCGGTCAAAATGAAATCAAAGCATGATTGTGGGCATTTAACATATTAATTTGTTTCCTACTTGTCCATGCTTGTTATCATCTGTGACATTCCACTTCTTGCTGCTGCTATGAGGTCCAACTACAAACTCTTTGGGCTTTATTTGTATTAAAATATTAGGATACTGAAAATGATTGTGCAAAATTGAATCTCGCCCTGGCTCCAGTCTGAATCAAACACGTATTATTTGTAATGACGTCATTCATGGGAACTCACCAAGTTATTTTTGGCCAGGATGCCCACTTTGCCTTCGTTGTATCATATGAAACAAGATCTAGATTGTTCGAAAGGTTTTCCTCAATTAACTAAGGAAAATATGTTGCTTTCCGAATGATATGAAATGTTTTTTTCTTTATTGATTTCGTGAAGTGTTCCTTCCAAGTTCCATTTGTTGAAAATCTTTTGACATGGGAATGCCAATGCGCACAATAGAATCCACACTACCACAGAACAAAGACTGTTCAGAAACACATCTTCCCTGTCCCCAGCACGTATCATTATTCATATACAAACTGTGTTTTCTTTATTTGGCATATCTTAAAAAAATGCACGACGAAAGAAGTTTTTTGTAAAGGAGCTCTATGGCGCACTTCGCAAATTGCAATGACGATGACAAAGTGAAATTGAAACGCAGCGGCAGGACCGAGTTATCTGAAATCGTGTTTACGGATCAGAAATGTCTTAAAATTTTTACTTTTGAGATTCAAAACAATAGTAATAATGTCAATCTACTTACTTTGACCCTTCTGCCATATCTGTGACTTCACCTTCTATATATATTACAAAAAACTTGATGGCACAACCGGCTTCCTCACCGTCCAAGTCAAAATATGGCTGCTCAGCCTTCTTTCGACACGCGTGTTTGTGCTGACGTCACATGATTCAGCGAAACTTCAAAAGTCCACATTGTGAAAGATAGAATAATTCGGACAGAGAATGTGCAGTCCTACATAGATAATGATATTTTGTGTTTTACAAGGATAAGAACTGCATTACACCAAAAAAGTAATATTATGTTTCACGTTTTCGATAAGTGCGTTTCAACATCTTTCTGAGGCAGGGACGGTCACAATAAGGTTTGTCACTTCTCAATGCTCAATAATGCGACATTTAAAATGAAGAGGGCGCTTTCACCGACCTACACGAAATAAAAAATATCATTGCTAAAGGAATAATGATGTGGGGCAGAATTTGTACAAAACTTCCCGCTTGGCTTTTACAACTTGGTAGATGTTCTTGGTGCTGGCTTGGCCCGTATAATTCAACAAAAATGTTGATTGATACCTCTCCCCAAGAGAACATATTCAAAAGATAATTTGAAAAGCCAATCAGTGAATAGGTTTAAGAAATGGTTTTCCGAATTAGACAACAAAATTGCAATACTTTACACGACATTGATTAGACCAGTGCTTGAATACGGGGCCAATGTTTAATGCTCCTGGCATAAAACTGATATTCAAGCTTTAGAGACAGTTCAGAGACAACGTTTGCAACTTTCATCAAGAATAATTAGCCTTGACTCTCTAGAAAATAGTAGCATATTCATTGACCTGTGTGAAAAATAAAATATAGAATGGACTTTACAAGATCCAGATAAGTTTTTCATACTTCCTGATAGAATTTTAACATATATGAGTATATGTATATGTATATGTATGTACGTATGTATGTATATGTGTATATATGTATATGTATATATACATATATATATATATATATATATATATATATATGTATATGTATGTATGTGTGTATATATATATATATATATATATATATATATATATATATATATATATATATATATATATATACATACGGACTGCGGAACAGGGTAATGTCTACTAGGAAGTGGTTTTGGACAAAAAGACACAAATACAATACATATATGTATATATATATATATATATATATATATATATATATATATACATACACAAATGCAGTTAAAACCTGTTTAACAGGAATGACATTATTTCTGAAAAAAAAAAAAACAACTGGGGGCAATCAAAATTTTAAAAGCTCTGTATCTTGCAAACTGTTGCAGATAGTCACGAAATTTCAATGTGTACGTATAGGTTTGTGACACCTGTCAGTATAATGGACAGTAAATGAAAGTTGTAGAATATCAAATTTTGTTAATTGGGGACATTGAAAAAATTTTAAAGTTGAATATTTCCAAATCTATTGTATATAAAGATGCCATTCCAACTTCAATCTATAGCTTTATGGCAAAGCCGCATCTAATGAACCGTGAACCAAAGTTGTAGGATTTTGATTAATGGAAATAAGGTGAATATACACAATTTAAATATTGAACAGCTTTAAAACTATTGTAGATAGAGGCGCCATTCCAAGTTCAATTTATAGGTTTGTGACATAGCTGCATCTAATGAACCATGATCCAAGATTGTTAAATTTTAATTTTTGTAAATTGGGTGAAGATGCAAAATTTACATCTTGAATAGCTTCAAAACTATTATAGATAGAGGTGCAATTTCAACCTCAATGTAGGCCTATAGGTTTTGTGACATAGTTGCATCCAATGAACCAAGAACCAAATTTGTACAATTTTAATTTATGCAAATGAGATGAATACACAAAATTTATAACTATTAAACACGAAGGTGTCATTCCAACTTCAATTTGTGGGTATGTGGCTTAGCCGCATCCAATGAACCGTAAACGAAAGTTGTAAGATTTTAATTTATGAGAAAATGACGAATTTAAATCTTGAATAGCTTCCAAAACTATTATAGAGAGAGGTGTCATTCCAACTTCAATTCATTGGCTTGTGACATAGCCGGTCCAATGAACCAAGGTCCAAAATTGTCCAATTTTAATTTTTGCAAATTAAGTGAACAGACAGAATTTAAATCTTGAATAACTCAAAACTATTCCAACTTCAATTTGTTGGTTTGTGACACAGCCGCATCTGAAAGTTGTAGGATTTTAATTTATGCAAATAAGATGAATACACAAAATCTAAATCTTGAATAACATCAAAACTATTATACAGAGAAGTATCATTCCAACTTCAATTTGTAGGTTTATGACATAACGGCATCCATGTAATGAGCCAATCTTGAATAGCTTCAAAACTATTAAAGATAGTGATGTCATTTAAACCTCAGTTGAGAAAGTTTGTGACATGGCCACATCCAATGAACCAATAACCAGAGTTGTAGCGTTTTGATTTATGCAAATTAGGCTTATACACAAAATTTAGATTATGTAGAACAATGACAAAGCGAAGCATTTCAAACTGTTCTCATTTTGAAGGCACCCAAACAGATTTGCTGTGAAGCAAATCTTCTTTTTTAGTTTTTAGTTTTGTTTGCTAATAAAAAGATGTTAATCTGCTTTCCCCCATAGGTTGGAGAAGTTCATTTAAATCAGACAAATAAAGAAACATACCATTTTATAGACGGATAAAGCCTTTGAGTAAAAAGTCTTCTTTACAAATTTGGAATAACCCATGAAGGGTCATTTTATCCTTCTAATATCCTTTGTTTTAAGCTTTGGATAATGTTTAGGGTTAAATGGCTAATTGGAAGACTAGTTAGAACAGCTTACTGGACAGCCTCAGGTGTCCTTCTGCATTGACATGTTCATTCAAGTGTTACAGATAAATTTAAAGGCATTAAAAGTATGCGCTGCAAGTGCAAGATCCTAAACACCGGTCTGTGACTGGGTTAACACATGCTTCTACAGGTAGGAAGGGCGTCTGTGCACAGAAATATCTAACCCTTTGACTTTCTGAGATTGAGTTAGATTGCAGGTTATCCCCATAGGACAGTTTTGTTTTGTTTTTAAATTTGGTACTGGGATTACAGTCGCTAATACACGATAAAAATGTTTCCATTTTACCCAGGGGCTGTTTATATGGAAATAACTTTTAAAATATTCCGGTCTGGGAAAAAACTCCCCCATATAATCCAGGTGTCCCCACTGACAGGTTTCACTGTATGTGTGAGACATACAAATTTATATACCGAATAGAGTAGAATAGTTTATTGTATAAACCCGCCATCTGGTGGGTATGGCAGAAAATACAAAGTCAGGACCCAAAGCTACATCAATATAATGCGGTAGGTCCCGATTCAGACAGACATACAAATAAAATAGAGAACCACCAGCTACACATGTAAGGATAAAGAAAAACAAAATGAAAGTCTACTGGACTATGCATTGCACTGCAATCTCTGTTCAAAAGAAGAGTTAACATAACCCTTTACAAGTTTGAAAACCTTGAGATCGCCCTTGTTGTACGTCATTGGAAATATAATTTTATCTTCTTAGGGGAGAGAGGATCAAATTCGTAAGTTGCTAGAGAGTCAAACAATAATTTTCTATTTGTTACCCGCCCTCTTTAACGTATATCTTAATGTGATTAGTAACAAACTCAATGAGGTAAAAAATGTGGGATGTATATCAGGTAAAGTTGTAGTTAACAACTTGGTTTACGCAGATGATATGTGTCTTATTGCTCCATCTGGCAAGGGGCTTCAAAAATGAATACATGTAGATATATATGTCAAGGAAGCGAGGCAACTAGATATAAAGTAAAACATTAATAAAACCATGTGCATGAGAGTACAACCGAAGTCTTGGAAACTTACAAAGATGTCATGCAGAGTTCTAGATGGTAAGAAAATTGAGTATGTATCTAATTATAAATACCAAGGTTGTCACATCTTTGATAATCTTAGTGAATTTGGTGATGTACAGAGACTGGTAAGGGGTAATGTATATTAGGGCAAACATGCTGGTGAGAACATTTAGTAGATGCAGTAAAGAAGTGAAAGTAAAATTGTTTAAAGCATACCTTGGAAATGCATACTGTAGTCAGCTGTGGACTAATGTTAGTTCTTCGCAAACGCAGAAATTAAAAGTAGCGTATAATAATACTTTTAGAATATACTTTGGTCTACCGCGCATTTGTAGCATCAGTAACATGTTTGTCCACCATGGTATTCCTTCCTTTGGCGAATTTATTAGGAGGGAAATCTACAGCTTCTGGAGAAGGATTGAGTGCAGTAATAACCTGATAGTTCAAAGCTTTGTTGGTAACTGGTTTAATTTCATGGATTTGTTCGCCTACAAATATTGGCATCGAGCAATGTTCATGCCAAGCGCTGGAACATAATGGTGCCAGGGTGTGCTATGTTGTGACCTGGATACTTACTTTTGATACTTGTTTTGACCCTGTCAGCCCTGACATTTTCCCCCTCTTAGCCTGGCATTGCCTGGAGGGTCATGCTCTGTCTGCCATTGGCAGCTAAAGCATGCCCTGTCAGGCAGTGAGAAAGGTTAGATCTAGCTAATTAATGATAATGTCAGTGTTGAAAGGGTTAAATAAATAATTAAATGATTGTTCTGGTCTTGTTTTGCCAAAGAACCAAGACTGCATCATTGCATTTCATCCCATGAACATTATATTATTTTATATATCATTTATTTTATTGTAAACATGGACATGTGTCTGAAATAAAACTATCGTATCGTATCGTATCGTATCGTATCGTATCGTAGAGAAATATCAAAGCTGACGTTTCTGTACAAACTTGTTAACAAGCTCTTTCCTGATTCATTGTCCACAAACTGGTTAACAAGCTCGTTCTTGATTCATTGTGCTCAATTCTTCTTACTGCTTCTTCTGAGGGTAACCAAACCTACCATACTCGTCAGCAATTTAATTTTCCTCATTTCTGAGCTTGTACTGAACTCTTTGATAATTCATTTTTCCCTCGACTATTAGGCTGTGGAATCAGTTACTTCCAGAAATTCAGCGTCAACCAAAATATTCAAATCGAATATTACGAACCCAGTTGCCAGAGCTATCAAATTTCCTGATCAAACAATTTTGGCAACAGATTTCTCACAGTTCAACACACACCCCTTCGCCTGGGTGCTAGTCAATTAAATTCTCACTTGTTGAAGATCGGCGTGAAAGATGTGCCTTTATGTGTTTGTGGTATATCCGGTGAAGATGTTTGGCATTACTTTTTTATCTGTCCTATTTATGCTGTTCAGCAATCAGACCTGCACACTACGATGTCCTTGTATGCTCCTTTCACGTTACAGACAGTTTTATACGGCTGCCCTGAATGTTCTCTTGAAGTAAATATTGTGATTTTTTTCAGCAGTTCCTCATTTTATTTCAGAAACTGGCGGCTTCAAACCAGCAGGCATTGGTTAAATTGATGGTAAAACGAACACATATCGGATTCTGCTATACACTCCTAGCTTATGATACACATTTGCAGACCTAACATCATATGAAATTACATTGCCCCACTATCTGTTACGTCATTGTGTTTGTCAACTTATTATTTGTCTAATACGTCTAGTTTTGTCCAGTATAATTGTCTTTTCTTGCAAGAGGGATTCGAATAGGGCTTTGCCCTTTTCCCCCAAATGCTGAAGTAATAATATATGGTATTTTCATTTTGACGTATTTTGTCAATAAAATACGTTTAAATCAGCTGTGGAAGAACTGATTCAAAGCCAATATAAGACTCTAAACTCAAAAAAACAACAACAACAACAACAACAACAACATAAAATACACACAACATTTGATAACTGAAAACCCCACGATCAGTAAGCTTTATTGCAGGGTCGCTCTTCATCTTGGAGTACAATCCGAGTGAGCGTCCAATCAAGATTCTGTTCTTCGAATTGGCCCATTATTGTTTCTAACCAAAACCCCTTATCGTTTGTTTTTTTTCGAACTTATATTACTGATAAATCTTAGTTGCCAGATCAAATATTACTTTTTATTGATGATATGCCATTTTATCTGAAATTGATAGTCCCATAAAATCCTCTCAAATTATAAAATGTGATCTTTCTACTATCAGTGAGTTGTCTGGTAATTGTGTTGTATTGTAACTTTTAATGCTAAATAAATCCACATGGTTACGTTTTGCAAGATATTGTTAGTCATAGGCCTAGACACCTTGTTCAAAGATTACGGTCAGACCTAATTAAGATGGATTTATTCCATTCATGAGATTGTTAAAAAGGCTGAACGTTTGATTGACATTATCAAGAATTTGAAATTTACTCTTGATTGATAGACTTTAGAAATAATACAATTTTCATTTATGAGACCTGCACTGGAATATGGTGGTTCAGTAGACTCAGTAGTAGAACCGAGTCCCATCTGGATAAGCTTGAAAGTATTTAACAAAATGTAGTTATCAGTCCTGGAAATTCAACTAATGTTCCATCATATAACACTCGTCAATATTCCGACATAGGCCTATCTTTGTGATTCAGACTAGGACTTCTTTAATATTTGCTCAGACATTACGTGCATGGAATTAACTATAGGTCTGCTGCTGACATCAATAACTCGTTATGTTTCCATACGTTTAAGTCCGAACAGTACTCGATCTGTTATCAGACGTATTAAAATTTAAGGTGCAGTTCCATTATACCGAAACAGGTTTTGGGTTTCACGAAACCAGTTTCATAAGTTTCACCGAGATAAACGAAAGGTTTGTCCAATTACTCTGAAACTCTGTTTTGAAACGCCATTTTCTTTTATACTGGAACCTTTTTCTCTGATAGGAATTAAACCAAAACCCCTTTCTTAAAACTTTTCATTAAAGTGCATGTGTCAACACACACTTTTCTTTCTTTCTTTCTTTCTTTCTTTCTTTCTTTCTTTCTTTCTTTCTTTCTTTCTTTCTTTCTTTCTTTCTTTCTTTCTTCCTTTCTTCCTTCCTTCCTTCCTTCCTTCCTTCCTTCCTTCCTTCCTTCCTTCCTTCCTTCCTTTCTTTCTTTCTTTCTTTCTTTCTTTCTTTCTTTCTTTCTTTCTTTCTTTCTTTCTTTCTTTCTTCATACCAGTGAATTTGTCCGATACTTTTCTCGGACATTATTATACATAGAAACTCCAAACTTGGCATTATTGTACATCCGTAACAAGGAGTTTTACCTTTTGATGCAGAGGAATGAAGATGTTTAAAATTTTGCAAATTAAGGGCATTTGAAATTTTAAATCTTCAAAAGTATTATAGATAGAAATGTCATTCCAACTTCTACCAGATGTTATTGACCATTGCGCATCTAAAGAATTTAAAACAAAAGTTGTAGCAGTTTAAATTATGCTAATGAGCATCATTTGAAACTTTAAACCTTGAATATCTTCAAAACCATTATAGATAGAGATGACCATTGCGCATGTAATGAATCTAAAGCAAAAGTTGTAGCCATTTAAATTATGCTAATTAGCAGTATTGGAAATTTTCAATCTTGAATATCTTCAACACTATAATAGATAAAGAAGTCATTCCAACTTCTACTGGGGGGTTGTTGACCATTGCGCACCTAATCAATTAAAACAAAAGTTGTAGTAATTTAAATTATGCTAAATAGCACCATTAGAAATTTTGAATCTTGAATAACTTCAAAGCTATAATAGATAGAGATGCCATTCCAACTTCTCCTGTGTTAAGGACTAGTTGCACATTGCCACACCAATATGCTTTGAAGACACACACACTGATTTGCTATGCAGAAAATTATCTTTTCTAGTTTCATTTTGAAACCTTGAAACACATTCTGAAACCCTCAATTTTGTTATCGCGATCCCCTCCCTCCCCCCCCCCCCCCCCCATTTTTTTTTTTTTTTTTTTTTTTTGGTCAAAACCACCCACTTTTTTTCTGAAAACCACCACGATCAGGGACAAGAAAAAGTGGCTATACTATCATAACGGTCTCATCAGAATTAGGCCCATGTACTCATTTCCTTTGAACGATCAGTGACAAGAAAAAATGGCTATCGTGACGTTCTCATAGAATTATATAATTATAATATGTTCCTGACGAGAGTGGCTTTTTGATGATTCTAGCGAAATGGAGCTATAGTAATTACGGACCAACAGGATGAGAGCGAAACTCAAACCATGTATCTAGGCCGAGCATTATCAAAGCAAATACCAAGAGACTGGAAACCTCGTGTAGCAGGGTTTGCTGAAGAAATTGTACCTCAGTTTAATGAGATGAACTTTAAAAAACACTTTAGAATTCCAGTTTTCAGTGGTCTCCCCACGTGGTTGTGAGAATGAACGGATGCCTACCACTTGTACCAGTATCTGTTATGAAACCGAAACCAGCTGCAGACCTAGCTGTTTCGGGGTTTCGAGAAACCTATTTCGGTAACCAGCATTTATAAAAGAACGGAGGGTTTGGTTTCGCTTGGGTTTCGAGCGAGGGGTGGCGGGTGAGAGGGAGATATTTCGGTATAATCTAATATTATTGACCCTTTTGTGGCCTGATTTGTAGCCTTCAGCCAAGTTCTGGGTGACATGCTGAGATTTCTCTCTGCCCGACATTCTCGTTTGTTTTAACGTGCTAGACAATTGAATTCACATCTTTTTAAAATTGGTGTTAAATTCCCCCCCCCCCCCCTAATTGTTCGTGTGGTGATAGAAATGAGTACACTTTGCATTATTTCTTTGTCCAAATCGATTGTGTCATTTCTCGTCATAAATTACGAACTTTTATCAATCAATTTGCAACCTTTACTCTGAATGTAGTACTTTTTGGTTCTTGTTCATACATTGGAACCCTACCAACCCGCAGTTCCAGTTCAGATACATTTTGAGAAACCGAACGTCTTATTTCAAGGGGAACAGGCTAAGGTTTCAACTTTCATTACAAGTTTTAGTTATTCCAGGGACCTGCAAATTTGCAGGTCCTTGGTTATTCCGTATTCTTTGTTGCTGTCCCACATATGTCTTGTCTCTGGTCTTGTTATATTTCTGTAGAAAAGAGAGCGCCTTAACGCCCAACACGTCAAGAAATTCGACATTTTTTTTAATCAGCGTGATTGATGTAGGCCTATGTAATGGTAAGGGTTGCAAGCTATGATGCATCAAGTTGGAGTGAGAATGTTCTGAACGTGGGTGTGGAGCGTTTGCCTTTGCTGGATCTGCAGTTGGAGAATATATACACATAAACTCGTGACGTCATCACACAGTCGCGAAAATGGCAGGCATCCGAGGTATGTCACAGACGAAGTTGACATTAATTTACTCAATATTTTGAAGTTGTCATACTCAGTCAACGTATATTTCAGGGTTGAAATTCAAATATTGTCATGATGCTTTGTTGTTTTGATGCGTTCCCATGGCAGTCACCAAGAAATACAAGAAATGGGTGGTACCAATTTTGCTCCTGGGGCTGCTGGGGCTGGAGTCCTGCCGAGCATTCTTGCTGTTACTCTTAGTCTTGCTAGTCTTAGTCTGACTCTTAGTCACCGCTCCAAATATTATTCTATTCAATGCGTTGAAATGCATACAGCATGGGAAGGATACTGGTGGACGGATATGCTTGTGCTGATATTATCACTAACACATGAAACTGATTGTGACCTTAAATTTATTTAATATTTAGTTTGACTTCAAGAGTTCTTATGAATATGACCTTAAAATTGATTTCATATTTATTTTGACTTCAAAAATTTTTTGCAACTTGACCTACAAAAAAAATGATTTCCAATAAATAAATACAGTGATTTTATATGTAAACGGCTAACACCGCAAAAGGTGAGCACTGCTTTGATCTTTATGGTTCTGTGCATGTTTATTCTGTTGTGTGCCACCTGACGGCCTGTCAAAATGGGGCAACTGCTTTGCGTTTGGAACTCCGAAGTTAGTCAGCGGCACCCATAATCTGCACACTAATACAATGTCATTCAAACCTGGAATTTGAACTGTGCAGAAATTAAAACATACAAAACCAACTGTATGTGCATGTGTAACTCAAGTTTCATGACTGAGAGTAAATTACCTTGCATTCTGATTGACAAGGTGATATAATTATTTTGTTATACAAAATGGCTCTCACTCTCAGACACCACGGTGAAAGTCTCTGGCGTATGAAGTCGACTGTGCTTTGTCAACACTATGCACCCTCTATTGTAGGAACACAGTTCATATATAGATGTAACCATAAGAACTGTTAATACTTATTGTGACTTTAAGAATCCTTGTAACCTTACCAATTAAAACTGGAAGGCATAGCATTTATGGTGTAACTAGAGTAAGCCTACAGACATGTCATAAGAAATCATGTCAACAATGTTTCTTTCCAACATTATGGCCTAATATGGGGTTGACGCCCCCCCCCCCACACACACACACACAAACACAGTCATAGACTGTATAAGCATGGAGGAATAAACTAGATGGAGAAACAATGCTGTTGTGTATTGGCCAGGCCTCATTAAACTTCATAGACACAAAGTGGCACTAATCCACCTTAATCAGTTCTTTCAAGTAGTGATCTTTACAGTAGGTAGCTGTGAGCAGTTGCCTATTTTCTAGTCATTTCGCTGACAGACGGTGCATGCTCAATCATCACTTACAATTGGAAGGTATGAAAGAAGAGGAGATGCATCCAGAGCCGTAAATTGTGGTTACATTTGAACAGGAAAGATGGCAGGCTTAAAGTTGATGTTTCAGTTGTTCAGTTCAAAGTGAGGCACACAATGGTGAGCACAATGTTTATTCTGTAATGAGCTAGGTGCAAGACCTGATAAGTAGCTGTGCATTAAACACAGGCGGTAAGTAACATTCTGTGTTTGAAGCTTCTACCTTTCTTCCTCTTGTGGAACATGGGGGTTACCGACCTCAAAGAAAACTGTTTTTAGGACTGTTACGCAGTCAAAGGAGTAACCTCTTTCTAAGTGCAGCATTCTGTGGTTCATTGGACGTGAATTATACTTCAAGTGAGACTGAGTTCCACTTGCTGTAAGATATTAGTCAAGTTTCAGTTCAAATACATTTGTATGCCACTGAGAAATTCCTATTCCCAAATATGGAAGTAAATCATGTATTCTGTCATGTGTAATTCTTTGCCATGTATAAATATTCCATTAACCATGGGGCTATTTTTAGCTGTGCTTACTGCAGGTCACAGAGCTTTAATGTGATCACTCATGTCTGTCTGTACCTCTGTCCATCCGTTAACTTTTTGCTTGTGGATGCGACACGGTACACAGTTTTTGAGTTAGCCCGTTTTAACTTTTGGGACTTATCAAGTGTATGAAAGTTTAGGTTGAGTTTGATATTGTTGGCGTTACCTATCTGCAGCAATATGTTATATATGGGTCAAAATGAAAATTTTGTGACCACTTTAGCACACTTAATTTTTGATAGATCTTCATAAAATTAAGTTGCCTGCTCTTACTCAGGGTGCATATACATGTAACAGTGGTACAAAAATTGCCGCTGTGTCTCTGTTTTTGTATACAAGCCCATCGATGTATACATTTTTAGTTTTGTCAATGTATGTAGCTTCTTTGCATGTGACAAGAAATATTCTAAGATTAATTTGTAAAATGTGAGGGGCTTTTTATTCAAGGGGTCTGAGTTACATTTTTAGAAAGGATCCCAACAAAACTTTTGGCATTAAAAGTTTGAAATCAGCGGTCATATAAAGACAATGGCATAACTCAGGTAGCCATTTTTTTGTTTTCCATTAAAAGGAATAGTTTTTCTGTTATTGAAGTTTTAAGTGTCTGTAATTAACATTGATAACTTTTTTTTTCCATTTTGGTGCTCAAAAAGTAGCATTTAAAATTGGAATATTGCTAAACAAAAAAATGGCGACCTAAGTTATACTCTTGTCCTTTCATAGCCGTTAATTACCTGTTAATTTCACAAAGATTCATCCATCCAGTTTTTAGTAAAGCTTGTACTGACAGAGGGACACTTTTTTTGTCTTAAAATTTTGCATAGAAGGAAACATGTTGCAGTGAAACTATTTGGCATGGATTAACAGTAGCACTTCATCATCCCTAAAGTAACAAAAGCTCAATTTCACTGATTTGAATGTCTCAGGTAAGCCCTGGCACCTTCAGTAGGATTGTGGAGGAGGTCAAAATCTTTGATGCATATGATACAAGTGACACCTATACTTTGACAGAAATTATGAGCCAGAAAGTGTTGAAAGATATAAAATTCCATATCTCGAAAAATAATTGAATTAGACATGTCAATTTTATAGGATATATAGATCATGCCCAATGCTAATATGCTATGTAACATCATTGACCTGAACATATTTTTGCTAGGTCACAACTCTACTTGGTGACCTCCTTTTTGGGCCACTGTGACCCAATTATTGTGGAGTTTGATGCTTGTCCAAGTTCACTGTTTTTCTTCAATAACTTGAAAAGTTATTTCCCAATTTGAACAAACAGACCATGTATGGATGGCTGGATGCAGGGTGCACATTTTAAATTGAATAATGTTGTAATCCCTGCTGATTGTAAAGGTCATGATTGTACATCATATGGATGACCTTGACTAATTTCTCAAGGTCATGGAGGAAATGCATTTCAGTAAATTGTTATCATATATATATATATATATATATATATATATATATATATATATATATATATATATATATATATATATATATAATATGGTAAATTCCAGTTGTCATGATTGTGACTATGTCTTCAAGGGTCCCTGTTGGTGGACAATTAAATTGAGATCAGACATGACAGAAGCAGATCAAGCTCCACGTTTTTATAGTGACTCTTAACCAGCCACTCCAGTGAAAAGAAAATAGTTGCAAGTTTCAAAGAATTTATTGCATTTTTCAATATATGGCATTCCAAGGGAAATACACATCTGCAGCTTGAGCATGATCTGGCCTGGCACAAACCAGAATGGTTGTATGCTTAATCAAGTAGCGCATTTGGGGGTGCATATTGTTCAGCTACTTTACCATGAAAACTTTGTATGTATAGTGGTATTAAAATGATAAAGCTGTAAATAACAAAGGAAAGTGATGGGAATACACAACCCAAGCTCTCCTGATTGAATTGTCATCTGTAGGATGAGCACAATAACATATTTCCCTCCCTATCAAAAGATGACTGTCATTGACAAATACATCAGCACTTAGAAGTACATGTACATCAGGATCATGGAACATTACTTACCACTTCAAAGTTGAGTATTTCACATCAAAGGAAAAGGTATCCTGATTTTCAATGTGCCATGTGTTCACATATTGACAATGGATCCAGAGGCGGCAAGAGCAGGAGGATGTGTGACATGATCCCAATATGCTGAATATTAACCCTTTGTCCCATATTATATAAAACTGACTGTTTAAAACCGGCACGGCTGGTGGTCAAATATTGTCTGCTTCATTGTTTTCAACTAATTTCAACAGTCATGCAAAACACTTTGACTGAGAATCTAGATGAGATTAATCCAGGTCACATGCCCCAGGTCAACTGCTTTCCTTGGCTTGGGTTGGGCACTTAGTGCCCATCCCATGCCAACGAAAGCTATTGACGCTGTATTTATTCAAGGGGGAGAGGGTCAATTAAAAAAGTAGACCTTATTACCAGAGTGATGAATAGTGGAGGTAACATCTTGCAGTATGGCAAAATACAGAAAATGTTTTACATAGAATTTGTGCAAAATATATAAACCCAGAAGTGTTAACTTATATGGTAAGTAACTTTTGTGTTCTTTTAAATGCTAAATTGTTTTCAACTTCTGTTTCATATTATGACCACCAATACAATCACATGGTCCTATGACATGGCTTCTTGGCAAACAGCGTAAGTATTTACCAGTTTTTACTTTCCTGTAAGAGGCTACTGGAATGTGGGATGGAGTAGAGGCATGTTGCCTGCAGAGCAAACTAAGCTCTGTCTTTCTTTTACACTCCAGTCAGTCAAACATCTGTATATCAGACTGATAAAAGTTTGTATTGAAGAAAGATATGATATGAAAGGCTGGAAAAGCCTGCACACTTGCTATGGTGGTTTTGTGTGATACATTTCCTCCTATCTAGTACCCATCAGGTGCATCATACAACTTGACAAGGTCTGATGGAAAGGCTGGTGTGAAGCCTTTTTATTTATGTTGCTAGCCATACCAGTCAATGTTGTCTGATAATAGTTTGTTTTCAAAAGAAAGTATACATTGGAAACTTGAGAAAATTACTGAAGGTAGACATGGTTGGTAGATGTTTATAATGTGATAGTGACTGTCTGTTCAGTGTTTTAGAGTTTAATGCCATGTCTTTTTTGTATCTTTATTTCAGTTTAATAGGTTTGGCTTTCTCTGCTGCGGTTGGAATAACACTACTTGTTTTAGGATGTGCCCTCCCACAGTACAAGTAAGTATCTCAACCTCGTACTGCTGAAGTTGCACCAAAGTGCCCAGATGTCAAATGTTGTCTGCTGGAATGATTTACAGTTTTCATTAATAGAAAACCTGAATTAGAATCGTGAATCGTGCATATCAGGAAAGCTGCTGACTCACTTTTGTTTCAATATAGAAGGCACGTAGCAGTACATGTATAGCCATACTCCAAGTCATTACAGATCCCTGGTCATTGTTAAAGTACTTACATGTAGCAACACAGATACACGTATGTGGCCATACACCAAGTAATGACATACCAGTGGTCATTGTTAAAACACTTACTGGCAGCTTAAATGTATTTATACATATTAAAATACTTACTAGTAGCTTAAATGTATTGACACATATTAAAGCAGGTAGATGTAACTTAATTGTACCAATTGGGTTGCCAGGAATAATTCTCTTGTTTTGTAGCAACTGGTGGCCGATGTTTGTGCTTACGTTCTACGTGTTGGCGCCGGTGCCCACAATAGTGGCCAAGAGGTATGCAGACAGCGTTGAGGCTAGCAGTGCCCTCATAGAGATGTGTATCTTTATGACCACAGGCATTGTGGTGTCAGCATTTGGTTTACCTGTTGTTCTGGCACACACTCCCATCGTTGGGCCTGTGGTGAGTACATAAAACATCAGCTATTCATATTTTTCCTTACAATATTGCATTTAAAAATGTCCAGTAGTGGCCCAAAACATTTATTTGCGGAAAGATACCACTTGGACTCAAGTTAAAACAGAGACAAATGTCTAAATTTGGGCATGAACTGGAAGCAGTAAATGTTTGGGGGAATCTGGGACAGGCAGGCTTACATACAGTACAGTGAGGATATGAGCTTATCCAATTTGTCAAAGTATGTTGAGAGTTTAAAATGATGTGTGGGCCATTCATGTTATAACATTCATGGATACGATCTGTATGGATACTGATGGCTTACTCAATAGGTAATCATCACACTGTCTTGTACATAAAAATTGTTATTATAGTCAGTCTAATTCTCTATCATATAGTATTTGAGTACCATATTATCCCCTTTAAATACACTGCCCTTCCATTTCTGACTCCATCAATTATTAATGAAGTTATGCACTGGTTAATGCATAATTACCCCCCATTTTATTATCATCCACATGTTAATTTAGCAATAAATAATATTAAAAACTATTGACCTGAAGTTCACTTTAAATAGTGAACTTTTGTAAGGGCCATGATCTCTTAATGCCATTAAATAATATTGTGAATCTTTGTCTGAAGTCAAATGTATATCTTCCTATGAGCTTGAAGCAGTCCAACATGAAATTGATATACAGTGGTACCTGCTATTTAAGACCACCCCTACAGCCAACAAAAAGTGGTCTCATATTGCAGGTGGTCTGAAATTGAAGGTATATTTAACATGTAAATACAGCAGAGGGTCTTGAAAGAGTGGTCTTAAAAAGACATGCAGTCTTAAATTGGAGGTGGTCTTTAGAGCAGGTACCACTGTATATGCTAAGATTGCTGTTGCCGGTCCTCTTGCATTTTGAATACACTGTATATACAGAGTGGAGAATACATGTTGATGGACCTTACTTGCAACTTAAGGCCATTCATTTTTGATTACCTGGTTTACAAATTTTTGGGTATCATATGGAGGTCAGTAGTCAAAATAATAATAAAAAGAAAAGTGTCTGCGCTAGTTTAAAAAAATGTTTGAAAGCAATTTTTTTAGGTCAGAGGACTAAAAAAGAAGTAAGTTATGAAGTAGAACTGAAAAAATAAAGACCATGACAACTCACAATGTATCCTGTTAAACATTAGAGTGTTTGAAATTGGTTTGACTCGTCATGTTTTTTGTTGAGCACTGTTTCCTCCCATATGTTCCACAAAGAGACACAGTGAAGATGCCAGACTTATGCTGCTATTTCATCCATTGCCTTGAATATGTGATGCAGATCTGAGAACCATTTTTGAGTTTTATGACACTGTTATTGCTATCACACGTGTGTGCATCAAAGTAAAACAAAAGGACTGGGGGAACAGACACTCCTGTGATCTAGTTACATTCAACCATTACTGAACTGTGAGCTGAGCTGAGTTCAGCTTCAGCTGCTGCTTTAACTGAGTTAAGATGAGTACATGTAGAACTGAGCCTCTTAACTCTTTCCACCTGAACAGGGAGAAATACACAACATTACATACCCCCGAAGCCCCAAAAATGTGAGGATAAAAGATAATAGCATCATTTATCCATAAACCAAGTTATCAAAATGGATAACCTAGTAGGCAATGATTGCTGTACATATATGATAAAATTAAGTCTGCTGTGCTTTGTTGCAGATCCAGTGGGGTGCCTGTGGGCTGGTCATGGCAGGCAACGTAGTGGTTTTCTTCACAATTCTAGGTTACTTTTATGTATTTGCAAGCGATGACTTTGACTACAACATGTGGTGACACACCAGAATACCATCATTGATTGTCGCTCAGACTGTTGAAAAAAAAAAGGAAATTCTGGGGTATGTGCCCCTGCAAAAAATAACACGTGCTGGGTAGAACAATGGTACTAAATACGCAAGCATTTGCCTCCAAAGTAGACCAAACCCCATCTTTTTTTTCTTATGCTAAGTGGAGAATACAAGGAGTTTAGTCTGTCTATGGGCAACTTGAGCTTGTGCAGTGCACATAAGAAACCATGGATAATTTACAGAATACAATGTATACGTACATCTTTATGTGGGTCAGTTCTATCCCATGGTCAGGTGTTTATCTGTGGAATTTGACAATTCTGCTACAAGTATGTGTGATCATATTAAGTTTGGGAGTTAGTCATGTGAATAAGCCAAGTTGTTATCTCAGCACTGCTCGCCTGGCACAGGCAAATGGACACCAGCAGAGGTCATTCAACACAGGCACTGACCTTTTCATATTCAATTTTTTCAGTAGCCATGGTAACCGGGATCAAACTTCTCTTTTGATCTTTTTCTTGGTCCAGTTCTATGTTTAAATAAAAATGGGGCTGTGCTCCAGCATAACCAAGAAAAAAAAAGCAACAAAAAAAAAAAAACAAAAAAACAAACAAAACAAAAACAATGGCTTTCACCCAGAACAGTTCTTTCGGTGGTTTTAAAGCCATTGCACATTCCTGACAGACTGATATACACGTATCAGGTGACCGGATTAGAAGACAAATCTCGCTGAGCGTGCTCAGCTGAGAGGCTGATTTGGCTTGTGAACAATGGATAGATTACATTGTACCATTCACGTGTCCTATCAAGATCTGTGAAAATGTGGGACATGCAAATTTATATGTACTTCGAAATACCCCCAAATGCTGGTTGATTGACATTGACCATTTGTATCATGTACAATGTATACATCTTTTGCCCATTTTCAACACTTAAATTGTTTGAAAGTGTATGAGTACAGTTGATTATTGATCTGCCGCATGCTCGGAGCGCTGCAGATGTCAGTGATCAGGACAATCCAAGCTGGGGTCACTTTAAGCTTGCAAAGCCATGAGTGTGGTCACTTGTTGCATGAAAAATAGGAACATCAATCACTTCAAGGTGACTAATGATGATTACAAGTTCTTATTACGGCATGCCACTTGTTCTATGTAAAACTGTGATTTTGTGTCCACCGAGATGTACTGTGTATCATTTGTAGGTGAGATGAGGTCCACTACAATTACATCACAGGGTAATTATGATTGTGGACCACATTTGCTGTAATTTGTTACACCATTCACTGCTCAACTTCCACCTATAAATATAATTACAGGCTACCATGTTTGCACACATGTGTGGTGTCAAGAACAAATGAATTCATGTGTTTATGTCCCTGTTCACTCGACCATCATCTGTTTCTGCAGCATTCATCTGGTGGTGTTAAACCTGGTAACCAGCCATGAGTTGCATAGTCTCTCTGGCCAAGTAGTAGTGCCAAAGTCACTCAAACAGTACTGTTAAAAGTCTCCCAGGTCTGGCACAGAATGAATATGGTCTTTTGAGACAGTGCAGAGTGCTTACAGTTTTGGGGAGACATGACGAAGAGTTGACAGTGCTAAACGTTCCAGTCTCTGGAGACAGTACACAGTGCTAACAGTATCTGGAGATGGCATATAGGGTCTCAGGATACCATACTACGTGCTGACAGTCTCTGCAGACAGTACTAAGTGATTAGCTGTTTGGGATGACGTTTAGTTTAGGGAGACATAAGAGTGCTCACAGTAGCTTGGAGACAGTTCTAAGTGCTTACACTTTTGGGAGCTAGTTGGTAGTGCATGTAAGTGCTTACATTCTCTGGACTAAGTGCATAGAGTATCTGGAGATGTTTGAATCTTGTTTGATGGAACTTTTTGTGCACTGCAACTGTGCTGCTGGCCTAGTTCTAGGAATATTTAAAGGCTAGCCAATTTGGCTAAAGTGACTAAAATGTATTAGCCAAACTTGCATCTTTTCATCTGGTACAATTCCATTTTTTTAAAATCAGTAGATGTTACATAATGAAGTTTAAATGTTTTATCAAAACTAATGTAAAATTTCTTAGCCAACTTGGCTAAAGTACAGTAAATATATTTAGCCATATACCACTCTGATTAGCCTACAACTGACGGGCTAATGGCTATGAGCAGCCCAGATATACTTCTGGTAAGATTTTTGTCCTTCTGCTCATGTAAAATAGAAAGCAAGGCACTGGTGGTACCAAGTCGGTTATTGGGAGCTGGAAGTCTTTAAACTTGTCTGTTTTAGAAGGCTACAGTGTCGCATACAAGTAGCAAAATGGTATGAAACAAGAAAGGTCGTGATAAGTAATTAAGAATACTCAATTTTTTTGGCCAGAGGGGTATGTATTCTCATTGGATTGCATGTAAAAGTAATCTTGAGTAAACTGGTTACTTTTGCAGCACAGGGGAGAAGATCGATATGAAGGGTTTTTGCTCTACACCTGGATTTATCATGGCATTTGTGCAAGCTAGTATCTTTTACCAGTGATTGTTAAAAAACAAAGATGGTGTACATCCATTTAAATGAAAATTTCTTGCATGGAAGAAAGATCAGAAAACACAAACAAACTGGCATGTCAGAAGTATTTGCAAAAGTACACCATGGCTTTCACACTAAAAGATTTTAATAAATTATGCTGGTTGTGTGAACAGCATTTGCACCAAATCAAAAGTTTGGAGTGAAATTTCTCAAATGGATCTATACATAGTCTTATGCATAGAAATATTTATGAAACAAGTACGTCATAGTACTTTGATAGTAGTTGCCACAGTGACCATTCAGTTAATAGGTGAGTTTTTTATGTTTCAAATTAAAATTTTGGCAGTCTGTCCCAATGAAGAGAGGAACTTCTTAAAATAATGTTACCAAACATTTATGTCTTAATTGAAGAAAGATATGAGAAAAAAATGAAACTAGCACAAAAAGAAGATTTGTATATTTAGTGCAAGAGCCATCATGGGTCAAAAATCATGTTAACAATTGATGGTTGTTGCTTGTGAGGGAGGCAGAACTGTAAATGTGTCAGTAATGGGCCATATGGCCATAATTACTTCTTGCATACTGGTCTGTCCACATTGAGGAGTTTGGCTGTGGGCTCTGTCCATCAACTTACAATGTGGCCTGGTAGAAGCCCTGCATTTATAACCACTCATCTGTAATGTGTCCCGAGGGTGATAAATTTAATATCCTTATAGTAAGAGATCAGTAACAGATTAAAATTACTGCTGGAACCATGTATTAACTGCTATATGTATAAAAATTATGTGGTTGCAGAGCACCAAGAGAGAACATATGTATTGATTTTCTGCCTTCTTTGAAATGACGCCATCATGCTATGGCTGATTCTATGAAGAGCAAAGTTGCTGAATGCAGTCTTGAAGGCAAACTGAGTGGCTAAATTGTGCTCCTGTATCCAAGATAAATCAAAATATTTCATTTAGCAGATTTTTAATAGAGACCTATTTGATTTCAAATGTACCTGTGCTTATATTATAAACAGGGGGAGGGAAATATAATAAAGTGTAAATACAGTTGTACAATATACATTGTGCTGGTAACTACAGTCAGACTTTGTTGCATAAAGGACACTGAGAAAGTAATGCCCATGGTTAAAAATGGCACTAATTGTAGAAAAAAAATGATGACACGAAAATACTTTAAAACTCAGGATCTCAAACTGTTTAACTTGTTATACATGCAGCAGTTTCATTGTGCTCCAGTTTTCTACAGGTTGTGTGGTCTGGGTGCAGAGGCTCCAAGTCTCAGTAAACTAAAAGATCTCTTCCTGTTTTGTTCATAAAAATCACATTAAGTTTCCCATACCCTGACCTTGCTTTTTAGACAGTTGTTGCCCCATAAAATGACCAGGCAGCCCACATTTTGCACCTACTTTGTTTTCTGTGATGCTTGGAGCCTCTGTACATGCTGGGAAACATTCAGGCAGCAAAGTGTACATGTAATAGTATTTAGATGGCTGCAAATGACCTGTTTAATAGTACTCAGCGACAGATGTTCTTACAGTATACAGTTGTAGATTCAACCCTGTTAGTGATATCTGTTTTTCCGCTCATATGTTGTTATTTTCACAGACCAGGTACATGCAAGTTTTGTCTTGCAAAAATGGAGGCCGATCCATAACTTAATTCAGCAAATACCACATTGAAAATATTTATGCAAGTTTCTTGAATTCACATTTTCACAAGTTGCCTACATTTCCACTGTGTGGAACTTGATTTATGATAAATGTAGTTTTCTTCTCAGCAGATGTACCATGTAGAAGCAGAAGTAGGATTACAACTGTAATAATGAGCTTTTAAGTGATTTAGCCCAAGTTGAATGTGCCTGTTTCAATCCATGTATACAAGGCAATATCTTCATGGAAATATGAGTGCATATATTGTGGGCCTGTAGGTTGTTTGTAGTTGTACTGATGGATTCAAACCTCACATTCTTTGTATTGGTTCTACCTGTACTGCTGTAAAACAAACCAGATCTTAATGTAATGGTGTATCGTGTAAACCTTTCTTGCATATATGTGTAGTTTCCTTTGTATCGCTGTTGTAGTCAGCTAAATTTGTTCCTCAGTTCCTGGTTATTTGTGCTGTTGGGAACAAGGTGAGCCTTGGAAGACTATTGTGGGTTTGAAAAAAGATCTGATCACAGCAGAAAAGTATGGCTGACAATATACTTCAGTCCACAGGTCAACACAAAACAATATTTGATGTGTCCACCTGTTTCAGTTTGTGTTCCATATCATGCAGGTATGGGGTGGGTGATGGGAGAAATGTTTTGCTGACTCAAGATGTCTTCTGGTACAAAATAACAATGTATTGTGACTGGGTATAAATATGTCATTTTATGGGAAGACCTTTGTGTAAAATGACATTGAAATTTGAGAAAAACACAACTGGTCTGCAAAGCACATGCATTTTGAATTTTCTTCTTCTTGTTTATGCCAGGCATGCTACATACTTTCATTTGGTTACAATACTAAGGGTTAGCAAAGCTGACAATATTTTAACCTATTTCAATATATATTTATCAATATGGGATTTGAAATAAATTAGGTTAATGTGCCAAGTTATTGCGCATGCTATGGCTGGATAAATCAGTCTGAGAAGAATCATCACCATACAGTTCAAAATATTGAGTGATGGTATAAAGACCTTTTTTTTTTTTTTTTTTTTTTTACACTTCCTGCTTGGACAAATTTCCAACAAACAAACATTGGTTGCTTAAATTACCAGCCTACCAACAAGGAGACTCAACACTGTTCAAGAAGTTGAATGAAGGTTGAAATATAGACATGAACAGCTGCTAAAATTGACGTGACCATGTTTTACCAGATCGTCACAAAGCACAGTAGTCCTTGTTTTTGTAATGCACCTCCCATTCCTAATTTTATACAGGGAACCGACCCACAAGAACTTAAGTTTACGGACACAATTGATTTTTCATTGACAATATGGAAATTGGTGTAATTTGGAAGGAATGCAATTCAAATACTCTTGTAGTGCTTTGCACAAAATGTACATGGTTTTCAGTGGACGCCTGTTATCACTTTGTTTACCTTTTAGGTCAAATCATTTATACCAGGAGTGAAAAGTAAGAAATGTGTGGGTAACAAGTAATATGTAGGAAAGTAGAAGACCCCACAATAGCACCAAGGAAAAAAGCCGTACTTTTGTGTTAACTATTGATGGTGATATTATTTTTGTCTTATTTTCAGATTTTAGATCTGTTATCCTGTAATTCAGTACCTCGTCACCCAGGCTATTGCACATTGTGAAAATGCTATATTGTGTCAATGATAATTAATGACTAAATGGGTTGAAAGATCCAGATATGTACATTGATATTACTAAGTTGAGCAAAGCATGATGAAAGCTGTTGTACAATTATTTGTATTGTTTGTGTACAAATGTGTATATTTATAAATAAATAGAACTTTCTGTACAAATCTTCATTTGTTCTTATATTTACAAGAAGTTTCAGGATCCAATATTCAAAAGCCTTTTGTGGGGTAAGTATGCAGATCAAGTGCACAAATATGAAGTCACAAGACTAGCTACAAGGAGAACAGAACATACACAGGCTCATACCAAAAGATCCATGTTACTCATTTGTTCTACTCGCTTCCAAAATGTATGAGAAGCTGCATTGAGACCGGCAGTTCAGTCAAGCATGGTGAAATGCTGAAGTTATTTTTAGCTGGACAAAGGTAATCCAGTTTTCTGCCACAAAAGAGTGCTTTGCAGGCAAGCAATCCAGTGGCAATGCAAAAATGGTGCCCATCTGACTGCTTCTAAACCTGGTTGTATATTGACATAAACTAACACCCACTGTTAATAGATGTCTCTAATAGGTTAAGTGACAATCTGCAGTTGTATGTGTATTATGCTGAATACACAACCCAATACACCAGGCCAGAATTGTGTGTACCCATTGGATTGCATGTTAAGAAAACACTGCATAAACTACTTTTCTGGCTTATGAAATAATTTCAATTTTAAGAATTAAGTTGTACACCTAGACTTAACATGAAAATTCACACTTTTCTACATGTAGTGGCTTTTAAGATATTAACTCTTTCAGTACAAACTGTTACTAAAGCCAAACTGCTCAAAATGAACAGTTCCAAATTATAATAAGGAAGCCAGATCCATGTTCCTTGTAAAGAGACCTTTCATTCAAGTACCAGCATGCCTGTAGTTACATAAAATATAATCTTGCAGGTCTACAGCTTTCTTCGGCATGCTTTGAGTTCAATGTGTCCAAAACGTGTCCAGAAAAGCTGTTGACTCAGTCCAGATGAATTAAAATGTAATTACAATGAAAAGTAATCTATGTACACTCCTCCAGCCCTCCTTATCTCTACAGGAGTGATACAGGAACCTTCTATTCTTGCTCTGTTAGATTCTCTTCAGCTGAATACGTAACTCTCGTCCAAAAATTATTCCTGGCTGCAGGTGTAATTTGTATTGGACAATGAATTTCTTCCATTAGCTGCATAACCTTACCTCTCAACCATCATTGCCAATAGATCTCAGTTGAGTTCACTCACTTGATTGTTCCAAAAACCTGACGGATCTGTGGCACCATCTCTCAGTTCCAATGGATCAGGTAGTGACTCCCGGTGTGCATGCTCCCCAATCGCCCCTTTTTTGGGCGCCATGACTGGCTTGCTTGTTTGAGTTGAACCTTGGTGAACTTTAGTTCACCATCACTGTTCTGGTGCTTTACGCACATTACCTTCTATGGAAAATCATTTCTCAGCTGTCCGGGACTCTTCAGAGACCTAGATAGCTGATATCTGTCCTGTGGATACCTCTGAAATTGTTGGGAGTAGAGCTGGTCATTTGGTTTGAAACCTACATTTTCAAGGTGGCATCTTGACATACAGATCACGCAGGAAGACTGTGCACATGCAATCGCCGCCTTTCAGCAATGAGCCACTAGTGTTGATCCAGTGACCACTTTGCCCACATCCTTGTTGGATAGAGGGCAGAAGCTGGAGTCGCGGAACCACTGTATCGCAGCCTAGAACCATCATCAGCACTGCTATGATTGTCGCCTCCGGTTGGGTTATGTTTGTTCTCACAAACGAACATGCAAAATACTGTGAGGATTGGGGAAAGGACAAATGGCTGCTCTATGAGCAGGCACGGAGAAAGAGGGACAGAGCAAGGCGTAGGCAGCAGGCCATAGCTGCAAAATGCCAAGCTTTAGAATCCGACTCTGTCGAGTGTTCAGCCACAACACCACTCGAGAAGCAAAGACGCACTCGTGGCTTGCTTGCAGACTCGGGTTACTGCCGTCTCTACACCTGAACCCCCGGGGGAAGTGAGGAGAAGAGTGAGTAGTCGCAAGCAGGGCAGCAAGAGATCTCCTTTGGGAGGTCACGAGCGCCCAGCTTACCCTTAGACCACCAGTGCATCTCTAGCCACTGACCCCAGGGTTGCCCGTGCCTTGGAGTCTATGGCTCAGAGTACACAGTTGCAAGCTGATTGCCCCTCTCAGCCTGTCTATTCAAAATATCCTTTGAAGAGTACAACCAAGCACAGGTTGAAGCTTTCGAGATCTCGGTCCTCTGGGTCCGAGCGCTCAGAGTCAAAACAGTGCAAGTTGGTGTGGCCAGGATGGAAACTACGGGTTCCCTGTCTGGGCATTCTGGAACCTTGGCCAGGCCAAGCGCTCGGATTCCAAGTCTGAGAGATCTGGACCACCGATGCCAGGATGAACTTCCCAAGCTTCCCGTTCTGAGAACTCGGATCGTGAGTCCAGGCAAGCTGGACAGAGAAGGAAAGCACCCAAGTCTGTGTTGGCACCTTCTGCCAGTCCTGGGCATTTGGCTCCTGTGCAAGTGCTACCTTCATTGCCTCCAGCTACAGTGTTGGCCTTGCTTCCTGCACCTCAGCTGGATCTGCCTCAGAGTGAGCAGCTGGTGATCCAGCTGATTACTGCCTTTGAGCAGGGTACTCTGCCTCCTTCTCTGGAGAGGCAAGCAGAACTCAAGGTTCACAAGGAACAGCCCTTGCGGATGGAGACCTTGTCTTCTACTGTTGCCGACACTGCCCCTGAGTGTGAACAGACTGTCTGCAGAGCGGCTTGCTGCTTCTGCATTGAGCCAGCCCTCGCCTCTGGCCCTGAGAGTTGGGAGTTCCCTGACCTCTTCCAGGACCCCTCCTGCCCGCAGACTTCTCAGTTGGTGGCTGTCGTGTCCCCTCCTACCGGTCTGCCAGAAGCCCCTCTCTCCAGCCCCATGTAGGCTGAGCAGACAGAGGTGGCGTTTGAGGCTGCAACAACTTCCATGGATGTTGTTGCTACCCCTTTGCCTGGTGTGGTGACAGACCCCTGCTGTCCCAAGGGGCTGCCCCATTGCCCTTCAATGATGCGTTGTTAGATCAGGCTTTGGGCCTCAACACTCCCCTGGCAAGTTCTAAATCTTCTGCTCTCGGACTCATCCGTCAGGAGATCCCGGCTGTGGTTGATGGGCCGATCTCCATGCCGCAGCCACTCTGAGTGGGTCGAGCCCAGTGGTGATCGTGGGGCCCCTGGAATAGCCTTCCACACCCATGGATACCACTCTGGCTTTGCCGCAGGGTTTTGAGCATGTCAAAGCTCTCATTCAAAACCTGGTGGGAGACCAAGCTGTGGTCCAACCAGAGGAGGACAGGCCTGGGGCAGTCATGATGTCCTGCCATGGCTTGTTCCTGGAGGATATGTATTACAAGAACCCTATCCTTTTCTTGCCTTTTGTAGCCAAGTTTTACAACCAGCTCAAAGCTTAGACTAGTGGCGCACAGGTTCTCAAAGAGCCGCCGATGACTAGCTACCTGAGGTAAGGGCACCTCCTCCCAAAGCCAGACATACAGGGGTCATGGTATTCTGCGTCCGAGCAGATATTCCCTTTCCATCCACTGCCAGTGGATTTGGCTTGAAGGAGTTTGATGCTCAGTAGCCGAACTCCATCGCTGAGTCTGACGAAGCCTTCTAGAGACTTGAAGAGGATACCAGGGGATCCCTCCTTATGGCGTTGTATTCAGATGTCTCTTTGGCCCCCTTGAAGTCTGTCCTGGAAAACCTCAAGGTCTCTGTGCATGTCACAGAGGCTGTGCAGGATTTTGTGCGAGACCAGGCATCACTTCTTGTGACTTCATTGTCCTCTGATTACCAGAATCAATGTGCCTGAATGTTGGAGGCTACCCTTCATTTGTTATGGAGGGACCCCTACCTCCTGGGTCATACGCTACCTGACCCAATATTTTGCAGAGCCCGAACAGGGCCACTCTCCTCAGGAACTTTGTTCAGAGGAGAGATGGCGGAAGTTGTTTGCCAGGCACAGAACCCTTGGGCCTGCTCCGCCAACCAAACCCACAGCAAGGCATTGACTGATTCTGTTTGGTCACTCTCTACCTTGGCCAGCTCAGCCTCAAAGCATGGCACTCAGAGCGCACCTACTCAACCTTCGGCTTGTGCATCTTTGGTGACATGACGCTCTAGGAAGAGCGGGCAGCAATCTGAGAAGGGAAGCGCTTCAACAAAGCAAAGCAGTTGAGCAAGCCTCAGGGCTCCTGACTCTGGCATGCTGAACTGCAAAGTCTCTGGATCCCCCAAGTCGGGCCATGGGGTGGCGCACTTCATGTCTCACCACACAAACTGGTTGGTACTGGAGGCGATATGTTTGGCGCTCCTCCACTTCTAGGACCTAGTGGAGCACAAACACGCCCTTGTAATGTGTGACACTAGGACCACAACTGCCTACCTCAAACGGCAAGGCGGTTTGCGCTCCTGCAGGCTGACAGAGTGAGCTGGACGCATCACTCAATGGTGCTCTGTACAAGACATCTGCATGCATGCAAGGCATGTCCCTGGATATCAAAATGTCCTACCCGACCAACTGTCAAGAAGAGGTAAACTGGTAGGGGACGAAGTGGTTGCTCCACTCACTGATCATCCAGGCTGTGTGGGCCAGATGGAGAACTCCACATGTGGACCTGTTCCTGACACCTGAGAATGCAAAACGATCGGTTTACATCTCTCCAGTCCCGGACTCCCATGCTCTAGCGGTGGAAGCTCTAGCCATGGATAGGAGCAACCTCTGGGCATAAGCCTTTCCACCTCCGCAGATCCTCCTGCGGGTACTTTGCAGGGTTTCGGTCCCACAACTGCAATTTGATCCTGGTCGCCCCATGGCGACTGAGGACAGATTGGTCAATAGAGCTCTTGGAATTAAATGTCGAGTCCCCTCTACATTTACCAGCATGGACAAAACCTCTGGTGCAACCACAGACAAGTGTGTTCCATAGGAACCCTCAAATGCTCAAGCTCCACGCTTGGCGGTTTTCCCGCAGCACATCTGTGACACAAATTTCTTGCAGATAGAATACCAGAGGCAGGTTTTGATCCTCTTCTCTAACCATTTACTCAGCCTGTTGGAAGGTGTTTTCCCCCTGGTGCAACAGTCGACGAATACATCCTTGGTCTCCGCATATTGCCGACATTGCCGACTTCCTACTTTATCAGTGGCAAGTCCTTGGCAAGAGCTCAAGAACAGTGAAGGAATTCCGATCAGCCATCTCCTCAACTGTTTCAAACCTCCTTGATACCCACATTGGGCGCGACCCTTATCATCTGTACAGCCAGTTGACCCAGGTGTTTGCTGCCCATACGGAACCATATACAAGCCCCCCCCCCTCCTCACATGGACCAATGGTCTCCCCCCCCCCCCCCCCCCATATCAGTCCCAGCAGTCATTTGTGGTGGGTATGCCACTAATGTTACACCCTCCGCCTTTGCATCTGTAAATCAGCAGTGGTGGTCAAGAGGTAACATTATGTAACTAATATGTGAATTTTTAGTAATTTTGGTATGAATAAGTAAACTTACCTCTTGACCACCAGAGAAGCGCACTCGACCACCCTGCTTCCTTTCTCATAGCTGACATCAACTCACCACTCATCAAAAGAGGAGGGATGATATGGGGAGCATGCACACCAGGAGTCACCACTGGATCCACAGGAACTGAGAGATAGCATCACGGGACGGTCAGGTTTTTGGAATCAAGTGAGTGAACTCGAATCCTTGGGCATTCAACCCAGACACAGGGGTCTTGGCAATGGTGGTCAAGAAGGCTATGTAAGCATTCTTAATACATGTACCGAAATTACTAAAAATTTCACGTATCAGTAAGTATAAATAAATATACCTCTTGACCACCAGAGAAGCCCACCTGTGCACCAGGAGTCACCACGGGACCGTCAGGGTTTAGAACTATCAAGTGAATGAACTCAACTTCTTAGGCGGGCATTTGACCCAGACACAGAGGTCTATGCAATGATGGTGGAGAGGTCAGTATACCCACTAATACCGAAGTTACTAAAAATTGCACGTTTGTAAATACAACATTTTAAAATATGAGTTGCAAATAATGGGAATACACAGACTGAACCCCTCGAACTGAAGGGTCTGTGGAGGATGGGGACTGGTGCTTTCTGTTCTTGCTCTTCCCTCTTGGGCCCTAAGTGAACCCATGTAGCCATTTGCCGGTTGTTCTTGAACTTTTGTGCTCTGAAGCATGGATCCAGATCCATGCGAGCTGAGGCTGGTAATAGGTCCAGGTACTGGTAGGCCTGCACAAGAAAAATGTGGGGCTGACTTCCTGATGCAATCTGTTATTCTTCAACTGCAACAATGTTATTACTCACCACTGCATTCCAGCTGTCAAGAGTTGTGTATTACCATTAGATTGGGAATAAACTGGTCACATTATTGTGAAACCTTTCCGGCTGTCCAACTGGAGCATTGTAGCAAAATTTTGCTACAAAGCTCTTCAAAATTGCTACAGATTTTCTCAAAAATAAGTGTTTCTCATGTAAAGAAGTGGAAAAATTGCTACAAGTGAAGAAACAAAGATTTTCAGCTGGACAGCACTGCCTTTATATGATGACACCATTTACTAAAAATGTAAAATGTGTCAGACATCTGGACATGTAAGATAAATGAGTCAAGCTGCAAATGAATTTGACTACGACCCCAAAAACTTGTGTCCTCAGTAAATATTTTGGATATTTGAGTGTCATTATAATGAAATGAGCTAAACAACTAAAGCAAGTAGCTGTGGCGGTTAGAAGGTTTGGTGGAATGTCAGACTAGTTTCGATGCCACTGCAACTCATCAGGGAAAGTAGAAAAGAATGTGTCAGCCATTATAACGAGGTTTCACTGTAAATGTGAATTACTAAATATCATTCACATAGCATCTTGGGTATACACCTCAATTTTAACCATGACAAGCTTTGACAGGTAAAATGACCTTTAATGTGAAGCACCAGAACCAGCCTGATTTGTCCCTTCTGTATTGTGAATCAGAGCTTTCAAGTTAGGTAATGTGCTGTTGTCCATTGGTTTCATGTGCTTCCACAGAAAAGGACACCTTCATCACATACAGAGCACATGTATTGATTTTTATTCAGATTTAACTTATCATAGAATCAAGATGCAGTTTAATGAACACAATGTGTCTGCTAATGTGCAGTCTTTTCCTAGCTCATATTATGTTTAAGCTATTACTGTGAAGTCCTCACAAAATATCTCAAAATGGCTCAACAGTTTTGCAGCATACAGCTGTGCATGAGCAGTAATCCTTCCCTTGAGGGACTACCCAATGAGAGACCACTTGCCTTTTCAGATCACACTTTCCAGTTCCACAGTTCTATTTCACAAAGGGTTTACCTCCGTTGAGAGACCACCTATTTTATGTGACCACTTTTGTAGATACCCTAGGGGTGGTCTTTCAAAGAAAGGACTAGCCTACAGGTATCCGGAACTCAGATGGTAAAACATGGCAACCCTGTGTAGTGTAACTGGTCTCTCCAGACTTAACTGATTGTCCTACAGGTTGCGTCTCCCTGAATTGAATCCTTAGAAACATATGCAGCATCTATAGATTTTCAGATCTTTTTAACGCATGGGGTATGAAATTTATTGCAGTTGCTCTTGCACTTGTCTTATGGAATATGAAGCATCTTTCTGAAGAGGTCGCTGTAGGGGATGTGGCAATAGCTGTGCCATAGAGTCGTACAGTTTGGTAGGGTTTCTGGACACCTCAAACACATAAGAAAGCCCCTTATCATCCAGGTCACAAATGGCATCAAATATCATCTGCAAGTAAAACCAACACTTCATCATTCCACCACAACAATAATTGATGATGAATATCTTCAATGCGTAGATGTTTTCATAAATTTTTGTATTTTTGCAACATCAGCATAATAATTTGCTTGCCGAACAGACTAAAATATTCAAATTTTGTCCTCCATGCCTAAAAAGTGTTTTAAAAAAACAGAGCGTATAAGTCCTTTTTTGGGGGGGGGGGGGGGGGCAAACAAAAAAATTCAGAGTAAGGCAACTCCAACTGCATAGTGATCATGCTTTCCCCTGCTCACAATTTTGTGACTGATGTGCATACCTGTCTCCTACCTTTTTAGCATTAGATCAAAATTTCCAAAAACAAGTTACAGGTTTTAGTCAATGGAAAAATTGCACTTGTTTTGATTGGGATACTAGTTGACCTTGACCTTCCTTGACTTCAGAGAAGTTACATGTTAATTAGCCAAATACAAGCCCTGGGCTAGGCGATTGAATAAAAGGCCTATTGTAATAGAATGATTTTTTTTTCCATTCATGTTTAAGTACTAAACTTGCTGTTATACATACACATCTATGTCTTGGCTGACTGGAAATGTGTCCCTTCACCACACAACTATGTAGCAATATATATTCATAGTTACCTCACACTGGTTTTCCTCTGAAGGTGGTTCATGTACATAGTATGCGTCAAGGAAAAAGTGTGGGGAAGCTTGGAGAAATCTTTGACTCTGTAAATGAAACCAGAGAGAAGTTTGATGGAAAATTCAAAGTCCCTCCATGACCTTGAAAAAGTACGTCAAGGTCATCCATATTAAGCAATACCAAACTTATACACATAATACACATTTGTGGTTTATTTGGTGTCATTAGCCTCATTCTTTCTCAACATACTGAATTAGGTGTCCTTTATTCAGCACTTCATACATAACCTTGAAAATGGGTCAAGGCACCCAAGAGTTCACATAATTTGGCCACTGGCCTAGTTCTTAGTTTTGCATAACCTTAAAAGATCACCTTTTGGCCCTGCATGGGCACCTAACATTTAATTTGTGGTTCTGCTGCGAACACCACCACCAAAAAGAAGAAGAAAAAAAAAATCCCTCACTTGTGCATATATATATATATATATATATATATATATATATATATATATATATATATATATATATATATATATATATATAAACACATTTCTCCCACTTATCAACTACATTTTTCCCCTGTTTTGACTTAACAGCCCATGTTACCATATAACCTACTTTGCATGTTACCTGCTGCAAAACTCTGTGGTTTCTAATATGAAAATAAGAACCCTGCATACCAATAGTTTGGTATCCCCTGGCCACCCACCATGTTTTTACAGTATTGATTTGTTAAACTGAGGTACTTCAATACAAAGCATTGACAGGTGAGTCCAACTTTCCACATACACAATTGCTGTGACCTTGAAAATGAGGCCAAGGTCACCAAATTGTAATCATGTGAAGAAATGATGTCATGGTACAAATGAGGTAAATTTGAGTTTCATGTGGTCATTAAGTCCTGAGATATATTGTTCAAAGAAATGTTGGGGACCCATGAAAATCAATATATAGTAGCGTGCTTTGCTTTCAAAAATGATTATTATATGGGACGACCAGATATAACTTCTCGAATGCCTGAATCAACAGGCACAGACAACAAGATCCAAGAGGACAGCTGGTTTCTCTCTGCCCTTTCAAGTTTTCCCTCGCCAAGTACTTTATTTTTGATGAAACATGAAGGAGTTGAATTGTTATAGCACTTTTGTGAAGAATCTTTGCCTTTGCCATGATGCAAGATATACTTTATTCACTATTTTATTGTGCAGAATTGCCTCTCATTTGATGGCCCCTCTCTTCCAGCATCGCTATTTTCTGTCACAGTTTGACCACCCAGATCTGCGACATTACCGAAAGGAGCTTCTAAATCAACTCCAATTGTAAACAATGACTTGCAGCAGTTAATGTCAGTGTGCTCATGGCTTACTCCTCAGGCTTACTGGATTAAAATGGGAATGCAAAGGGAACACTGTTCCCGCTTGACAAGTCTAAAGTCATCCACCATGGTGAACCGATGTTGGAAGCAGCCATGGGCTACGACAAAGCCGGTCTTTGCTGGTGGAACTGGGCCTGAGTCTGTGCCCAGCACTGATCATGCCATAGCTGCCATGGAAGATGACCAAAGTTGGCGCTTGGGAAGTTGAGACTGGTAAGGGATACTTTTCAAAAGTCATTGTGCAAAAATTCCTATGTAAGTGACTGGTTGAAGTTTATGTTTCTGAGTACTGCCAGATTATAGCCTATAATAAGAAGACAGGCCATTTATTCTATCAGTGATTTGCTGTCTTGTGTGCAATTCTTGTCGTTGTTCAGTGATGTCCACCCTATTTTTGCCATACATTGCTTTATTTTCTCCTTTTTTCATATGCGACAAGGATTCATATAGGGCTATGCCCCTGTTCCCTATCGTTTTTTTTTTGCACTAAAAAATATGTTTAAACCAAGAAGTCAGGCCATCTTGTGCAGTTGCCAATACTGGCAGTATACACTGCAGGCTAAGACAGGCAAAACAGTGGCACATCCTGCTGTGTGGCTTATGTGTATTCAAGCTGTGGTCAAGTGCTTGTGTGTTCCCCTATCTTTTGAAGTTAGCAGCATGCTACAGTAGTCACCATTAATCCGTTTTGGCATGCACTGGCCTTACAGATGCTTTTCAAAGCGACTCTTTACCTTCACATATCTCAGGCCTTGTTATAAATCACTAAATAGAATGAAATTCAAAGCCTGTAGCATATAGGCCTATGATTTCGAATTCAACTGGTTTTGAGTTTACATTTACACTGTCTTAGCGTGCACCATATACTGCTGGTATTGTCTGATGGCAACCGGGCAAGATGGCCTGCTATAAACTTCAACCAGTCGCTTATATTGGAATTTTCACAAAATGACTTTTAAAAGTATCCCTTACCAGTCTAAACTTCCCAAGTGCCAGCTTTAGTGATCTTCTGTAGCAGCTACAACATAGTCACTACTGGGCACAGACTCAATCCCAGTTGCACCAGCAGCAAAGACTGGCATTGTCATAGTCCATGGGCCATGGCTCTTTCCAGTATGAGTGAATTTCTCTGTCCTTCTCCCTTCCTACCATACATATTCCCCCTCATCCTCAGTAAGTTCTTGTTCAGAAAAAGAACAGCTAAAACTGAGATCCAGCTCATTCTCTACATTGCTGCTGCTCATGTTTTCTCTATCACTATCTGCCATTGTATCACATTGAATCCCTTAAGGTGGAAGGTCTGTATCCAGCACCTTTGGGTAACCTCTAATCACTTTTCAATATTTTTGGATAGTTTAATACTTAAACTACATGCTCCCCAAAACTCAGATGTGAGAATATAAAATTTATGAGGAAATTGAGCTCAAACTTTTGTTTTGACCGAAGAGTTTCAGCAGTGCTGATCACATGGGGTTTGTTTGCATGGGCACAATGATGAACCATGTCATTGCTTGCAGTAATTAGTCCATGACCTCTGGCAACCAAGTGAGCCACTGACAAGGGTCACGGGAACAGGAAACCATTAGCCATGGAGAGAAGAATGGGCCAGTTCCGACTAATCACTATTATTGTTCTGACTACTTTGAAATTCTCTATTAATGTAAAAGCAAATTAGCACAATCCATTTACTGGGCCCTAAATATGGGAACCCACATGTGAATCCACACCAAAACGAGCCAAGTGTAGTTATGTTCGATGTTCCCAAGTTAAAAACTCAAGTTTTCAGCCAGAAAATATACCTTTTTTGAATGACAACATCACAGAGGTAAAGCTAACAGTTTATTTCACACAAAAATAAAAAACACAGGACAGAAGAAGGGAATAAGTGTCACATTACAGCCATAAATGCATAAGAATTGGCAACATTCTCTTTCAACATGATTTTCTCGGAACTGTTTTTTGCCCAACCTATGCAATTTGTATCTCGCCTCACAAACAAACAAATTGCCCTTCCACATTAAAATCAATGGACATCAAAAGAAAAATACTATATCCAGGAGTAGTGTACCTGGATTTTTTTTCTCTGACAACCCCTTCTGTGTCTTTTAGAGCAACTTCTAGCAAGGAAATGAACATCCTGTTACAACCAACTTAAAAATTTTATACCTTTTTATTTATACTATTTCAGGACTTACTATTGGATTTGATCCTGGATATATATATGTTGTTAATTTCCCTGATTTCAATTTGAAAAAAAAAAAAAGAAATTTGTAGGACTTTGGTACGAAAAATGTGAAAATCCTATCAAGTCAGAAAGAATGCTATGAAATCTAAAAACTTTTAATCTCATGGGGGGAAAAAATGTGGACACAAATCTATGAATGTGTAGTAATCAGAAAGTATGTATAGATTTACTGTACTTGTGAAAAAATCAAATGGGTAATATTGATCTAAAGTTGCCAGTCTCACTGCCCACTGGCTACAGATCTTCGACCGTAGGTGACGTCATGACCCAGAGTCCGCTTGTTGGTGAATATGGCACCAACTTGTCAACTTCAGGCCCGTTATGGGCAACAAAATTCTTTTGCAAATAAAATTATTTTCCTGTTCTAACATGACAAATTTTCTTCACAAAAGTGCTATAACAGTCCAAGTCCTTCACTTTGAACAAAAAATATAACTTTTGGGGTTTGGAACCTTTAAGCTGCTAATGTAGTCCTTATTCGTTTTATACATGTAACATACTTTAAGGTTTTGTGTGTCGGTTGTTCATCACACACTTTACACCCTGTTTGATCTGTAATTATGCACAGCAAATGAAGGGGGTAAAACAGACATAGGTATACATATATCCTATACAAGAGAAATAACTTCTTGTGATCAATTTGAAGAATTTCTCACTTGTACCCTGTCTTCAAGCCAAAATAAACCTTAATAAGAACATGAAATTTGTTAAGAATGGAAATATTTGGTGTAAAGATTATGCAGATTGGGCAAGTAGCACAAAAGTGATGGTATTTTTAAGTGTCATCTTTGCAGTAATAATATATCCCAGAAGGCAGCAGTGATGACACTATAACCAATCTAAGCTGGTTTTTAAAAATTTTTGACAACCCCCTATGAATTGTATTTAAAATAACATATCTCCACTGTAACAGTAAATGACCAAGACCACGTGCAATCAACTTAAACATTGTAATTTTAGCAGTCAATTAAAATTTAATTTGCCTATGAGAACATTGTGTCATCACTGTTGCATTATGGAATGATATTTGGCTAGTATGGCTGACTGCAGTGTTCAAGCAAAAATGTACGAACAATGTATTTCATTTGATTATAATTTATGTTCCAATACTCTGATTTGCACCATATTCACATCATGATACTCCTATTTTCAATGGGCTTCATAACAAATGAAGTTTGTTGTTAGGTTTAATGTAGTTTCAAAACTAACCTCTCTGTTGTCAAAGGAAGGTAGACAATGGGAACGTCCATAAATTAGCAGCACCCTGATGGTATATGGAGGAGGAACAGTTTCTGGGTCTTCCACTAAAGGTAGTTCCACTCTCTTACGTCTGTACAACAGAAGAAGAAAAAAAGGCACATCATTACATGATGTTCTTAACAGATGCAACACTACCTGAGCGTGTAGCTCTACTAAAAGAAACCTTACAAAATACACCTATAACACTGCAAATATAGATGGCCATACTACATGTATAATAAATCCTAAAATAAACAATTTTATTTTCATTTTTTTTTCAGCTGAGAAACATTAACGACGAAAGAAACTTGCCCAGTGTATAATTCATATTACACATTTTAAAATACAACATAAAACTGCACAGGCAGCAATTTTGGTTGCAGTTTTGTAAAGTCAAGTTATAAACATGTATGGGTTGAGGCATAAAAGAAAATTTACACATGCCTCATATCATGCACATTGCTTATTACTTGGAAAAAGCACAAGCTGACTTTTTTCTTTTTAAAATGAGGCCAACTCATGGTGTCAATGAACAAGAATGAGATATTTTGAATGAGGTTTGAGCTGTGACACCGAACAGATTTGTCAAAACATTCCAGAGAATGGTTACACTCACATAATATCGAACAATGATCCCATGTCAAAAGATTCACATGGGTATGTCTCTTGAAGGTCATCTAAAAATGAAATGATGTCCCTTGGGTTGTTGGTGAAGTCATGAGCCTGTGAAACAAATACACAAGTATTAAGATTATTACTGTATTAAATTACTGATTTAAAAAAATGGCAATGTTACCAAAGTCTCTTTTTTTCACTATTGTGGTATCGCTGTATATCACACACATGCACGTACGCACACGCATGCACGCACACACAAAGTAAATTTTCACTTGCATTCGAAAATGAAGAAGGCACTTTCTGGCCTGAACACACCATGTAGGTCAAATTTATACTCCACACTGATGCAGTACAATGATGAACATACTCTCAATCACATCAGTTGTACCTGTCAAACTGAATATGAACTGGATGATCACACTAACATGAATAAGGAAGTTGCACAATCTACTCAAGACATTAAGCTTAAGCTATGCCTTGCCATATTTGAATCTTGACACAATTTGCTGCACATGACAGATTTCACTACCTACATGTATATTGTAATATAAAGTTATTAAATTTATAAACAATATTCTACAAAGAATCATAACTTACCCACATGGCAACATCTTTAAGAATAACAAGTGCAAATTCATGACGTTTGTCCAGTCGGATCTTTGTCTGCATGAAAATTCCCATTGCCCTTTTCACGAGTTTAAATGGTGCAAACTTGTCACTGACAAAAAACAAAAACAAACAACAATGCACATTGCTTTGTTGAGTCTCTAAAATTTTATTTATTTTATTTTTTTTGTCAAAAGTTAATAACTTTCTGTAGGGAAAGCAAGATGGAGGTTGCTGGATTCTTTCAGTTGTCACTTCTTTCCACACAATGGTAATATTTCTGCAACATAAATTCAGATCGACTAAAAGGTGCTCACCATTCGAAATATTGAAACCTTGACTCTGCTACCAACACTTCTCTCAGCATACAGACTATTCATATGTGGGCCATCACATATCCAATTTATAATTTAAGTTGAGGTGACTTCATTTACTGAATAATTTAAGTTGAGGTGACTTCATTTACTGAAAACATCAAGACAAGTAATGATTGAAAAGAATCCAGCAACATCCGTCTGGGAACTCCTGTGCTAATAACAATCAGGGGTTAGCTAGGGGATGCTATATCTACTTATGGTGACATTCCTTAGTATATTGCATCACCATATCAAATGTACAACAAAACTGTGAAAGAATGGTGACTGCTGGTCAATAATGAGGAATTGTGACTTAAATTTAGATCACAGCAGATACTTGTGGCGGACCATGTATTTTGCACAATTTTTCATAAGCATGAAGCCAGACTTGGTGCTGTGAGGATTTTTTATTCAGTATTCCTCACAAGATGTTCCATTGGGACAAGACACTGTCATAAGCATAAAGGTACCAATCAACACAAAAAAGCTTCAAAGTTAAGAAAGGAACCAAAAGTTGTGCTGGATGTTTACTGACTAGCAAATATGGAGCACGCCTTCTTCATTATTTGTACCTATTGCCAATCTTGGGGAAAAAAAGGCACAAAGTAAAACGTGGGAGCAAATACATAAATGGCGAAAAAAAATGTGACACACAAATGAAACAAGAGCACTGTGATTGCAGGCAATCACTGGAATGCCTCCGCATTGCCTCTGTTCATCCAGCCATCAAACTACCAACACGCTGCTCTTCAATGTCAAACAAAAGGGTATATCCATCAAGGCATTTAGCAGATACCAGGGTTAACAAAAGCTCACAAGCACAATTAAAAGGTCATAGTTGCATGTAAATAGATCACAGTAACATCAAATCTCAATCACGTATTCTATGCCAAGCAATGCATTTTGGTATCAAATTTGAGAAAAATTCATCTCGGCATTTTGAAAATACCATGGTAACAAAGATGGACAGTAACAGGTCACAGTGTGCTGTAAATAGGTCATAGTGGCCTCAAATTCTAATCAGCTAAAAGGCGTCTGGGTATGCATCTCTGTATCAAACTGTGTTATTGAATCTTGAAGATATGGCCCTGACAAAGCTCATATGGACAGTGAATCGGACATGCTAAGCTGTAACTAGATGACAGTGACCTCATTAGGTAATCGCCCACTAGGGGTCAACAAAAGCATATGTGCATCCAATTTTATAAAAATCCATCTTGGCACTTTGGAGATGTTGTGCTTACAAAGCTCGGATAGACAGTAAATAGGTCACAGTAGGTGGGAATTAGGTCACACTGATCTCAAAATATAATCAGCTAGTGAGACTGCAAGAATACATCTGTGTACCATATTAGAAAAAAATTTGGTCCAGGTATTTTGAAGATATTGCACCAACAAAGCTCAAATAGACAGTAAATAGGTCATGGTAAGCTCTGAAAAGGTCATAGTGACCTCAAAATCTTATCAGCGAATAAGAGTCACAGAATGCATCTGCGTACCAAATTTGAGAAAAAATCTGTCCACGCGTTTTGAAGATATTGCACTTACAAAGCTCAAATGGACAGTAAATAGGTCATTGTAAGCTGTAAATAGGTCACAGTGACCTTAAAATCTTTTCAGCTAATGTGAGTCACAGAAGGCATCTGTGTACAAAATTTGACAAAAATACATCCAGGCTTTTTGAAAATATTGCGCTAACAAAGCTCAGCCAAGCAGTAAATAGGTCACGGTGAGCTGTAAATAGGTCACCGTGACCTCAAAATCAAATTAGCTAATGGGAGTCTAGGAATGCCTGATTTAAACATATTTTATTGATCAAATACATCGAAATGATCATACAATATAATAACTTCAGCAATCGGGAAAAAGGGCAAAACCCTATTTGAATCCCTCTTGCGAGAAAGGACAAAACATAAACTGGACAGAACTAGACGCATTAGACAAATAATAAGATGACGAACACAGTGAAATAACAGATAGTGGGGCTATGTAATTTATTGCTATATTAGGTCTGCAAATGTGTATCATAAGCTAGCATTGTAGCAGAATCTGATTTGTGTTCGTTTTACCTAAAAATTTAACCTATGCCTGCTGGTTTGAAGCGGCCGGTTCCGGAAATATACTCGTGTACTGCTGAAAAAATTGCAATATTTACTTCAAGAGAACATTCAGTGCAGCCGTATAATACTGTCTGTAATGTGAACGGAGCATACGAGGAAATCATAGTATGGGGAACTGATCGCTGAACAGCATAAAAAGGACATATAAAGAAGTAATGCCACGCATCTTCACTGGATATACCACAATCACATAAAAGTGTATCTTTCACGCCGATCTTAAACAAGTGAGAATTTAATTGGCTGGCACCCTGGCAAAGGTGGGTGTGTTGAACTGTGAGAAATCAGTTACCAAAATTGTATAATTCAGCGAAAATTGATAGTTCTGACCACTGGCTTCATAATATTTGACTTGAATATTTTGGTTGAAGCTGAATTTCTAGTTTCTAGAGGTAACTGATTCCACAGCCTAATAGTTGAGGGGGAAAATGAAATATCAAAGAGTTCAGTATGAGCACAAAAATAGGGAAGATTAAATTGCTGACGAGTTTGATAGGTTTGGTTACCCGCAGTAGAAGCAGTAAGAAGAACTGAGCACAATGAATCAGGAAAGAGCTTGTTAACAAGTTTGCACATTAATGTAAGTTTTGATATTTCTCTACGTTTGGCAAGAGTTGACCATCCAGTTTCTTCGTACAGCTTAGCATTGCTTGTTCCATGCATTGCACCAGTAACGATACGAGCAGCACTTAATTGAACGTTTTCCAGCCTTTCCTTGTCAAATACCGAACATGCACTCCACACTTGACTACCGTATTCGAGAATCGGCCTGACAAAACTAATATAAATAGTTTTGAGTGTACTTCTGGCCAACCTAAACTTCAAGTTTTTCATAATGTTAATAAGTTTACTAGATTTGTTAGAAATTTCAGTAATGTGATTGGACCATCTTAAATCTCAGCGTATTGTAGGTCCAAGGTGCTTAACTTTATGTCCTCAGTGACCTTGGGCCAGAAGATCAAGGACACCCAGATTATGTAATACAAGAGGCCCATAGGCCTGGTGCTGTGCTGACATTGAAGTCCAAGCTACATCCTGCCATTATAAAATCACCTCTTTCAACTTTACAGGCATGGTGACCTCCTAAAAATACCTCAAGGTCACTGATATTACATATGATTCTAGCTTTGGACATTGTCTATATATCTTTTAAATTTGGCAAGTCTAATCCAATTTTATACCTTAAAACACATTTTGTCTCATAATTTCTTATAGATGGCGCCACTAGTATCATTGGCAACTTAGACTTTGACACCCCCCCCACAATTCTACCAAATTTGGCGAAGATCTGCTACAAATTAAAGATGCTAGAGTGTCCACAAGATTTTCATATTTTGACCCACATATTGCACAATATTGCAGGTGGGGCCACCAATATCGAAAAGAACCTAGATTTTTATATCCGCTAGAAGTCCTGAAAGTTATATTGGGCTAACTTGAAAACTGTGGACAGTACTGCGGTCACAAGATTTTCACACTTTGACCTGTATATTACATAATACTATAGGTGGCGCCACCAACATTGATGTCCACAAAGATTTATATACACTTTATAACTCCTAAACATTATATGGGCCTATCTCAAGAATTGTGGGGTGCAGAGCATTAACGAGATGACCCCTATATTCAAACTGGCCATTGGAACTTGATCTTCAACTTGGACTAAAAAATTGTTCTGTTCAAAATATGTGCCCCACAGACAGCTTTCCATACATAGTATGTTTGTTCAAATGGGGTAATAACTTTTCGAGTTACTGAGGAAAAACAATAAACTTGGACAAGCGCCAAACTCCAAAATTACTGGGTCACAGTGACCCAAAAAGCAGGTCACCAAGCACAGTTTTATGTATTATGTAATCAAGTGCAATTTTGATCTGAAGGCTTAATTCTCTTTGCCACTGATGTCCAAACTACACCCGGCCATTACAAAATCACCTTTTCAACTTTAAAGGCATGGTGACCTCACAAAAATAGGTCAAGGTCACTGATATTACATAACATTCTACCTTTGGCCATTGTCTATACACCATATGAATTTGGCAAGTCTTATCCAAGTATTTTTCCAAATATGGAATTTTACATCTTAAAACATATTTTGGCTCACAATTTCTGTAAAATATAGAGGCATCTCTAGTATCATTAGCAACCTAGACTTTGACCTCCTCCACAATCCCACCAAATTTGGTGAAGGTCTGCCAAAAATTAAAGATGCTAGAGTGTTCACAAGATTTTCACATTTTGACCCCCATGTTACATGATAATGTAGGTGGCGCCACCAATATCGAACTCGGCCTAGGTTTTCATACACCCTATGAGTCCTGGAAATTACATTGAGTTAACTTGAAAACTGTGGACGGTATCATGCTAACAAGCAAAAGTTTACGGACGGACAGACGGATGAGCAGTCGCATATAGCTCTGCGACCTTTGGTCAGCAGAGCTTTAAAAACAGTGCATTGTTATATATTTGATAATACATGTAGAATAATTACACATCATGCAAATAACTTGAACTCGCCAAACACACAAATTCTATGCTAAACAATGTAACTTTGAGGTTTTTATGCAGAACATATGACAATACATGTATTATGATTTCCAGATTTGTCTGCACTGTCATCATTCCAAAGCTACAGGGAGGTTATCATTATGTAGGATACGAACTCAAATTTTACATACCATGGTTTGCTTTAGCGAAATCACATATAAACTGACTTTCCTATGATTACCCAAACTAATGTGACCTTTGAACACGATATAGTCATTACCAATACAGTACAGTGTAGCAGCTTACCCAGATCTGGATCGGAATGTCACTTTCTCCATTGCACTGGACAAGTCCAAACACAGAACCTGAAAGCATCAGGCATCATTGCAACTCTGAAGTGAATACACAAGTAGAAAATAAAGATTTGCTTCAGAGCAAAATTTTAATGACAGAAATGCTTTGAAAAAATGTTTATTGCTGTGATTTTGAAGCAGATTAACACACCTATCTGTAGTATGTTCAAGGTTTACTCTAAGCTTACACAAGATATGCCTACTTTGCACAATTAAAATGCTATGACTTTGGCTCATTGTTCATTGGATGTACCTATAGCACAAACCTATAAATTTAAGATGGAATGGTACCTCTATTTATAATAGTTTTAAAGATATTCAACATTTAAACTTTCCATGTACCCTGAATTAGCATTAATTAAAATTTTAGAACTTTTATTCATTGTCCATGAGATTGACAGATGTCTCAAACCTACATGTGTAATTTAGAACTTTGTGTCTATCTATAATAGTTTTGAAATTATAAATATAAAGGTACAGATTTGCAGACTTCAGAATTATTTTGCAGGTTTTGGAATTTAGTAAAAGATTTCAGTAGTATGTCCATAATATAAAATATATGTTTGCTTGCCATATGTGCCAAATTTGCATAAATTAAAATCCAACACCCTTGCTTCAATGTTCAGTGGATAGGGCTGTATCACAAACCTCTACATAGATGTTGGTTTGACATCTCCACGAATAACAACTTAAAAGAGAGTCAAAATTTATATTTTGTATATGTGCCTAATTTGCATAAAATAAAATCCTATATCTTTGCTTCCCTGCTCAATGGATAGAGCTATATCACAAACCCATAAATTGAAGTTGGTTGAAGTTGGTTTGGCATCTCTTTCTATAATAATTTTAAAGATATTTATGATTTAAATTTTGCTTATGTGTCAAATTTGCAAAAAATAAAAATCCTACAACTTTGCTTCATAGCTGATTGGATAGGGCTTCATCATAAACCTATGAATTGAAGTTAGAATTGTGTCTTTATCTGTGATAGTGTGGAAGATATGAAGCTTTTCAAATTTTAATTGCCCCTAACCTGCATAATTATGAACATGACAACTCTATACCCAGGTGCACAAATTCACTGGTAGATGCATTTATGTGCCAAAAATATGGCAATTGCAGGTGCAGCAGTTTCTGTGATTCCATGTAGACAAATTTGGGTGCCATGAAAAGAAAGAAAGAATCCAAGGAGAAACAAGGTCAAAAACGAAGTTGACACCCATTCATAGAGAGAAGAAGAAAAAAAAAGAATTCTTGAAAAGACATTAAAAAAAAAAAAAAAAAATTCTTGGAAAAACTAAATGTCTGGGTTCACACCCAGACATAAACATACATGAGGAATGGGCAGAGCAGAAATCAGGACTAGTGGAAAACTACTAAAGATGCATTCATTTTTCTTTTCTTTCTTTTTTGGGGGGTGGGGGGTGGGTGGGGTGATCTTGAGAGCAGGCGCCCTCTAAAATTTTCAAAAATATAACACAAGAGGCTGAATTGTGGATATTTGGGCCAAGGAAAGCAATCCTGATTTCACATTTAAACAGTTTGAATTTCCAAGAGTGGTCAATGTTGCAGTCACCAGCAGAACCTGAACAGCAGGACCACAGATCAACCAAAATATCCTCAAGTCTCACTTCCCGCATGCAAGCAGTACATGTCTGGATAGCCAGACTAAGACTGCAGGTGAAGAGGTATTTTGAAAAAGTGGCTGATAGGTAAGGCATGTAACTTGCAATCGTGAAAGTGGCATATTGATTTATTTCATATGTTCACCAACAATATTTTTCACAGTTGTTATTTTGCACTGCCTCAGGTGCCAGTCTTCTGTCTCATGTTGGCTGGCTTAATTGTTATATTGGTTGGAAACTCTGCAGTACCAATTCATATTTGTACATAGTTCGGTCAGGCCATTTTTATTGACCAGGCAGTCTTCTGCTTCTGGCGTTAACTGCATAGAAACAAATTGGGGATGTCAGAGTGTAAGTCATCATAAGGAAAACACAAAAGTTGGGTGCTTTTGATGACTGAACCTTAGCAGACATTCCTGAAGTGAGTACAGGGAAAACCCTTGAAAACTTGATAAAAGAACAATGGTTCAACTTCAGGTCTTCCTCAAGTGATCATTTTAAACAATCCCAACCAAGATCAGTGACACAAGATCCAAATATTCCAATCTTAAATGCCATATGGACTCAATTTCAGCTGGAGGTGTGTATGACAGGGCACCACGCAGGTTCTCCAGCAATGGTGATAGCCAAAGACCATCTCTGTGGGCAAAGGGACGGACAGTCTGTGGAGAGACAACTTATAGGTCCACCAGCTCCAAAGTCTGCAACTTACAATAGGAGAAAGGATTGGGGTCTGTTCTATCTAGTATTCCAAAGCTCAGACAAGATCCAAATATTCCAATTTTATATGCTATGGACTCAATTGCAGCTGGAGGTGTGTATGGTGGTGCACAACCCAGGTTCTCCAGCAATGGTGATAGCCAAAGACCATCTCCATTGGCATAGGGAGGGATGTTCTATGTCAGTGGAGAGACAACTTATAGGTCCAATAGCTCCAAGGCCACAACTTATCATGGGAGAAATTATTTTGCTCCCAGAAGACCAAAGGGTTCATAATGAAGATTGTGCGAGCTGAAGAAGCCAGCATTTGTACTGTCATGGCAACACTGCAATATCGCCAAAACCAAGACTGCCATAGGCACACCAGAAAGCAGCTCAGTTGAAAATGCTGGAAAACATCTTCAAGGTGAACCAAAGTACAATAAAGGAACTGGCAGAGGATAATCAGTAATTCTTCAAGGCACTGCTTTCCTCAGAAAAAATAATAACTCCCGAGTCCAGCCCCAGAAGAAAATGGGATTTGAGCAATGTAAAATGTCATGGGTGCGACCAGCTAGGACATATGATTCAAGATTGCACAAATAAGGAGATGGGATCACCATCATCACCAAGCATACACTCAAACTCAACAGGGTTGAAACAGGTGGCCTTGCTTCAACTCGAGAAATAGAAGTTGGCCAAAATTTCATCATCATTAGTGGATTTTGTGACATGCGAGAGGGAATGTCTGTCTCAAAGGTCAAATTCATCATTAAGGGTTTCATCTGATTTCAGAGCATGAGCAATTCCTTCTGTGTACCTGTGGTATCATTGTTTACCAATAGTGTGTTATCAAGTGAGTTGGAAAGTCTGTCTCCAACAATAACAGAAACTTCAGAAACCGGTGCAGTTCAGGAGAACATTCTAGAAACTGCTGCAGATTCACTTTTACAGGAATTACTGTTAGGACCATCAACCATGGTGATAGCATGGTTGTGCCAGTACACTTGAATAACATAGAGTGGAGATTATTGTAGACTTGGCACTGCAGGTCACTGTACTCAGTGAAGATCTGTACAAACAATTGAGCATAAGAGCAAAGGTTCTAGAATGTGTTCGGCTGAAAGGTGCTACAAAGGAAGAGAAAATCCATGCCACTAAAGTGGAAGTGGTTTCAGTTGTCTTAGGTAACAGACAATTATTTGTGCTAATAAGAAAATAGTTTTGGAATAAAATGGTGAGTTACAGCTTGTGGTATATACAGAAACGGAGAAATCATGCCAAACGTGAAGCGGGATGATGGTCCAGATGTGAGCTTTGTTTCAAACCTTTCTATGTAGGAGCTCCATCTGACAACGTTATGGTTTTAGGCCCATCCGGTGCCATCTTATTAGCAGAAATAATTTACTGCACAGATGAATACACAATATTCAATTGCAGATGTGGCCCTATGTGGGTCATTGAACGTATAGATGTTCCAGGTCCACCCTTTCAAACCCACCCACCCCCCTCCCCGCCCTGCGTATATAAGCACGAAAGCTCGACTGAGTGAACGTTACGAGCGCCTGTGGTGAGAGTAGGCCCCACCATGATGCTCAGTTCACCGTAAATTACTCCATGTGGTCATTTGTGACTAGCAGTTGTGTGTTGTGTTTGCCCAGGAAGTGAACTGATGGGACAACCATTCTGCCAAGCTGCCATTACCAGTTCCCTGGATGTACAAGGTGAGAGATAATTACCTTACCACACATTCACAATACTAGTAAAGGGGTTACAGATATCAGACATTCCAAAAAGGGGTTTGTGGTACAGTTTGGGGAGTCACAGTCAGTGCAGAAATAACTACCCTGCTGTTATTTAGATGTTTGTATGTTTTTTGGATGTGTGGCCTTGACAATGGATGTGGAGCCAGATGGAGCAAATATCGCAGCAAACTCCCTTATTGTCATTCTTAACATCAGATTTTGTGAAAGATGAGGCACTGATTTTATCAATTACCCATACTGATTGCACATCCCTTCATAAACCTGCATACACTCAACATTACTTATGTCTGGGTGCCAACCCAGACATATTGTTTTTGCAAAGTTCTTTCTTTCTTCTTCTTTCCACCAAATTTGTCTGGAGCTTTTCTCTGACACCATGCAAGCTACACTGTTTCAACTTGGCATGGTAATACACCTAGTAGGGAAATTGTCTCTCTGATTTGGAATAATCATGATGTTCAAAATTATGCTTATTAGGGGCAATTAAAATTATTAAAAAGCTCCATATCTTCAAAACTATTATAGATAGATACAAAATTCAATGTTCAGCATATAGGTTTGTGACATCTGCCAATCTAATGGACAGTAAACAAAAGCTGTAAAATTTTAAATTATGCTAATTAAGTCACTTTGAAAATTTAAATCTTGAATATCTTCAAAACTATAACAGATAAAGAAGCCATTCCAAATTCAATATCTAGGTTTGTGATAGAAGTGCATCCAATGAACCATGAACCAAAATTGTAGGATTTTAATTTATGCAAATTAGATGATTACCTAAAGTTTAAATCTTGAATATCTTCAAAAATATTATAGACAGAGATGCAATTTTAACTTCTGCATATAGGTTTCCGCTATAGGTGCATGAAATGAAGCATGAACCAAAATTGTAGGATTTGAATGTATGAAAATTAGGTGAATACACAAAATTTAAATCTCAAAAATCTTCAAAATTATTATAGATAGAGATGCTATTCCAACTTCAATACATAGGTTTGTGCTGTAGGCGCATCCAATGAACCATGAGCCAAAGTTGTAACATTTAAATTTATGCAAATTAGGAGAATACACAGAATTCCAATTTTGAATATTTTCAAAACTATTAACAAAATTTCAGTTTTGAATATCTTCAACACTATTATAGACAGAGACGCCATAACACATTTGGAGCTTATGTCACAGCTGCATACATTGCATTGAAGTTTCTCCAGGCACCCAGACTGATTTGCTAACAAGCAAATCAAATTTTCCAGTTTACTTACTATTTTTTCTGGGCAATTAACACGTGGACAAATCAGTTCAATCTCTTCTGCTTCTTTTTCAACTGATCCCACACTTTCTTCAGATGACTCGCTTTCCTGTCTTACTCTCTGTAGTTCATACAACAGATTAACACTGTCATTGTTAATTGTAGGAATATGAGTTGAATGTAAGGAATGATGCTCTTGTATATGATCCCTAGGGGGCACGTGTGTCGTGATATCTGGTGGTGCCACAGTTTGTCCATGATGGGAGTGTGAATTTTTGTTGGTTTCGCCTTCTGCCGTTGTTAAACTCCCTCCGTTTTCCTTCTCTGTCGATTCTGTATCTTCCTTTGATAGAAAATCATCTGCGTCTCTCCCAGGACTTGTTTCTGGTCGTTGCATAGCTTGGGCGTCCGTGGAAACGGGGAAATTAGACTTGTCAAGTTTGTTTTCCGGAAACGTCGTCTGGTCCCCAGGTACCGCCATGTTGATTTTCTGTCAAGTCACGAAAAGACGAGAACGAAACAAAACAAAACAAAACGAACAACAAAATCTGCGTTACGGAGAAGTATGTTGTTCCTCACAATATAAATTCTTGTGAAATGTTTAGAAGGATAATAAAAATAATATCACTGAAAAATACTTTGATACCAACACAAAACGGTAAATTCTCGTGGGAGACGAGATTGTGGTGGCCGACGAAAATGGCTGAAGTATGTGGTGTTGATCGTTTTGAGGTACGTGTCATTACGAGCAAAATTCACCATTGGAAGCAAGAATTAACGTTTCGATTTAAACAGTATGTTTCGGTATCGTAACTTGGAAGTTAAAGAACTAAAAACGGGCGTCTAATAGCCCATAGAAAGCATGCATTTGTGTAAAGAACAACAGGTTTCACAGCTAACGTAGCATCAATCACATAATGTGGTCAATAATGCTGGATCCAGACTCCCGTGTTGTGGTGTCACATGCGCATTAACACCTTGCAGTGAACACTTGTCAACACAAGGGACTCTGTGTAAAGTGGGCAGTATTGTTATGACTAAGAATACTCGTTTGTGTCTTATGACTACATTTGATATAACGGTTTTATCAGCTGTTACATGACTGGCCTGGGAACCTCTTTCGATTTTGTGGCTTCAATTTGAAGTTCAGTTAGATCAGCTGACAGGATTCAACAGGACAAATGGCGGATGCCAAAATTTGACCGTGTTTTGAAGTTGATTTTATATCTTCATTAAAAACTAATATTTTCAGTCATCTGTGATGCAGGTGTATAACGGAAATGTTTACCACAGTGAAAAGCAAATGCAGCGTTTGTTTTGATATAATCAGCAGAGCAAGTGTTGTTGTGGCCAGGGTTTTGTATTTTGAAATGATCATAAAAGCACTTAGTTGGTATCTTGATGGCAATGGTGTTTTCTTGTTCTGCACTTGCAAAAGTATGTTTGGATTTAAGATACATAGAAGTAGAAACATTAATGTGCAGACTTCAGATTCTGCCAGTACATGTATCAAGCATTTCTTTGTGCAGTATCTTTTTTTAGCACGCACCCCATGTTGCCAAATCTTTTGTTACTTGGTTTGTCATGTTGACACTTTAAAGGAATTGATGACTATCGACAAGTATGGTTAGAAGTGGATGTTTGTGCATTGCCATATAAGACATAGAGTGAGCTGTGTGTAAATAAACTACACTTAACATTGCAGAGACAGAAGGCTAAACCTGTGTTACATGTATTACTGCCATTCCCACTGAATGCATGTCAGGGTGCTGTGTATATTAGATGAAACTGACATCTTTTCAAAGCCAAATATCCTCAACATTGTATATTTAGACATAAATTGTTTTTGCCACTGCAATGACTTCAGGAATTATTGCCTGGATAGCTCTGAAAAAAAAGAGTGCACAACTTTTGCTTTAGATAGATAAACTTTATTAAAATGAGAGTAGCCATACATCAACAGATAAAATGTTGCTTTGCAGATGGGCCCTGCATTCTTGCAATACATTCATACAGGTAAACAAGTGTCATCAAAGTTAAAATAAAGTGAACTTAGCATAGAAATCATGCCATAAATACAAATCTACGAAACCTAGTACATCAAAAATCTATTTTGACAACTGACCATATGCAATTAATGTGTACCATTCTATACCAGTTACACTGTGAAGTGGCATTCTATGTGTCGTGTAAATGGCTGATTTGTATTGTGCCAGAAGTCACGATTTGTGCCATGTTGGTAGATTCAGCTCTGATGCTGTAACTTTGTTGGAATTTGAATATATTTAGCAATGGAAAGCTAAATGCACTGACCAATGACAGATATTTGTATAAAGTTGGAAGTTACATGTGAAGGTCTGTCTTGATGATTGGTGTATTGATTTTCATAATCTTAAGTTTTATTTTTGATGCACGACTTTTTAAAATTTGATGAAAAAATGAGATGGTTACACTGCCAGCTTAGACAAAATTGATAAAGCACTAAGAGATACATCATTTGTGTTCTTCTGCACATTTGTATTGGGCTTTTGGCAGTATATCACTGTAAGCATTAATAACAAAATGTATAATCTCATTTTATTAAATTGTAACATGGAAACATACTAGAAGGAGTCAATATCAGGGAAACACTTATTGGTATTCAAGGCTCTGAAATATGCCCTCATAATTACCCATTGAGACCTGTTTTTATCTTGCAGGTTGGGATAGCCTTTGTCAAAACTAACCTATTCAACAAATTTCAATAAAAAATAATAACTTAAAAAAAGGACAAATTCTTCATTGTTGCAGTATTGATATTTTAGGGGTTGGCAGTGAAAGAAATGGGCATGGGCAGTATAGAAATTAGCCTTGGAGAAGTCCTTCCATTTGGTTGTTTTGTCCCATTATCAGTCCCCCCCCTCCCCCATTAAAAAAAAAAAAAAAAAAGGAATGTAATTACCACAGATGCAGGGTTCATAGAGTAAGCCGATGGTTGGGCTGCATGGAAGGCCTTGGTTTTTACTTTTCAGTGTAAAGTATCTGCTGCAGCATTGTATGAAAGAAAAATTGTTGTTCGTGTCTGCATCCCTGCGGTATATGTATGTATCAGAGTACAAAATATACCACAATATTCAACTGACACCATTCTGTTGGTTTCAGCAGTACATGTATATTCATCATTTTTTTTTTTTTTTTTTAATCATTCCTGTTTTGATGGATTCCTATATTTCCATACAGGATATTCCATATTCCATTGTTTTTTTAGGTTGGATAGTGACAAGTGGAGCAGACAAACAATGCCTGACCAGGAGCCTGTGGTTCCCCCACCAGCACCTGCACCACCTCCCCCTATTCCACCCAGACCACCTCAAGCTGCTGATAACAACAATCAACCCCGCAATGGAAACAGAGTTCCGCCTCAGCAAAATCCACTTTTAGATGTGCGGGACAGACTTTTCCATGCATTATTCTACCGAATTGCATTGACTTATGCACGGATTTTCCCAAGATCATTCAGACGATTCTTAGAGTTTGCAATTTTGATCAAGGTACAGTATTGAATTAGTTGAGAAGTTTCTTGGCACATGGCAAGACAAATAAGGCTACCTTTTCTTGGGTTTATAAGTGGTTTTAAAGTTTTGCTTATCTTTTTGGTGTGGTATTGTTTCTTTGTAAATTAATCTGGTATAAGTAAAGACTCTTGTTATTTGGGGCTTTGGTATCTTTCTTTATCATTGGTGCAGCCTTACAGCAAGTGGCACTTCCTGATCTTCATGTTGATTTGCTAGCCCTTCTGACTGACAAGTCAGCTGGGCTAACAATTGGTGCTTTGTAGGTATTCCCAAATGTTGCCAGCACGTGTTGGTACTTGCACCAGCTACTGATGGGCAGTTGTCGTTATTTGGTGGATCTGGAAGACGAAATAAAATTGCCCTTAGCAAACATAGCACCTGTTATTTTCTTTATAAAAAATCTGAAACTGTATTTTCTATTTCATCAAATTTCAATTTTTCTGATCTGTGTTAGCCGTGCAATCTACACAAGTATAAATTATAATTTTTGACAGTTTCTCAACATAAAGATAGAAAATGACAAGCCCTACATGTACAATCATCAATTGTCACTTTTTACCAACTGATTGACCTAAACAGACCAAACATGCAAAGTAAAAGAAAATTACGCTCCCTCTGCCTCTTTATATCAAAATTGTTTGTCTGTGGGGAATTCTCTGAAAATCAAATCAGCATATATTACAACACCCCCCCCCCCCCCCCAAAAAAAAACAACAACTTGCATCTGCTGTGCTGGTTTGATCTTCATAGACTCCAAGATATATGCATTCTTGACACATCATGGTTGACAGATATTCCAAATATCTCACACCATGTCCTTGGTCTTGTTTTACAGGCCCTCCTAGTTTCTGAATCAATTAAAGAATAAAAGTTCAAACCCTCTCCTGGTTTTCGTTTGCTTTTTCTTTTTCAGTTTTGGTTGTAGGGCCTATAAAAAGTAGAAAAACACAATGACGTTGCCTTTCCTTTGTGCTTTGTTGACAATTGCTGTACTTGTCACCCATTTTCTTCTGAGTCTGACCCACACACTCCTCCTTTTAACTGCAGACATCTTCGCCATACAGTTTTGCTTTTGTTACCCTTCTGTATCTAGATGAATCCTCGATCTAAGGTTCATGCCAAGTCAGATATTCGGCACTGTTTTTATCTTTGTCATTCCACCTGGCACAAGCTGGACAGGTTTTGTGCCTGTAATCAGGGTCAAGAACTTTGCCCATATCCATTCCAATAACAGTAACAAAAACATATTTGCTGTGTTACCTGTCTGACACCAAGATCTATCAATGGTGATATGTACATCAACAAGTAGAACTTTAACCTCTTCATCAGTGAGAGTGTGGGCTGAAGACATAAAAAAGTTGGTGGCATTTTCCATCTCAATCCTCTTTCTCTTTTCTTTGATTGCTTAACTGCAACAAACAGTATCAAATAGAAGCTTGTTCACCACAGTGATACTGATATTTGGACAGAAAAAGTGGTCCTGTTTTGGGTGTCTTGCCTCCTCCCCCACCCCCACCCCCACCCCCACGAAAAAAAAAAAAAAAAAAACTACAAGGGTAGTTGCCTCCTAGTCAATAGACATTTGAAAAAAAAATAATTATGCTTTTTAAGTTTTTATTTTCACTCATCCAAAGAATAGTTGAGACCATATAATACATGTATTTAGTCTCCATAAACACTCAAGGGACTTAGTTTGGTTACAGCTGCCAATGCGAGTCACTATGCCCACGATCATGGTTACATTGAAGAAAAAGAAAAAAGTCACCAAATCAGCCAGGGATGCAGGCCAGTTTGCAAAATTTCCCCCAACACTTCGTAACTTTGCACCTTTGCAGTCAAGATGTTTTGCATTGTATGCCCGTTTGTGTTCTACGGCTGGAATCCTCAGACTTTTGACTTGTTTTGTGACCACAGAACAACCGGGTGTTGAACCACTAACCTTCGGCACCACTAATCACGGTTGCCAAAATGGGAAACGCACATACCAACTGTACTGAACAAGCTCTCTTGTTGGCTGAGAAAAAAATGTTCATGGGGCATTCCTCCAAAATAGCACAGAATTGGAATGGAATCATTTTACTTCATTATAAATGTGCTTAGCACTTACAACATTTCTCATTGGGTGGATTTGATCATGTGCCGCTCGCTGTCCAATCAAACTTGTTCCCCATGTGCACTTCCGCAATGTTAGAAGGGTACACAAGTTGCGTTTATGCAAAAATTATTGGACAAAGATACTAAATTTTCACATCATATTTTCATGAAAATATTGAGCACAGATAAATTAAGGAGTGAAAAATCCTTATGTAATGCAAGAAAACCGTGTAGATTAGTCACCGCATGCTGACGAAGCAAAGATCTGTGTAAACAGGATGTGTTGTTGATCACTGTCTTAGATGTGTCACATCGATAGTGATTTTTTAAACAAAATTTTGTAGTTTTTATTGTATCCAAATGTTTGAATGGAATAAATCTGTATGACACAACAAGATAGGAGTAAAATTCATGATCGAAGGCTAAAAAGGCAAAAAAAAATATACGTGAAACCATACCCGGGAGCATGCCAGTACACTCGCTTGTGCTGCACAGCCCATGTTGCATGGAAAAAAAAAAGTGACGACACTTAAGATCAGACTCAAATTTTTTACATTGATGTAAATTGAAATAATGTTCATCATAATGTTTGATTATCAGTTATTAGATACTATGATTGATAGTTAGGCTCTGGCCTCTGGATGTAATCAACTTACCTGTTCCAAATCCAAAGCTTTGCTTTGTGGCTCTTAGATCATTGATCAAGAAAGTGACTGGCAGTGGGAGTCTGTGCATGAATGCAAAATGTTTTCTGTTTTCACTGTTCAGTGCTCACACAGAAGATGAGAAAAATACATAAAAGAAAAACAAACAACAACTTTCTGTGTTGATATTCTTTTAAAATCTTTATTTATCACCACTTTTCCATGCAAATGCCTTTTTTTCCGACCATTTCATATCATAGTCCTATTTATCACACTATTTGGTCTCCAATAAGCATCACCAACAACTTAATTATTCAAACTGCACAGTCATCATATATAGTGATATCTATTGCGATACACAGTTCTGTATCGAAAAATGTTGTGGTACGGAAATCAATAACAACACCCAACCCTAATTGTTATTGTACTGTAGGCAATGGTAGAAATTTGACATATTGGCTCAGGCCATGGTAGTGGTGGATTTAACCTATTGTTACCATTGAACTTGAATACAGGGTTAGTTGTGGGGTTTATTTTGGTGTTGTTTTGACGTTGGGTGCCCATGATAGGCCAAATTGACATATTGGCATATATCTCAGAATTGGTGGATCCAAGGCCAATGGTTAGTATTGCACACACATAGGAAAGAGTGTGGGGATTCTTTTGGTGTTAATGTTTATCTTTAGGGACTTTGAAAGGTCCAAGAAATACTTCAGCGTGTACATCCAATGTCAGCTCAGCATGGGACTGTCACAGTCCTATTGTTTTTTGAAGTGTGAGTGAACAGGGCATGGGGTTGTCAGGTGCAGCCCAATGTGAACCCTCTGCATTATATTGTCTTTGATGTAAAGTTCAACTTTGGGTTAAGTTGGTGGCATTTTAATTTTGGGCTGTAATCAGGTACAGCTATTTGGATTTCATCAAAATGATTTGTTAAGAATATGTATAGACAAACTAGTCTTGGCCTATTTCAACTGATTTAGAGTAAATGTGGAAAAGAAACCTGTTTAAGTTGTAAAGCAAGTTATTCTGTCAAGATTTTCAGGAAAAGCAAGAAAAAATTCCCTGAGACTGTAGAACAGTATATAGCATATGTCTGAATTTGTGGGGGTTTTTTGTTTCATTTATTCATACATTTTGTTACAATACAGTCTACATTGTAACCGGTGGGTAATTTTAAATGGGGGAAAAATATAGTGTAAAGTTGGTGGACTGAAGGGCACCTGATTAGTGTTCTATCCTCATTTTAGAGGGAAAACTATATCATCACTTTAGTCTGAATAAGTAGGCATAATTAATGTGCATATAGTGTTGGAAACTTGATTTTCCTGAAAGTTGGTTGCCTGATCCCATTTTATTTACTTACAGGCTCTTCTGGTGCTGTTCATTCTTGGTTATATCCATGTGGTCTTTGCAAGAGCTCCTATCAACTGCCTCCAACATGTTCAGAAAACATGGCCACGAAGTGGCATCCTCAGAGTAGAAATTATAAAAAATGCCTCGGCTAATTATAGCATTGTCAATTCATATGAAAAAGAATACAGTGATATAGACTTTGGTGACCTGATTGATAACCTGAACGTAAGTGATGAGACTGAAGATGAGTCTGGTTACAAGTCAGGAGACTTCACAGAAGAAGGCATGGAGAAACTGCCCCAAAGTGATGTACATATAGACATGGACAAAAATGAATCAAGCTCTGTTGATAATGATAGAAATGGGACTACCAATGTGACACTGAACTTTCGGGTAGCCAGTGATAAACCAGAAAAAAATATGCAGCCTTTCAGAGAGACCATATCGGAATTCGAAATGTTTACAAAAGCAGGTAAGTTTCTGTAGTTTTGTATTGTACACTGTTGTAGTTTGTCATTTGAGAGTGCTAGATTCTTGTACCTTTATTAATAGCATCTATAATCAAGGATAACCAACTTGTAACCATTGTTCACATGACTGTTTTGAGGTTGTGCAGTCATTCATCCATACATTCATGTACCTATCATGAAGTGGTATTGTGCTGCTCGGTGTACAGTGAGACCTGCTTTATGTGACCACCCATTGTGGGAGTAAAAAGTGGTCACATACAACAGGTGGTCTTTCACTGGTCACAACTAAATCTACAAGAAATTGCTGCAGCCCCAGAAATGTGGCTACAGACAGTAATGGTGTCCCACAGCAGTGGATGTGGATATAGCTGGATAATATTTGAGGTTATAGTACACCTGCCATGTGAGCTGACATGTGTATGGGTTTTCATCATTGTGGTCATAGTCAGTAAAGCCAAGTGCACATGGCATTCCCCTCAGCATCTTGACAAACCTTTAACATTTGTATGGATATGACAGCTTTCAATTGAACAGCATAGCCTGGGGTAAAGACCCACTTCCATACAGTCCTTCAGGCCTATTTGTGGTGTTGATAAAGCTGCATATAACATACATGTGTAAAGGTTTGATTAAGTGAGATATTCAGTGATGTGATTCCTTAGGAAAAAAATCTATATTCACATTTTTGCTTTCCATGCATATAATGTAGTATATTAATACCATGTAATTTCAGGTTTTTAGGTTATTTTCAGGCTTTTTTACATTGTGCATATACTAGCTCATATGAATTCACAAAGTCTTGCCATTATAAGCAAGAACTTGTTGTACAGTATTTATCTATGTATTTGTTGATATTTCATGTTCATACATTCTTTAAATGTAAGTGGGTTGTCTTCACCAAGTACAAGGTAAAGACAAGCAGCTGCTATCACATTAAAAGCATTTCTGGATATTGAAGGCTGCGAAACATGCTTGATGGTTTCCGGCTGATGACCCAGTTATAAATCTTTGGGCTGTTGAAGCCTGGAATTTTCAAAATTTTTAATTGAATGTGATAATATGTTAACTAATTTGTAGGTTTAGATGTAGACAGTGACTGGATTTTGATACAGTAGTACCTGCAATTACCGACCTCTGGGTTGGGCGACCACCTGGTCAAAACGACCAGTTTTCCTTGGCATGGGCAAATGACCTGACGCCAACGACCACCTGCAGCACGTGACCAACGACCAGCAAAATTACCCCACAAACGACCACCCCTTTGCCCCCAAAAAGAGTTATTCTAATCAGCTGTAGCCTAGTTGCCCAATGTGTGCTTTTATTTTGCAATAAAGTCAACTCAACACAGCATTTTATTTTAACTTGTTAATGGTTAATTTGGGCCGGGGAAACAGCATAGCTCCATATAGCCGCAGTTGTGTGGTAATCGTTATCTAATATTTTGCTATGTTCCAGAACGTTCTCCGGATTATCAGGGCAAACAGTCGTGAAAGTCATTTTAAAACATGACTCACTATTTTAATTTTAATCTGCCTGCTCAGTTGTGTCTGAAGCGGTTATCATTGTTAGTTATAAATCCAAATGCGACACGATACCCTGGAATGCATGCGTGGTAAGCGCCCTTTCAAACGTGGCCCAATGTGTTGTGGGACACTCATGCAAAGGAAAATTTGATTTGGATATCACAGTGATTCTGGGCCACGTGTTATCAGCACTGTTTGCAATGTGCATGAATGAAAGTGAACGTGGTAGGCTGAATATAATTAAATATCCCAAAATTGCACACAACCTATTTGATTCCAAAATGCTTGGCATGTGGTCTTGCACTGTGTGTTGACCACTGTGAGTACATTTATTTTCAAAGGTATTAATTTACACTGTTTTCACATTTTGAACCTTTCACTGAGACATTAAATTCACTATTTTATTGATTTTTCCTATCAATACCATGTTGAAAACCCTTTTCACTGTGATCTCAATTTCATGGTTTTGAAGCACAAACAAAAATAAGAACATATGTAGTGATATTAAATGAATTTGCAGTATCATTGTTTAACAGTGTTCAGGCTTATGCAGACAACATTATATATCTGGCATACATTGAAATTTTGCTGGCTTGTTTTTGTGCTTTCATATAATTTGATTGAATGATGATTAAACTCTTCAGAAGCGGAATAAGAGTTGCACGCAGTGTAATTCTTTAGTGTTTTGGGGTGGAATAAAATACGGTTTAATTCTTTCTTTTTTGTATAAGCGGGTAAGGTATCCTCATAATCCTTGCCTATATGTATGCAATGTGTGGTCAGGACACCTGAACGTGACCCTGATGCCAACGACCACGTGCAGTATGCCACCATTTTGGACTGGCAGCATGGATGGTCGTTAACAGCAGGTATTATATTTTTGGGGGTGAGAATGACACTGAAGATTTGGCACAGTCACATTCCTGGACAACTGTTGCTTGTCATGTGGGTGGTTTTCTGTGAAAATTATACATAAATGTATAATTAACAATCTCTTTGGTGAATTTTTGTTAGATCACTGGTTCTTCCCCCTCCCCTCCCCCCCCCCCCCCCCAATTACATTCATGCACATGTTAAGTCTGGTTTGGTAAATATAAATGAATTCAGTGTTTTTGTATTTATTTTAGAAATAGACAGGGAAAGAGAGAGTGTTAAACTTAGCTAACAGATTGCTGATATTGATGCTGTGGAAATGTTGCAGAAAATTATTATTGTTTGACATGCATACCATATACTAGGAATGGCAATATGTCCTGTTGCATAAAAGCACGGTATTTATAATGTGTCACAGTGGCTTGAACATGATACTTGCCAGAACCAAGCCGTGTTAGGATATTATTTCCTTTGATGTTGTCATTTATCTTGGAAAGTCAAGTTGTCTGGTTGATGTCATAACATCCCTGTTTATATGGATGGATTCACAGAACTATTTTATGGCTGCCTGGGATGCTGATGAGCATTGCTGTGGTTGTCGTCAGCAACTTTTTTGTGTTTGCCCGCGCGAGTGAACATGCAAGTTTTGTGCAGATTGGGGAGAGGGCAATTGGCTGCTCTATGAGCAGGTCACTAAGAAGAGAGATAAAGCTAGACATATGCAGCAAGCTGTTGCTCTCAAAAGAGGGGCTTTAGACTCTGTTTCTGTCGAGTCTTCTCCTGGGACTCCACTAGAGAAACTAAGAAGAACCTATGAGGCTTCCTTGCATGCTCAGGTGGCTGCTGGCTCAATACCTGAAACTGCATGGGGGAGTAATGTGAGAAGGCAATGTAGTCGCAAGCAGGGAAGCAAGAGATCACCTTGCGATGATCACAAGTGCCCAGTTACAGTTCCAGTCATGACCAGTGCTCCTTTAGTAACTGACCCGAGGCTTGTCCTCGCCTTGGAGTCTATGGCTAGGAACACAGGAGGGATGCTCAGGGCACTCATCCTTCCTCGCAGCCTACCACTTTGGGGTCCTCTCTGAAGAGGCAGGCTATGTGCAAGTTGAATCTCCTGCGATCTCGGTCCCCTCGGTTTGAGCGCTCAGAGTCCGTGGGTGCAAATAGTAGGCTAGCGGCAAATGCTTCAAAAGTGCCCTAAAAATAGGTGCAACCCCAACCAAAGGTATAACAAAACACAACCTATATCAAAATGTGCGCACATGTCTCCTCTTTACAGAAAAATAGGTTGTGGAGTCCGAAAAGCGTTTTTTTGTATGTTTACACTCCCGTTTCTATGGCAACCTCTATTTTTTGTGGAAAATGACTACTTTTCACTAATTTTTTAATATCTGCCTTAATTTTGAAGATAAGCACTCCAAATTTCATCAGAAGGTGGCACTAACCTTACTCTTTCAACAGGCGTGAAGCTTTAAAAAATTATTTGATTAAAATCATTATTATTATAATTATATGCAAAATTTTGTCATCTATTTTGCAATGTAAATACCTCTATTTGTTGATGTTGTTTGCTGCAGTTGCCAAATCACCAAAAATGGGGGTAAATGTTAAATGATGAAGGTAATATATTTCCAGGGATATACTGATACCAAATTTACTGGAGTATATGAAGTGGACACCATTACATGTATGCAAATTAGGCTTCAAATGTTGGGGGTTTGAAGCCATTCTAGAGATGTATATCACACATTATGTGCTGTACCAATGCAAAAAGTTACAGTTCCTTGAAAGGTGCTTCAAAGCATATAGAACATAGAATCCCAATCGTCTTATCAAAATTTTTCGTTCACAGCTTCACTGAAATTTTATGGGTCCGCCACGGGGGGGGGGGGGGGGGCATTATGTTTATGGGTTGTCTGGTCTGGCTAGCTTGTGCAAAAGTGCTTTCTCCAGCACGCATTGTTGGAATTTGAGCAAATTTAGCATATATATTACCGAAAAGAAATATGAAGTGAAGACAATTTAGAAACCCTATCATTAAATTTATGCAAATGAAGTCATCTTCAAATTAGGATTTTATAATTTATGTGTTGTGTTGTAGAGGCACCAGAAAGCACAAATCTGGGCACATTTCTTTGACTTCCAGAGTCCATGTCGGATTCTAACTCTGCTATGTGATTGTCTCACTATCAGTGTTATTGAGAATGACTATGCATATTGTCAAAATGTGTTGCATGATTGATAATATACACATGGTGAACTGGATTATTTTCTAAAATGAAGCTTCGACTTGGTAAGAACACCCACGTTTCAATGTATTTGCAGGTTAGATAATTTTGTACCGTGAACCTAAAATAATGAACCTGGCACCGCCATCCAAGAAGCCACCCCCAGCCAAGCGAAATCCCAATACCTGTGTTTTATGTAGCAAAGCTCTCAACACACTGTCAGGAAAAGGGACTGATTACAAAACTACTTTGAACAGGCTATGATATACTCTTGCCTCCATCACAGACCGATCAGCTGCTCAACTACCGCCTACTGAGGATGCATTTGAGCAACATGTGAAAAGGGCACAATACCAATGTACCATCTGGTGCCACAATGGCATTGATCAATTACATACACCTCTTAAAGCACTATCATTTCGAGACATAACAAAAATTAATTAATATTTGGGTTCTGCCTGATTCAGAACACACATTTCCGCAAAATTTTTGTGAAATTGTGCACGCCAACACAACAACTATTTGGAAACCAGATTCTAAAAAGAAAAAAATAGGTCAAATGTTTTGCAGCATTTCTTTCAAACACAAAATTATTGATTCATTAAACATTCAGTCCCTTTTTAAATTGAAATTTGTTCGTAACATGATTCGCAAGGAGTGCAAAATAAAAGAACCCCCCCCATCATTTTCTATGAATATGGCAACAATATTGGACAAAGTATCATGAATTACAAATAATTTCTGGCTTCAATTACTCTTGAAGATGTCGCAGCGAATCAAAATTGTGACTGTATGTCTAACAGTAAATATTCTGATTTTGCTGATGCATACCACAAACATGTATTTAAAGGTAATTTGGATATCATACAAAATTCAAGTTTAAAAGAAATTATGAAAAAAGGTACAAAATTTCGGATATGTCCCAAGTTGAACATTGACAGTATTTTTCAGGATACATGTGATGCATTTGATTCCTACTGTATGAAATGGGCAAAGAAAGAAAAAATAGAATTTCAGAAATTTAAAGGATGGTTATCAAACTTAGAAAAGTCTGCAGAAAAAGAATTTATTATTACAAATCCCACATTCAGAGTTTCAATACGGTTAATCTAAAACAACCTGAAGTTTCAAAAGCAGTCGAAGAACTACAAGAAAGTTTTGTAGTCACTAACGTAGATAAGGCAGGGAATAATCTTGGGATTATCTGCAAAAAATATTATCTGGATGTTTTGAAAAAAGTTCGTGGTATTAACAATATTTCAGACATAAGAGTAAATGATGTATATAAATTACACAAACAAACCATTGCTAATTTGATAGGTACACATAAAGATGAGATGAAAAGGAATTTTAATATCAAAATTTCTGAAGAGGACTCCTGTATTCCACTTTTGTTCTGGATACCCAAATTACATAAAAACCCTTTTAAATCTAGATTCATAGCCGGTGCTGCCAAATGTACACGAAAACAATTATCAAAAGAAGGAACATTGTGTTTGACTGCAATTAGGAATCATTTTCGTAAATACTGTAATGCAATTTCTAGAAGCAGTGAATTAAATTGTTTTTGGAGTATTAGGAATTCTTCCGAGTTTGTATCTAAAATCAAAGATGTAAAAGCAAAAAATATCCAATGTTTTGATTTTTACACTGCACACAAATCTACCCATATATGAAGTCAAAAGTTCACATACAGAATTAATAAGCAAAATGTTTACCCATAATGGTAAACCATACATTAATATTAATTCATATACAAAGAAAGCATAACACAACAAATATTCAAAAAGTAACATTAAATCGTACACTGTTGAAACTTTGATAGATGCTATAAAATTTGTTTTGGGTAATACTTTTGTTCAATGCGGATCATTTGTTTTTCAACAAATAAAAGTCATTGCAATGGGCAGCAACTGCTCCCCTTTACTGGCAGATTTGTATTTAACCTGGCTTGAATTTAAGTATATGGATAAACTGATGAAAAAGGACTTTCAAATGGTTACAAAATTATCAAACAACGGAAGATATATTGATGACATTGCGTGTGTAAATGAACAAAATTTCAGTAAAATTGCAAACGAAATTTCCCCAAAAGATATCCCTTTGGAGGGTAACAATTCAGATGGTTTCAGAGATGTGTTTTTGGACTTGGATATTCAGGTCACTAATGACAGGTTTTGTATTAAAGTCTATCACAAAATAGATGAGTTTAACTTTGAAATAGTTAATCATCCTTTCCCAGACAGTATTATTTCGGATACTATTGATATAATACGTTTTTTTCACAGACTTTGAGATTTGGTCGTATTTGTTCTAAATTTCAGGACTTTGCATCTTGAACCAAATTTTTATGTACAATAAACCTGAGTCAGGAGGATTCAAAGATGTACTTTTGATCAAATATTTCTACAAATTTTGCTGTAAATGTCCAGAGATGGTTAGAAAGATTGGCTTCAATAATTTAGAGATTTTAGACTTGCCTTTTTTTTCGACTTAATTTAATCTTTTGGCATCATTCTGTTTTAATGTTCACCTTTCAGACATTTTAGGCTAGCTTGTTGTCTCTTAGGTTAAACCCCCAGGGGCTATCGGTAGCGAGTAGCGGCCTACGACAGATACAAGCTTGCCTAACTGTACTTCATATCTGGTTAATATTTTCATTGCATTCTCTTGACTGAAATACAAATGACTATCTGTAGCATGCAGCGGCCTACGACAGTTACATGTTTGCTTAATTGTACTTAAAATCATGTTAAGAAAATTGTTTTGATAACATGTTTTTGGCGTAAATGCTAACGAATTTCATTCTTTTCTGACATGCCTAAATGCACATTTACTCAATATTAAAAAAAATATTCAAAAGTGAAAGTATTTTTTTCAAATATCACATATCTGACACATTTCGTTGATACATTGACTCAGGGTTGGCAATGAAGTAGAGCTTAATTGTTTGAGGAGGAGGTGTCATCATGGAGTTTGCTTTACATTTCTGGTGCAGGATGTACATTGTTGCAGTCATTGTTAGGATTTCATTTGGTTTATACAGGTGGTTTAGCTGCAACTGTCTATTTTACAATCACTGGGACTGAATATAATGCCCCAGCTTGTTTCCACTTCAGTTAAACGCTGGCGGATGGTTTAAGTAGAATAAGCTGTCCAGCTAGAAAGGGTACATATTGGTTCAGGGATAAGTCAAATTGTTCTTAACTGAACCTGTACTACACAAATTTGGTAACTGTAGTTTGTTTGCCAGGTATTCTTCTTTCATAATGAAAGTCTGCATTTATAAGCAAAACTTCACGTATTCAGCTAATTCATCATTTGCCACGTTCATATTTATTCAATATTATGTGGGTTGTCTTTGCTGAATATTTAGCTTAGACAAGGAGCCACTACTCAGAGAGACATGTACGGGTGGAAGGCTCCGAAACATGTTGAGTAGTTACCCGCCGAAGACACTTTAATTTATTTCGGTAATACAGCCTATGTCAAAATTTTACAGAGGAACGTGTGCAATTTGGACAATAGTACGTCTATATGTATATAGGTTAGACAGGGACAGGTTAGCTTTTGGAGAGTAAAGAGTTCGGACTGCGGAATAGGGTAATGACTACTAAGGAAGTGGTTTTGGACAAAAAGACACCAATACAACAGTCACATTCCTAACCCTAACGTGTGGGATCCCAATGGTAACAGCTGGGAAATGTCTAATGATGGCAACCTCAAGCCTTTGATGTATACCAATGAGCTAGCCCCACTGGAAGTCCGCAACCTGACTCATATGTAGTGCACCGATATTGAGTGTATTGTCGCAAGAAAGTGCCATTGCCTCCAGACAGGACTTAAATGTACAGAATTATGTGCATGCTTTGGACATGAGTGTGCAAATGACACTTTTGACACTCAAACAGACAGTGATGATGAGGAAGATGATGATTGAATCTTGGCGTAGAATCTCCAAACTGTGACCATCATTGATCAGCTTTCTGTATTTAGTGTGTACATGTACTTATACTGTTTTCGTTTACTAAAACACATCTTGAATTATAGTTTGATGCCAGAGATACATTAGTTATGTTGCAGGACTCCATGGGATGGTTCACTTTAAATTACGTGTAGGTGTGAATACATGGTACAAAGTACTATCTTACTTTATCAGTTGTATTGGCAATTGTTATGAGGGTTCCCTTAGCGAAGATGACATATGATAGACATATTAGCATATTAATTAATATGCATATGGTATACTCATATAAACATGATAAATAAAACTTGTTTGAGTACTGTTCCTAATCATTTTGCCTTTTTTTAAATAAACGAAACTATATCTTAGTAAATATAATATGTTATCCGTTGCACAATACTTAATTTCGATGTAAATTTCATACATTTGCATAAATTAACATATGATAATTAGGCACTTTGAACAAACTGCATTTGGTGACTATATTCGAGCAATTGAGCACATTTTGGTTTTTATTTAGCCTTTTCTACAAGCAGTATCACCAAAGTTATTATTTTAAGGACAAATTTTATTTGTCTCAGAAATGGCATAGGTTGTCATGGAAACGGGCAGAAATCTATTTGATAAAACGCTTTTCAGATTCCACAACCTATTTTTTCATGAAGAGGACATATATACCTATAAGAAAATATAGGTTGTAACTTGTTATACCACGGGTTGGGGTATGACCCCCGAAGGGCCCTCTATGCCGCAGGTCTATAGGTTGAGCCAGGATGGAAACCTCTGGGTTCTTGTCCAGGCACCCTGGAACCCTAGTCTATTCCCCGACTGACTGGATCCGAGCACTCTGGTCAAAAGCCCAGATCAACTTCCCGAGTTCCCAGGTCCAAGAGCTTAGGTGGAAAGGCTGGACATGTCCAGAGTGCAGCAGTGGGTACTGAAGTCTGTGGTGGCATCCTCTACCTGTAGTGAGCTTTCGGATCCTGCAGTGGTGGCCCCTTCTGCAACCCAAGTGCCATCTCCGATTGCTTCCGGCCCTTGTGTTGGCCCCACCATCTGGTTCAGTAAATATTAGGATGTCAGAGCCTTGGATCTCCTCCTCTTCCCGCCCATTATTCAACATTTGAAACCAGTCAAAATTAAAAGGATTGCCGGCACCTCCTTTAGTAGACCATGCCGGAGAACATCTTGACAGGACAGACGTCGCCCTTTGAGGCACAACTCTTTACATACACAGATTCTTCATGGTCCAGATGGAGAGCCCATATGGAGAGCCAGACGGTGTCGGGTCTCTGGCCTGAGCGGTCCTACATCACACCACCTAAAGTGGTTGGAACTGGGGAGATACGCCTGGCAGTCCTCCACTTCCAGGACCTAGTGCAGTATAAACACATCCTCCTAATATGCGACAACAGGACTGCGCCTGTCTACCTCAACCAGCCGGCAAGGTGGATCACACTCCCCAAAGCTGACGGAGCTGGCCGTATGTGTCACACAATGGAGCTCCGAACATGACATCCTCAAACATGCGAGGCATGTTCTGGGACTACAAAACATCCTGGCTAACTAACTTATAGAGGACCATCCCCATGAGCAAGATCTAAGTCACAGTACTGTGACCTTGAGAATGAGGTCAAGGTCACTAATGTACGGTCTCAATCTTTCCTAAATAGAATACCACCAACAAGTTCAACATCAAAGTCCCAACTTTCACAGTTCTCAAGTTACAATGTAAAAAGTCAAATTCACATAAGTGTCTAGGTCCCAGTGACCTTTGGAATGAGGTTAAGGTCACCCATGTAGTGTCCAAGTCTGGCCTTTGCTCAGGACATCCATCATATTCAACTTCAAGGTCCAAGTTCAAATAGCTCTCAAGTTGTCAGGTGAACAACAAAATTTGAGCAAGTGGCCCTATGAGCTTGGGAATGAGCTCAAGGTGACTAATCTACTGTCTCAGTCTGGCACTCACATGACAACTAGCGTGTGCAATACAAATGTCCTAGCCTTAATAGATCTCAAGTTACCATATCAACAATGAATTTCATGCACCTTGTCCTGTGACCTTGGAAATGAGGTCAAGGTCACTCGTGTACTGTACATGTATCACCCTCATACCCAGAAGTGTCCCTATACAATTTCAAAGCAATTGCCTGAGTACAAGGATAAAGACTTTTCAAGATTTGGCCAAAAAAATGAACAAAAAAAAATCATTAAAAAAATCCAAAAATCATTGGACTGTGACCATTTGAACAAACTTGGTAGATACCCATCCAAGGAACACCCCCACCAAGTTTGAAGTGAATCCAGCTGATGGTTTCACAAAATGAATCAAAAATTGTCAATTAGCATTGCAAACCCTAATGACTTTGCAATCCCCATTTACTTGCATGGTAATCAATAGGCATGTAATATCAACAAGCAAAATTCCTACCCCCCCCCCCCAAAAAAAAATCACTGGACCGTAACCATTTAAATAAACTTGGTAGAGACTCACCCAAGACACATTCCCACTAAATTTGAAGTGAATCTGGCTAACAGCTTTCAGATGAGGTCGAAAAGGTAAACTACCATTGCAATTCCCAACGACTCACATAGTAAACAATAGGAATGTATGCATTTGACCAACAAGTACCCGAATTGAAAAATTCGTTAAAAATAAGGGATTCACAGCAATGCCACATGGTGGAAAACCTTGTGTGACCCTTCCACAAAGAACATATCCACCAAGTTTCAGCACAATCTGAGAGATGGTTTAAGAAAAGAAGTCAAAATAGCAAAAATGCACAAAAATTCATAGGAAAAAAAAAAGGATAAAATCGCAGCGCCACCTGTTGTACAACTTAAGGTCTGGGGGTCCCCAGAAGTGTCTCGATGCAATTTCGAAGTAATTGGCCAAGAGGTTTTGGAGAAGATTTTTTAAGATTTCCCCCAAAAATGAACAAAAAAAAATCATTAAAAATTAAAAAAAAAACTGGACCATGACCATTTGAATAAATTTTGTAGAGACCCACCCAAGACACATCCCTACCAAGTTTTAAGTGAATCTGGCTAATGATTTTGGAGATGAGGTCGAAAATGTGAATTACCATTGCAATTCCCATTGACTTACATAGTACTTCAACAATAATAATGTATGCATTGACCAACAAGTACCCGAATTGAAAAATTTGTTAAAAATCAGGGATCCACAGCAATGCCACCTGGTGAACAACCTTATGTGACCCTTCCACAAAGAACATATCCACCAAGTTTTAGCACAATCTGAGAGATGGTTTTGGAAAAGAAGTAAAAATAGCAAAAATGCATACAAATTCATAAAAAAAAAGAAAACACTCACAGCGCCACCTGTTGAACAACTTAAGGTCTGGGGGTCCCCAGAAGTGTCCCTATACAATTTCAAAGTAATTGGCCAAGCCCAAATCACTGGACTGTGACCATTTGAAAAACTTGGTAAGGACCCTCCCAAGTCACATCCCCACCAAGTTCGAAGTGCATCTGGCAGGCAGTTTTGGAGAAGAAGTTGAAAATGTGAATTGTGGATGGGCGACAGATGCCTCACCCTCCTGAAAGCTCAGCTGAATAGTCAGCTGAGCTAAAAATACATTGTTTCAGGTTCCCCTCCCACCCCCACCCTTGTTAAAAAAGAGTAGGCCTACTTCCTTGTAAATTTTACCAAAGATGTGGGAAGGGTGGAAATGATCACACTGCTTTGCACTGAGAGGGTTAGCCCACTGTCAATCTGTAATAGGCCTACAGGTTATACTTAAAATGTCTTTCCAAGTGAACTGGTAATGTGTGTGAAGCTTATGTTAACTCCCAGTTAATGCCCATGTTCTGGTAAGAGCTCAGTCCCCACCTTGATGGGAGTATAATGTGTAAAAATAAAGCTAAATATTGTATACTTAATCATCAATTCATGGTATTATAATATTCAAATGGAAACTCAGTTTACAGGAATTTCATAAGCAGCCGTAGTGCTCAATGGGAGGGATATGGTAGTTACCTTCAGCAATGTTCTCATTTATCAACTCTTGTTACACGTTGTTGTTTGTTATTTTCAGTGTGGCCAGAAGAGAAGTACATTGTTGAATATGCATTGGAATATGGTTTCCTGAGGTTGTCTCCTAAAACAAGACAAAGGCTCAATATCACTGTCATGCTGGTCACTCTAGGTAATTTTAAACCCTAGACAATCATTGTGGTTGATTGACACACAAGCAAACAAAAGAGAGAGTGTAACACCAAATATATTTTTGACCTCTACATCAATATTGCAGAAGCTGGTATATGTAAAAGTATACTGTAAATGTGTATTTGAGAAATTTAGTCTTTTAAGTTGTTTTTACCTGCATATTTCATACTTTTGCCTGCTGAGGAGATTATTAAGTTCCACATATTCTCCAAAAAGCATGCAGCTTAGTGTGCTGAGGAGGTTAATCATACATAACTGATTCACAAAATAAAATCAAATATCTTTGTGAAAAGTGATAACTGAAAATATTTATGCTGGAGCAAACACTCAGATATTCTGTTTTTACTTTGAATCCAGATCAATTGCATGCAAGCTGATGTAAAACTATAATAAAAGATGTAACTTGAAAAAGATTTCTTTAATTTAATTGATATTTTCTGGCTTAATATCACTATTGTAATGGCCCTTGTTTAAGTTCCAGATGCAGACATAAGCTGCTGATGTGACATGGACAAAAGAGGCAAATGCATTGAATTATACTTTGACATGTAAATTACATAAATAATATGATAGGTAATGTACTATTTCTTAAGAGTTACTTTAAAAATCACTGTCTAAATTGTAATGTTATGCAGATCTTGATTATGTCACTGAAATTCTGTCCAATTGCAGATCCAACAAGGGATGAATGTTTTGGAGATAGTCTTAGTCGCTTTCTGTTAGAAGAGTTCTTGGGCTATGATGACATTCTGATGTCTAGTATTAAGCAGCTAGCTGAGCAAGAGGACAACAAAGGTACGCCAGGTATAGACAGTTTGTATTACCTGTTGTCACACCGGTGATGGTATTTTTGTTTCTGGTGGAATATCTGTGTGAGTTTGGAAGTTTTATTTTATTTTATTTCATTTTTTTTTTTTTTTTTTTTTTTCATTTTCTGGCTCGCGTGCACTTTTCTTGAAGCTCATAGATGCCACCTTTTATGACCTCATGATTGGCAACTTATATTAAATCTATTTTAACTTTGATAACTTTACCACTTCATTATGTTGTAACTTTGATGATACAACATCAGTTCAAAATCAGGACAACTACATAGAGGCAGACAAAAGAAAGCTTAAATCACATGTCCTGTTGGCTGGTGAAACTATAACAGTTTCTCACCCTGAGGGGAAGAACAGGAAGAAACCATATTGTCATCAAACATGGCAAAATGAAGCCATACTCTTTAATAAAAATGTGAAGTGACATGGATAAGTCAAATAGTTCTGATTCAGGGATTACATTTTCAGATACAGTTTTCTTCCTGTCAAGGGAATTTTTCGTGTTTCTGTCAAAAATATTATTGACATCAAAATTTACCTGATCTTGTATAAAAATCAAATCTGAAAAGGTTCAGGATGGATATGGGTGGACTCCACCTCATTTGTAGTTTTGCTATCCTCGTCGCTGGTTGAGTAGGAGAGGAACATATTTCACAGGTATATGTGCACAAAAATTTTTTTTTTTAAAATTCTGAAAAGTATTGTGTAATCTGTAACTTATACAGTGCTCCATCTTTATAATGTGGTAGTTGGGGTCCATCAAACAAACCATGTTAAAGAGACGCTGTATTATATCGAGAGTGCCCCTACAAGAACTTTTTTCAAGGTCAAGGTGTGTGTTTGTGTGTCAAAATCAGATCTTTACCCATGACATTCCTTTGAACTCCTTAGCAATTGTAATAAAAAACAAACAAAATCTAGTGCAATTCAATATGTTTTATTATATCCAAAAATAAATTTAAAAAAAGAAAACCTGGTGTTTAACTGTATCCTACAACCCAGTACATGTCAATGGACCAGTCAAAATAAGGGTGTCATTATCATGTTGTTGCAGTGTGGACTTGGCCTCGGGCTTAGGAGCCATAGGGGGTCCACGTTATAACCGAATCCGCATAATAGCAAGGGAGCACTGTATAATATACATTAAATGAAATTGAAGAAAGTGCGAGTAACACACACCGACTGAAACTTTAAAAAAAAAAAAAAGTTTGTGCATGTATTTTCTAATTTACTCGACTTTTCTTGACTTTCAGGTTTCTTGAGAAATGTAGTGACTGGGGAGCATTACCGTTTTGTCAGTATGTGGATGGCCAGAAGTTCCTACCTGGCTGCTGCCTTCATCATGATTATCTTTGTAAGCAGTAACATTTCTCTGCTTAGCAAACTTCTATGACCTGTCACTCTTTGACCAGGTCCTTAGGCCATGGCTCAAACACATACCAAGCCTTCCAGGCAAATATTAAAGCAGGCTTAAGATAGTTTATTCCTCTTTCATTGCATCTTGAAAACATGACATACAAACACTGGTTGCCACCTGAGCAGACCAAACTCAGGTTGTATTTTTAGATTCCTTTTGCTGCACAGTGGCAGAATACATGGATGTTTCTCTGTTTAGCAGGCAAAAGCACTGGACTATGTAAACATTTAAATAGTACAGAAAAACATGATCCATATTCATTAATTCCAAACCCAACAATGACAGCAAAGAGATTTCAGACTTGCCAAAGCATCAACATTTCTTTTCTAATACCAATGTGAAGAAACAAATTTCACTCCTGACTTGAGACAGGCAGTCACCGATAAAAGGCAACTGGTGGTTTTAAACCGGTCCTCTCAACCTTAGAAATATTCATCATTAACTGCAGACACTAGTTCATTTCCAAAATGTATAGGCCTAACCACCAAAAACACAAATTTCATTACTTCTGCCAAAAATAAAAAGAGACTTGTTAGGCCTATCACCTTTTAGTTCTCCCGACTTGTCAGTCACCTAAGTTTACAGCAAAAGAGTAAAGTAGGCCTACATCGTTTTTGTGATATTTATGAATCTGGAACATTACAAACACACGCTACCTCCACTATAACTATGAAAGTACTTTAGTATAAAGCAGGTGAAATGGTGCCCAAAAGAGGAAGAAAATAGTATACAGTTTGGTCTGACCTGAGGTGTTTGATATTTATTAACACATTTGTATGACAAAAAGCATGAAAAAGACTTCCTGTTTTGAAGGACCATTTTTCATGATATGTTTAATAAAATTGACAATGACACTGGAGAAAAAAATCCATTGTGAAAGACCACTATTCAGATTTAACTGTACATAGCACCAAAAATACCATTATTGTTAAGGACAGGTAAGACACCAAAAACCTTTGCATGGCTGATTTTGAGATTTTAACGGTTTTTACAAGATGAATGTCCTTTCTATTAGTTATCAAAATTTCAAGCTTTTAACTAAAGTAGAAATATGAGAAAAACGCCAAAAACCACACAGGCATGTAGACATCGGGACGTCCATGTGTCATTCTTTTGGTTTTCAGCCGCCAAATGGAACAGTGCCACCCATCAATCATACTAAACAGCCTGTCATGTAGCTGCAGATAGCAATGGCCCATGGCAAAAGGAGAGTGGTATCAGGGTGGCAATGCGAAATGAGGCAGCATGCCGAAAGTATGTTTGTGGGCAGGGAAAAGATGCAAACATGCTAACATATCATAGCCTTAGTGGTTTACGTTATAGTTATCTTGCTTGTTTGGCGATCTAATGAGGGGAGACTTTAAATGTTCAAGAGGTGCGGGAATCGTCAGACTGTGTCCCTTCAAACTTCAAAGGCCGTGCCGCGATGGATTACCCCAGTGGTCCTTTACACCAAAGACAGGCGTGGAAAAAAACTGGCACCTTAATCAACAATATCCACATACATAATGATATTTTATTGAAACCCAGGGATGAGGAAATAAAAGTGCAAATAAACACATCGAAATAAGCATAAATGTAAACAGCAGAGAAAACACACAAAATAGCGTTACAAAACTCAGGTTGGAAACAGAAATAAAACTCATTGAGAAAATAATGACAAGCTAACTAAGTAAAGTGCACAGACAAGTCTAACAAGCTAACTACGTAATGTATACAGATAGGAGTAAATACAATACAATACTATCCCTAAAAACGGGATGAAGTGGTACGGGGCGGCAGACCAAACCCGCCATCCGTGCACTGACCATGAGTGGCCGTAGGCCGCCCACCGAAGCAAGGCAACACAACTTTCGTTGCCAGGCTGGAGGTCACGGGGCCCAAAGGGCCGCCTCCATGATGTCACACTTTGAAACCAGACTGTCGCTGTTTGAGAGATCACTGAATAATGTTTTCCGTACTTCAAAGGCTCTTTTATTCATGTAATTGGCCAAAAATTGATTGACAACCTCTTCAAATGTGAAGGGACGATGTTTATTACATTTTGTACAACTATCAACTCAACTGGAGCAAATGGTATTGTTTCAGGGGCAAATGATCAACATCAAAGGCCTTTGAAACTTGTTTTCTCCGAAAGGATAATAGGACGATAACCCCACCTAAGAATGGTTATTCCAAGATAATGTACGAAAATTTAAGCAGGTTAACGGCTTTTGATTCTGTAATGTCTGAACTGCAAAAACGATGCAGCGATTTTTAAAATTTTGCTTCTTTCTTTTTCTATGAAATGAAGAAAATGAACTTCCTGAAAGTCAAAGGAAAAATTGAAACGTCAGACTTTGAGGATGGATAACAGAAAAACAAAACAAAACCTAAAAAAAATTGAAAGATCGTTTTTTGTTGCTTATATGTTAGGATTAAGATACAAGTGTAATTATGATTTTGTCACAAATAATTAGTGACTTATATCGACATTTATGGGGTGGATGCTTTGCAGTCAACTTTCAATTGTTTATTCAACAATTAACATCACAGACACCCAAATACGGGACATATAAATTCTTTGGAGTATGATGAGTACACACATGTATGATATGTTATCCTAACGCGAATACATTTTGAGCTAGGATTGACTAAAGTGGGATTTATTTTTGGTGTCTTACCTGTCCTTAATGAGTGGACGCTATTCAGCTATTCCATGGGTGATCTTTTTGGTCAGATTTAATTGTAGCACCAAAAATACCGTTACTGTCAATGAAAAGATGTTGTGTGTAATTTGTTTTGTACTTAAACATCTGTGTCTTCTTTCAGACATTGTCTGTTTCCATGCTTTTACGCTACTCCCACCACCAGATATTTGTTTTTATTGGTAAGAGTTTTCCCATCTTGTTTACACACAATTAAATATGTAAAATATGGAAGGTATTTTCTATTACTTTTTTGGCATGTTTTATCTATGTAAAAGCAAAAGAAAAAAAGCCTTTTGCTCTCTCTTGTTTTAATGTGTATTCTTGTTGGAAAATATTTAATAACACTTGATAATAGCTACATGGTTGTGATGTGTTTGGGCATTCTTAAATGTAATGATTTAGTAAGAATGAGATTAGACTGAAGCCTTGTAAGTTTTCACATGGAAAATGAACCTAGTAAGAGTATGCTGGTCTGAAGTATTTTTGTGCATACTGTAGTTGGGAGCACATCCATGTTAAAGTGCATGTGTTGAACTGAAATGTTGCATGAATGGTTCTGCTCAGTTGTGCACTTGTCACATATGGCTGAGAATATCAAGAAACATTCATTTGTCCTTTATTTGAGTGAACTTGGGTTAGTCTTAGGCTTGCTGTAGGTATGTGTGGAACTTTTGCTGAAATGTACATGTGAGCATCATGTATTTGAATAAATGTGTTGTGTTTTAGTGGACCTGTTACAAATGCTGGAAATGAACACAACTATAGCCTTCCCTGCTGCACCTCTTTTGACCGTCATTCTGGCTCTAGTGGGTAAGTGTTGGCTTTGCTGATCAAATGAGAGGAATGCCTGATGAACTTACTGAGCAGAGTTAATGTGTTGATGTTGTATCATGGGCAAGGCTTTTGTCAGAAATAATAACACTCTGGTGTATATGTTAAAAATAAATCTGCATTTTATATTGATGATGTAATTTGGGTAGGAAATGAGGCAATACGATTAAAGCAATTTTCAGGATGTACATAATGTTAGCAGTGACTTTTACAAATTGCTGGATGTACCCTGGATTCATATATAAAGTCTGGTAAAGTCTAGGTTCTCTGAAAGTTAATGAACTAGAGATTCTCTTTATTACACTTGCTCAATGTAAGTTGGTGGCAATGTTTACATTACAATTACACAAGTGATTATCATGGTTTACCACAATTATTGATTCAGCTCATTCAATTTTCAACATGGGAACCTCAAATTTGATAAAAAGTGAAGTTAATGTGAAGAATTGAAAAAGTGTGTCTCAAAATTTTGTGTGGTTTTGTCACCAGCTTGCCATTTATGAGTCATGACTCAAGCTTTTAACACACGTATCTCACAAAAAACAACAGAAATTTAAAATTTGAGACACACTTTTTAACTTTGTACTGTGTTCTACAATTTGCCATCAATATCTATGAAATTGTAGAGTCTGAGTACGTGTAAAAATTTGTATCAAACAATGATGATCTATTTTGTACATTTTTACCTCAGCTGACTTGTTAGTCAGCTGAGGTTTTTTGATGGTCCGTCGTCCCTCCGTCATCCACAATTCACATTTTCAACTTCTTCTCAAAAACCGTCAGCCAGATTCACTTCAAACTTGGTGGAGAGGTGCCTTGGGTGGGTCTCTACCAAGTTGTTCAAATGGTCACAGTCCAGTGATTTTTGGATTTTTAATGAATTTTTTTGTTCTTTTTTGGGTAAATTTTAAAAAATCTTCTTCTCCAAGACCGCTCACCCAATTGCTTTGATATCACACAGGAACACTCCCTGGGACTCCTAGTTCTTAATTTGTTCACCTGGTGGCGCTGCAATTTTTTCCTAATTTTTTATGAATTTTTGTGTGTTGTAGCTATTTTCGACTTCTTCTCCAGAACCGTCACTCAGATTAAGCTGAAACATGGTGGATGTGTTCCTTGTAGAAGGGTCAAACAAATTTGTACACTATGTGGGAATGCTGCGGATTCCTGATTTTTAACGATTTTTTCAATTCTGGTACTTGTCGGTCAATGCAGCTTCCCTATTGATTACTATGGAAGTCAATGAGCATTCTAATCCTTATTCACATTTTCGACTTCTTCTCCAAAACCGTCATCCAGATTAACTTCAAACTTGGTGGCAATGTACGTTGGGTGGGTTTCTACCAATTTGTTCAAATGCTGATGCTCCAGTGATTTTTTTATTTTTAATGAATTTTTTTGTTCTTTTTTTGGACAAATCTTAAAAGATCTTGTAAGTCAATGGGCATTCTAATGCTAATTCACAGGACAACTGACACGAAAATTGCTGTTTATTTGATAACTTGAGGTCTGTTTTGAGTTAGCTACACATGTTAATTATTCTGTATGAAGATCATGGTGAGACAGTACATGAATGACCTTGACCTCGTTCGTGGGGTCACAGTGCAACATACATGAATTTTACTCTTCATTATAACTTGTGAACTACTTGAACTTTGATGTTGCACATGTAAGTATTCTTCTATAAAGGTCAGACTTACTCAGAACATGGTGTCCTTGATCCTTTCCCAAGTTCATAGAGCTGCAAGTGTGATGAATGTCAAGATCAGCTGAGGCATGGGCTGTTCACACAGCCCTCTTGTTGTAACTGCTGTGTAAACTTTGTGCACAAGAAACATTACCACATTGTCTTAACATGAATCTTTAGTTCATGTGCTGTCAAAATGCATACTTTATTGCACTTGACAGGTGAATTTAGAGTGTTCTCTAAAGAAAGGTATCAGTCACCACTAAAATCACTACTAACCTGATGTATATTCTTAAGTACATTGAACATGTATGTATGTATGCATGCATGTATGTATGTATGTATGTATGTATGTATGTATGTATGTATGTATGTATGTATGTATGTATGTATGTATGTATATGTTTAATGTGGATTGAGATGGCAGGGTACATGTATTTATTTTTGCATGATTTATATAAGAATGCAGCTCGGGGGTGGGTGGGGGGGGGTGGGAGGCCACCCCAGTCTCCTGGCAACCTCATGTTGGAGGGAAGACCAACTTCCAGCATGCCAATTGTTGTGCCCCTGTCAAATTCAGAGAGCTGTAGTGACCCATGGGCCATGGCATTTGTGGAGTCACATTGATCTCTGTATTGACAATGGCCCCAAATAAAGCCCATAAGCACCCCAATACCGGACACACTTATAACACCTTTCTGGCTGTTACTTCACTTGCAGGACATTTCTGTTTTATGTGAGTGCCCAGACATACCCCTTACTATCCTTTCCATGTTACAAAACATTCTGTGTGACACCCATATTCTCTATACAAACTAATATTTCGAGCAGCCTGTGTCAAACCAGTGGGGAGGGCCTCTACTTTTTTCCCAGGAGTACAGATAAATGCAGTTTGTAAGTTTTTCTATGCAATTGCTCATTGAATATGTTTTGACATTTATAAAGAAAGCTGCCTGTGGTTAGCATGATCCTTTTGGCAGGCTAGGAATGCACCATATTATTACAAAAAGATGTTAAATGTGTGTGGGCAGGGACCTTTGGTGTTGATTCTACCAGAGCTATTCTGATGATGCCTCGATTTTAGATCTGATCTATAATGTGGTTTTCAGCTGTATGTTTTTTTTTTTTTTCTGTACAGGCATGGAGGCCATCATGTCCGAGTTTTTTAATGACACCACAACGGCCTTCTACATCATCCTGATCGTGTGGATAGCAGACCAGTATGATGCCATATGCTGTCACACCAACATCAGCAAGCGCCACTGGTTAAGGTAAGTTAGCCCAGCTTTGTGTGCTTCAACCCACCCAAGTCTAATACCTGCTGTATTCATCAACAAACAAATCCAAACGTTCCAAATATTTGCAAATATATTAATCTTTAGTGGCATTTTTGTTCGTTTATTTAATGCATCATCCTCAGAAGGAGACATTATGTCCTTGGGTTGTCTGTCCTTATGGCCAGTCAGTGTTTGATGTTGCGATATTGAAAATTTAACTGTATAGATATTGCTCAAACATGGCACAAGGGTAGCTCATAAGACTAAGATTTCTATATCATTTATGACCTATTTATCCATTAGTCTGACAATGTAAAATGCTTATCCAGTTATTTTGTTACCAAGATGTGTCAGAAAATGTCTGAAATTACATTTTGATCAAATTCGCAATAAAATGAAAAGTTTCTTGTAAGGCAAAGATGATCTTTATAAGATTTACGGATCACTGTAACTTATTTGTCTGTCACTGTCAGGCATTTTATGACTAGGATACAGCATGGGAAGCCTGTCCTCCAGTTGTGCACAGATTTTGTTCAAATTTTACACTTAAGTTTCCCATCAGCCAAAATGAACTGATTGGATTTCAGAATTGTGGGGGCCTATATATCCATTATTGTATTATCTTTATTAAGATGTCCCTTAGAGAGAAAAAAAAAGCCGAAGTCAATAGGGCAGCCAGAATATATTCTGCTGACCAGGATCTAAAATAATTTTCCTAAATAAAAGGTGGCTCAAGGAGTGGGTAAGGCCATGAGAACCTGCCTCACAATTGTGGTACTTAGTATGTGGAGGAGACAGAGCAGATTTGACAGGAGAATGTCTTGGGTTGATGAGACAATTATTACTGCGACCTATATGCTGACCTATTTTAGTTGTCATATGTCTCATAAAAACTAATAACAGATGTTACAGTATGCCGTATCCATATTAATTTCACGCCACAAAGCACGGGTTTAATGCCTGGTGATCACTGGGGATGTGCGGGTCACATCACTGTCACAGGCAGGGCCATATGTTCATTTTTCACAAAATGAGCAGTTTTTTAAGAAATTTAATTTCACAAGTGCCAAACTGGTATTCATCTAGTACTTCCCGAGCCATATATAAAGAAAAATTTCCATCTGCCTTCAATAAGTATTCTTTATTTCCATAAAATTAGTAGTATCCTGCTTGTCCCCATAAGTAACGACCCGTATCTCGCCATATCCTGCCAAACGAGTCTAGGCAGTCAGATATACAGATGTGGTGGATTAATTTCCCACCACATCTCCTATTATATGCATTTCATTTTATTTCATTATATTTTTTTTGTATTCAGAACACAAAGCCTTGTGGTTTGGAGAGGTGTACGACCATTGTGACCATTAAAAATGTTTAACGTAGCAGCTAGAGTAATAAAGTTGATAGGAGTATTGAGGTCTACTGTGTGGGTGAACTCTGTTGGGTCCAGATGGACTGCAGGCTGATCAAGAGTAGTTCTGTGCATAAAAGAATGCACTAAAAGATTCTGTTGATATATGCAATAGGCACACGGACAAAAATCTAGCTAGTCTATCTGTCTGTGTGGCTTGTTACATTCTGCAGAACCATGTCTAGTCCCTGTTCATTTTTCAGATGTGGAACTAGGAGAACTGTGATTGGCTGTTGAGGTGTCATAACTGTATCTTGCTGTGTACCAGTAAGACTGTGTGACAGTATGTTACAATAGCCATAAAAATTTTGTTGCTGGTCAGACATTTGAGAGAAGTCAGTTTATATGCCAATCTGGATGTCATAGTTTTAATTTAAACTTTTTTGTAGTCTACAACTAAAATTCAGCTTGTACCGTAACTTATAAACCTAAATTGATTTTCAAATTACAATGTCTTAACTAACTACACATTGCTGCTGATTAGTACTGTTGACCATAAAGTGTTCAAGGTTACAAGTTCTGAAAATCAGTTGCAATCTTTTGACTCAAAAATTTAAATTTAAAAGAAAAAACCCCCCCCCACCCCCCCAAAAAAATCAAGTAGATCATTATTATGTATTTTTTTCAAAATTGAAGTGCTTCAGAAGGCTATATTTTTTTTACTACATATCTCTCAAAATAAAGATCATTGACATAGGATGATACTAACAGAAGACTTGTGTAAATTGACTGCCTGAGCATGGTGAAACCATGAAATATGTGTTTTGTGCCTATCTATCTAACAATATAATCTGGTACTGCAGTGCAGTTACACATGGCAAGCAGACCCGGGTACCCAGCTATATCACGACTGCAGTAATCCCGTACACTAAATATATTTTAAACCGTTTGGTTTTCCTGTGGGGAATGGGGTATATCATGTCACGGGTAAATGTACTCCCATTTGTTGGCACACATAAATTAATTTTAACTATGAAAACTACTATTGCATACAGGAAATCTTTAAAATGACAGAATTTTTCAGTTGAAAGTTCCACAAGCTTGATGTCTGTGGTCTAGAGATGAGGTGCCAACATTTTACCACTTTTATAAAAACCTGCTGGTACTTTCGGACCTGTATCTACTATCAGGGCAACCTTCTCCCCTAGGCTCCATCTTTCACTCAACAGGGGGCTTGGCAGGTCTGACTAGCAGTGCTACTTAATTCATAGCCTGGGGGTGACTTCAGTGTCTGATACAAAATCCCTATTCTGTTGTCCACCACTGCCTACAACTGCTAATTGTGTGGCGGCATATTTACATTTTCAGGCAATTCTCACTCTGGAAAAGTCCCATTATATATTGTACAATACATTCAAGCGACAAATTAATCTTTCCTTAACACTAATCACATATATTTTGGATACTACCTCTTCAAAATATTGAATCGGCACTAACCCATAATGGCTGCCATTTTGAAAATTGTGGATTTCGCACCCAATGATTTGTAATAAATGAGGATAGTATTGGGATGATCTGGGGGAGGGGGGTAATAATATATGCAACCAAAATTAGATATTTTGCAAATGTTTCAGAGCATCAATAATGATATGATACATGCTGCGGCCACGATTCACTTTGACATCCAAATCAAATATATTTTTTGTGTGACTGTGCCGCAGTCAGGCAATGTTCAAAATGGCGCTCAACGTGTGCTGGCTCCAGGTCTGTTGTGTCGCATTTGGATTTGTAACTAACGATGATAACTGCTTCAGACACAACCGAGTGGACAGGTTAAAGTTAAGATACTAAGTCATGTTTCAAAAGTACTTTAACCACCGTTTGCCCCGGTAACTCAGAGAATGGACACCTGGACATCTGGCCTTATTGAATTTTGTGTTGCAATGCTGTTTCCCCGGCCCAAGTTAATTCTCCAGACAAGTTGAAATAAAAAGCTGTGTTTGATTTTACTTTACTGCAATATAACAGCACATGACGGCCGCTTTCTCAATAAAATCTTTCAACTGGGGCAATGGCTATGCTGTTTCACTGTGCAGCTGTGTTCTTTCCCAGGCCCAAGTTAACCCTCCACTGCAGACCAGTTGAAATAAACTACTGTGTTTGAGTTGACTTTAGTGCAAAATAATGGCAGACGACGGCCACTTTCTCGATAAAATCTTTCAGCCAGGGTCGATCAATTTTATTAGGGAAGGGTGGCTTGAACGTTTTTTTTTTTTCATTTTGTGTTTCATAAAAATTGTTTAGGGTTGGGACTTTGGCCTTTTCAGTGGGGGCAGTCGGGTTTATTAGATACACACACACACACACACCACACACACACACACACCACACACACACACACACACACACACACACAGAGCCTTAGGTAACTTGGACAGTTGTTGTGTTCCTTTCCCGTTTACACATTACCTTCTTTGACATCAGTTTAATTTGTTACCTGGACACAGCCAAAGACACTTGTTTTGGTGAAATATGAATTCATGCAGAAGATACTTAGTGTTTCTGAAGGGTGTGTCATGATACATATCATTACTGGAAAAGTTTAAGGTGCCGGGGTTTACCTGAGACCGTCAAATCAGTGAAATTAAGCTTTTGTTACTTTTGCGATGATGTGCTAATCTTTATCCATGCCAAATAGTTTCACTGTAACATGTTTACTTCTATGCAAAACTTAAAGATGAAAAAGTGTCCTTCTGTCAGCACAAGCTTAATGCAGGTAATCAGTTAATTGGCTGTTAGATGTGGTCACTTGTGGTGCTGTTTAGATAACCATTCACAGTCAAAGCTGCACTGTATGTATTTTTACAGGAGAGTGGATTATTTCACAGGTGACCGATTAGAACCATTATATTGTTTGTAAGTGTGTAGGTCAAAGTCATGACAGAGTTTAAGAGATTAGTATTTAGTCATCCTTCTAAAAGGCCTGAGCAGATGTCATTTGTGAGCAATCAGTCAGCAAATCTCCTTGGTTATCTTTGGCAGTGAATATCTCAGAAGCAAATTTTTACAAAACTTGGTAATTTGAAGAAAGCCTCACTGAAAACTGGATGGATGAATCTTTGTGAAATTTACAGCTATCTAAAGACAAGAGTATAACTTAGGTTACTAATTTTTGTTTGGCAATATTCCAATTTTAAATAATACTTTTTGAGCTCCAAAATGGAAAAAGTTATCAATGTAAACTGCACCCACTTAAAAATCAAATAATATAAAAGGCCCATTCCTTTCAACAGAAAACCAAAAACTGGATACCTAAGTTATATTATTGTCTTTATATGACTGTTGATTTCAAGCTTTTTATGCCAAAAGTTTTGTTGTGATCCTTTCTCAAAGTGTAAATCAGACCCCATGAATAAAATGCCTCCACATTTTACAGATTAGGCTTAGAATATTTATTGTTACATGCAAAGAAACTACACATATTGACAAAACAAAAAATGTATACATCGATGGGCTTGTATACAAAAACAGAGACACAGTGGCAATTTTTGTACCACTATGTTATATGTACCCTAAGTAAGAGCAGCCACCTTAAGATTCTATGTGCAAAAGTACCATGATATGAAGCCTGTACACCTTTTTGTTGTCAATTTGGGACACCATAGGATAGTGACAGGACAGAGATTATACCTACCAAACCTACTTGCTGGCTTGCTGTGAAAAGTGTGCCCCAAACCTTGTACATCAAAACAAATAACCACTTATGGTTTTTGACTGAAATATCTGAATATTTAGATGCATCACAGCTAATATGTGTGGCTGAGTGATTGTCACAATGAGGTAAAGCAATAAGTCCCACACTGGTAAAGTAAAAAAAAAAAAAAAAAAAAAAGACTTACTGTTTTTTCACTTTACATAAAGTTGGTCTTGTATGGGTTGATTTTAATGCTCCTGCTGCCTGTCAGCTGAGGACAGGACAGTTTTGGTCCTCATGTTGAACTTGAACTCTGTCATCTTGCTGAGCTGTATGGGAAGGATATGTGATTTTATGTGCAGATAGTTTGCTGGTCCAATACTGAATGAATACTGTGGCAAAACTAGGTCTGTGAGTTTCAGGTCTGTTTCAACTCCACATAAGTCTCCTGTGATCCCCATAAAAAACTGAAAATTTGAATGAAATTATATGCAGGTCGTATAATGTTGCTTTCTGCCTTTTCAAGCAAATTGTTTTCTGTGAAAAGAAAAACTCACCCACACAATGAATACTTCCCCCTCCCCTTGCCCTCCCCTCCCCCTCCCAAAAAAACCCAACTCCACTAATGGTGACACATTAGTGCTTTGGCAGCACTTTTTTTGCAATTGTATGTCAACTTTTTTTCATTTGCTCAAAAGGTAAAAGATAAGGAAAGTGTTACAATTATGGAACATTAAATTGTTATTTGGGGTTTATTAGCTCTGCTGACTTGTCAGTCAGCTGAGCTTATCTTAAGGTCCTTTGTATGTCAGCATCTGTCCGTCAATACTTCACATTTTCAACTTCTGAGAAATTCTCGACTGGATTCACTTGAAACGTGGTGGGGATGTACCTTGGGTGGGTCAATACCAAGTTTTTTCAAGTGGTCACAGTCCAGTGATTTTTTTGTTTTTTAATGATTTTTCGATACTTTTTTTGGCAAAATTTTCTCTGAAACTGCCAAGCCATCTTTTAGATTCTTCTGAAACTTGGTGGGAACATATCTTGTGGCAGGGTCAAACAAAGTTGTTCAAAGATATTCTCAATTTCTGCATATCTGATTTTTAACATTTTTTTACAATTTGGGTACTTATTGGGTTATGCTTCCATTCCCATTCATTTCAGTGGGGATTGCAATGGTAAGTCACATTTTTAACTTCTCCAAAACTGTCAATCATATTCTCTTCAAACTTGGTGGGGATGTGCCAATTGTTGCTCTTTACCAATTTTGGTCAAATGGTCATACTCCAATGATTTTTGGAATTTTTAGGGTTTCTGTTTATTTTTTGGCAAAATATGTAAAAATCTATTTCTCCGAAACAGCTGAGCCAATTGCTTTGAAAGTGCATAGGGACACTTTTGGGGACTCTAAGACATTAATTTGTTCACCAAGAACAGATTAATCAATTATCCAAATTTTGTGATAAATGGGGTATGAAAGTAAATTTAGATAAATCAAAGATCATTGTATTTAGAAATGGAGGTCCATTAAAGACAGCAGAAAGGTGGACCTAGAATGGTGTTCCATTGGAAGTAGTGTCCTATTACAAATATTTAGGTTTGATATTTACTCCTAAGTTAGTGTGGACCAAAGCAAGCAAAACTATTGCAGATCAAGCTAAGAAATCTATTTTTATGTTTCAGAAAGCTAGAGGTTTTAATTTTGCATCAGTGGAGGTAGCATTAAAAATATTTGATAAAATGATCACACCAGTCTTGCTTTATGGTAGTGAAATATGGGGTTTTAAGTTATCACCTCAAATAGAGAGTGTTCAAATTAAATTTTGTAAGAAACTGTTGATGGTTGGGTCTAATACATCAAATGATGCTGTTTTAGGTGAATGTGGCAGATATCCACTATCTGTCTTATATATGACCCGGTGCATTAAATACTGGTTAAAACTGCAATATATGGATGATGATCGTCTCCCAAAAAATTATTATAATATGTTACGGAAATTGACAGAAGCTGGGAGAAACACCTGGTGTTCTGAAATTAAGAAATTACTTTTTAGATATGGTTTTGGAATTGTATGGTTCGAGCATGGTGTCGCAGATGTAGTATTATTTTTGAGTCAATTTAAGCAAAGGATAAAAGACTGTTGTGAACAGGAATGGAGAATACGTATTAATGATTCGAGTAAGTTAGACACATATGCATTATTTAAAAGTATGTTGGATGTTGAAAAATATTTGACAAATGTATACTATAGACCACATAGAATGGCCTTAACAAGATTACGTTGTTCATCACATTGTCTTAATATCGAACAGGGCAGGAGAGAAGGTTTAGACAGAAGTGATAGACTTTGTAAATGGTGTTTAATTAATGAAGGTAAATCTTGTATAGAAAATGAGTTTCATTTTGTAACTGAATGTAAATTATATGAACAAATGAGGAGTTCTTTATTACCAGTTTATATAACTACTAAATGTCAAGATAGTTTCATCAGACTTATGAGATCAACCAATGCACGGGAACAGTGTTATTTCGCTGAATATATTTGTGAAGCATTTAAAAAAAGGGATAAATTTTTGTCACCCTCAGAGTAAAGTTGCATATTGCTGTAATCTCTGAATTATTGTACTATGGGCCGGAGGCCTTGGATACTGAATAAACCATTATATATAATTTGTTCACCAGGCGGTGCTGCAAATTTTTTTCAAGTCTTGTTACAAATTTTTGTGTGTGAAAGCTATTTTTGACTTCTTTTCCAAAACTGTCTCTTAGATTGTTCTGAAACTGAGTGGAAATGTGTCTTGTAAAAGTGTCAAACTAAGTTGTTTAGTGGGTGATGATATTCTGAGTCCCTGATTTTTAACAAATTTTTTAAGCCGAGTACATATCGGGTAATACATACATTTCCATTGATTACAGTGCAAGTCAGTGGGGATCGCAATGGTAAATCACATTTGCAACTCCTCCAAAACCATGAACTAAATTCTTTTTAAACTTGATGGGGAATGTACCTTGGGTGGCTCTACCAATTCTGTTCAAATGATCACGCTCTAATGATTTTTGGAATAAAAAAAAAAATGTTCATTTTTGGCAAAGCTTTAAAAATCTTCAACTAAACTGCCAAACCAATTGCTTTTAAATTGTACATGGACACTTCTGGGGACCTCTTGACCTTAATTAGTGCAACAGGTGGTACTGTGATGATTTTTTGCTTTTTAAGGAATTTGTGAGTGTTTTCAGTTTTCTTGACCATTTCTCCTAAATGGTAAGTTGGAGCCTCTTCAGACTTAATTAAAATTTGTTTTTTAGACTAACTGACTTAGTCAGAAGGGCTATATAAAATCCTACTGACTACAATTACATTTTTGACAGCTCAAAAAAAAAAAAAAAAAAAAAGATGCTGCTCTCCAAGTTCGGTGGAAAATTTGCCCTTGGACATCACTACAAGATATGTTTAACTGCAAGATCTTGCTGTCCAGAAACAAGCTCATATATGTATATTCATCATGTCCTGTTATCTTCTCAAGTCTTGATGTTTTGAAACATTTCATCATACAAAACACATGAAATCTGTATCTAGATGTACACACTTTGTCAGCATTTCTGTCACAGAGTGTAGGTCCAGTCATTTCTAGGGGATATAATTTGTCCAATATTTCCTTCCAACTTTTTTTCCCTTTTTTTTTTTTTTTGTTGTGGCAGGCCTTACAGCCTGTGACAATTAACACTGGTCCTCAGTCTGTAATGATCAGAACAATGTTTCAGAGGCTTCACCTACATGTTTACACATATCTTTGATAGTGGCTTCTTGAAATGCTGTGGATCTTTGACCCTTTTGTCAATAGTAACCTATATTGTTACAGAAGAGCACTGAGGTAATTATCACAAGTGCATTAATTTTCAGTATAAATCAAATTTGCAAAATGATAAATTAGAGTAGACTCACCTAAAAATGCTGATTTGGTTAGTCAGATATTATGACATATATTTGTTGGTTTAATATTTGTAGCATGAAACCTTACTTTGTTCAACAGGTGGGATTGTGATTCTTTTTCCATTGAAAAAAAAAATTGTTCATGCTTTTTTGACTTCTCCCAAACTGTTATTTAAGTTCTCTTGAAGCTTGATGGGAATGCACCACCGAGTTTTTTTTTTTCACCACATGGTAGTGCTGTCATTTCTGACTTGTAACAAACTATTAACAATAGGACAAATTGGCAGAGATATATGTACATGTTAGCATTGTTACTGTCCAATAGGGAGAGCAGCAAATCTGACATATTAGCTTATACAGTAGTCCCTCCTTTGAAAGACCACTCCTTTGGGAGACCACCTCCTTTGAGAGACCACATTTGTCAGGTCTTTCTGTAGTACTTTTCATGTTATTTATACCTCCTTTGAGGGACCACCTGCTTTATGTGACCACCTTTTGGGTGGCACTAGGGGCGGTCTCTCAAAGGAGGGACTACTGTAGCTTGGTAGGTCAGCTAAGCACTGGACTGTCACAGTCTACTTGTTTATATTTGTCTGACCTTATTGTCTCACCAGCATAAGCTGTTGGCTAGACTAAGCACTCACTTTCTGGACATCCGTCAGTCTGTCCGTTGACAAAAAGCTTCAGAGTGGCATTATTTCACTAACTACACTGGGTAGGGCTTTCATGCTTGGGCAAATGATTTATAGTGATGGTCACTACAGATTTGTACCATCACTGTCATACTTCATTTGTTAAGTCATGCTTGAATGAGCATTGTAGAAAAGCTTCAGAATGGCAATATTTCACTAAGTACACTGGGTAGGGCTTTCATACTTGGGTAAATGATTGATAGTGATGGTCACTACAGATTTGTACCATCACTGTCACACTTCCTTGGCTACATGATGCTTGAATGAGCATTGTAGAAAAACTGCGGAGTGGCTTGAATTATGCTGGCGAGACATTCATGCCCTCTGGGCATGGCGCTGGTTTGATATTGAGAGCCCTCTTGTGTGTAAAAGTTGAATTGCTCACATTTCATTTTAGTTATGTTGACTTGCAACAGGGAGCAGCACAGTTCAATATATGTTTTCCCCAGTCTTCCAATGTTTACAGACCATGTCTTGTCCCTTGCCTGGAGAGTGGGTTTGCAGACTTGTGTTTTTTGCTTTCTGAAATCCATGTTTCGTCCATTATTCATTTTGCACTAATATGGGATGCTGCTATTGGGGGTGGGGTGGGAGGTGGCATAAAGCATACAGGCAGCCAGCATGAACAATGGGAGTGAACTGAGAGTTTCACAGTATTGGTAAATTTGTTTTTGTATTTATTCCATAATTTTTCCTCAGTACATAATTAGTATTAATTTTATCTAAAGGAAATGTGCTGTAGCTTATGGGATTTAGTGGTTTGTTGTTTTTGTTTACTGTGGTTCAAGGCCAGAGTCATTTCCCTTCTGGAAGTTGCAGATACCTGGAAAATCTGGTTTAGTTGGGAAATTTGAAACACAAATTTAACATTTCTGTGGTGTGTGTGGGCAGGGGGGAGCAGTATTTACACACGCTTTATGGGAAATTCATTCATGATTTTATGCTGTCGGGCATCTTGAAACGTTCCTTGAATTTTCCAATCCCACAGCAAGAAATGTGTCAGTTTTATGCATTATGAACAAACAGATGATGACTTCTCTGCTAAAGTCTTTGACACTTTTGCATTTTAAAGGACAATATTTTACAGAATTATGTTAATTTTAAAACGTATACCTGCACATTTATGAAAAATGAATGGAGGGTTTTATGGTCTGTGCCGTTATGAAACATATTGGTGATGCAGGTGTGGACCTGAATCTTGGAGCTTGCATGAATTTGGCAAAAAGTGTCAGACAGCAAATATCAAACACCCTAGTTGAATTTTAAAGAGGCAACTGACTGTGTATGACAAGTTCTTTATCATAAGGGACCAGTCTGTGAAAGAGTGAGTGATCTTAACCTGTTCTACGTCTTACCATTAAAATGATTTTAATTTCATGTTTCAAGGGCCATGTAAAGGCTGCATTATCATTTTTGATGCAAAGATGAATTTTTGACCTGTATAGTTAATTGCATTTCACTTAAAACATGACAGGCTTCCATATGAAGATCACATACTGTTAAGCCTCCCACTCCCACCCCCACTCCCTGCCCCCCCCTTCAAAAAAAAAAAAGAAAAAGAAAAAAGAAAAATGAACATACAAAAAAGATCAAAATGACTCATGAAATTTATGTGTATGCCAGGTTTTTATGTATGTAATAGTATAGTACTTCAAACACTCTCCACAATGCACCTTTGTAATTCGGTATTGAAAAAAAGAGAACCTTACCTTGGAAAGGGCAGTTTTAGTATGGCTTGGGTATCCACATGTTGACAACGGAGACACTCGTGAGCCAACAGGTATTGTGAGACTTCAAGGACCTACTTTTCTAGTTTCCAGTTAAAAAAAAAAAGGAACAGTTATACTTTTTGTTTCAAAGCCTATTAGGAAACCCAGTGGTAGAACAAACAGACAACTTGTGCTTTGTTTTCCAGGTTACCAAACCATGCATGGTTGATGGCTTCATGCAGCCTAAAAGTTGTCCTCGTTTTTTAGCCAACAGATATTTATATTCAACCTTGAAAAAAGATACCATATTGTGTGAAAAGCACCTGGTCTTAAAGCAGTGTTTTTGCCTGTTTCAGATTCTTCTATCTGTACCACTTTGCTTTCTATGCATACCACTACCGCTTTAATGGTCAATACAGTGGGCTGGCACTGGTCACTTCCTGGCTCTTCATACAGGTGAGTCATGCTCCATTAGCCCTGGCGTGTTAACCACTGACTCCTGGGACAAGTTCAGCTCAATATCTTGACTGTGTGAACACATCCAGGAAACTGTTCATGGTCTGAACGCGATTCGTGTGATATATTGTGTTCACGAAATCAAATGTTTGTATTCTGTCTACACGTTGCTTGATCTTCACGTACTCTTCATGGCTGAGCGTGAAGGGTTAATGCTACATGTATATGGCTAACCCTCTGGGTGAATGGTGGGTCACGTATAGCACCAGAACAGTGATCTGTACCTGGTACATGCATGGTGAAGGGTTAGATAACATTGCATGCAACATTTCAGAAACAATGGGTCAATAAGGAGGAATGTTGCATTTGAGGGGTTTTAGAGGTCACCCATAATAGCACAGCAGGGTGGGGACGTGTAACTGCAGGGGAAGTGGTGTGTCTGCCCTCCCTGTGGTTGATGGGTACATGTCTATTTTAAAGTTCTCTGAATAGCAGGTCCACTGGAGTATGCCGAGTTGAATGATAGGTGAAGCTCTGTTGGTTTAGGTGAAAAAGTTTGTAAAGACCAGCATAGTGGGGCAAAAAACCATGATGTGACACACATCTGTGACCATGCATGTATGGAAGCATAAAGACGATACCAAGCAGTCAGTGATGCAGCAAGCTCTACTTGCCAGTGTTGACTCTGTTTACATTCATGTCTATAGACAGCCAGAACAAGTCAGAATTGTATAGTGCAAAGTCTGCACACTGGTGAACATTTTATGAATGGGTAACTACACATTGGAGATGAACCCAATAACTTAATAGAAGTATGTATTATGGGGTATTTCTGTGGGGCAGTGACCATTCTCTTGGACAGGTGCCTGGAGTTAGCTGTGCACAGATGGGGCATGGCAGGAATACATTGGCTGGGTATCAACAAGATGAGGGCGCCACAGAGACGCTGCTTTCACCATGCAGCTGGGGGATGCTCTATACATCTCACGGAGCCCTGCCTTTTTGGCAGAAGGGCAAATCAGTGTAAACAAGCATAAGACTTTCGTGCAAAAAAGAAAGGGAATGTGTTTGTGTGTGTGTGTGCATGAGTTGCCAGAGTTAATACTAACATACTGTTGGAAGTGGGAGGGCATCTTTGTCAGCTGTACAATTTTGAAGACAAGAAAAAATTAAATGTGAATACCCTGAGTATGACGTCTGCATTGTGTTAAATTTTGAAATTCAAGATTTGAAATTTGATACACTCCCAATTAACGTAATTCCAGTATATAGTGTTCTTCAGTGTCAGTGTGCAGTCCAAACAATTTTGAGGAAAATAAGCACATACACAGACAGAATAAGTATTATGTACACAAGATTTTATTATGTTGTATGTCACTGTAAATTTTCATGTGTACAGGGACATGTGCTGTATTTACCAAGGACTGGCTCTATCGTGGAAAACAGTGCCAGTGCTACTTTGACTCTATGCTAAGATTCATCCTGGTGGTGGAAAATTCAAGGGAACTTTTGATTTTAGGAAAACTCTGTGCAGTTGGAAGCAGTCATGTTGATCTAAGGACGAAATTAAGTCTTGTTGTGTCATTAAAGTCTTAACCTGCTCTTACACCGTCTGGCTCCCAATTGCAATGCAGGTAGCCCCTGTGTTTTGCTTGCATGGATAAGTATGTGCTTTTACAGAAAAAAAAAGTCCTGCCATGCTCTCTCTTTACATGGTTTATATCTGTGGATGATAAGTGGGTCCCCTGGGTTGGCAGTGTAAACAGTTCTATAATACAGCTATTATATTCCTGACATAATATTACAGGGGATGTCCGGGAATATTGTTACGTCACAATCAATCCCCTTACGTTGGCGGGGCATACTTGCTTTAGAAATGGAACACTGCCGTTGAATGATGTCAGGTGTAGTTGCACACCCGAGTACTTATTGTCAGCCAGTGTCGGTGACTCACTGGTCTCACCCAGATGAGGCCACATGCATATCTGAGCTTTGGTCAATATTTACTGGAATATTAAAGGATGACACGGAGTGAGGGGAAAATGCTCCATGCAGGGCTCACCATTTCTGTCTTGTGTGCACTTGTTCTAACTCACTTTCCACCCATTCAAATCTTAGCTGTAAAAGATGAAAAATTTTGTTGCCCCCTGGGCAAGTGTTTTGGAATTTTGACTTGTGCTGCTTGATTGGAATGTCATTTGTTCCTGGATAGCAGATGTGAGCTGGTGAGCAGTGCCATTTGATGGCAGTTTTAGTGTTACTGCTTTTCCAAAGGACTGTGTACCAAAAAAAAAAAAAAAAAGGAAATAAAAAAGCGAGGCACACGCAGAAAAAAAATCCATTGAAAACCTGAATCAGAAATTACTCCACCCTCCCTAATCCAGTAGCCCAAATTTCCTTGAATGTGGTCTTGATCACCATGCCTGTATTTCTTACAACTAGGGACCAAAAACAATGCTAAGTTCACATATTTTATTCAGTACAATTTACAAATTTTTGTAGATTTTCTGGAAAATAAGTGAAAACATGATTTTGTGTTTAACCCATTACCCCTGAAGAGGTTTACTCAAGAATTTTGGAAAGATTTTATTGTACATGGTCTCTAATCCTCATTTGATAATGCACTGGATCAATATAAATTGTTTTATTTTTGCATGTTTAAATTTTCAGTTTTTGTATTGTTGACATTTCACAGCTGTTTTAATTTCTAATGTGGAAATAATTCCTATTCAAACAATTTTACAATACTGTTTCACTGTGTTTTTATTTTCATGGTTTTGTGCCATCAGCAAAGTAAGCGAAAATAAGAATACGGTGAAATTAAAGCAGTATACAGTACTTTAACAGGTGATTTATATATGAACTACCTTCCTTCATTCTGAAAGTCAACATGCAAAGTGATCCCTTTTACCATGTTTAAGGTGCACATATTTCAGACACACCTTATCCTAAATGTAAACTTACTTATCAGTGTATATTATGTACAGGTGGTTCTGAAGTACTGTGATCGTTCTGTACGATACTACCCATACATCTTGGCCTAAGCATAGACTGACAGATCTGTGCACAGTATATACCAAATTGTAGTGGGTTGTTTTGAACTATTGTGGTACCTATCTTATAAAGCTCCTGTCACCAGAGGCCATCTCTCGCCATTGGCCACCTTCTCAAACAGGAGGCATGATGTTTGCATTCGGTTTACCCCCCCCCCAGAGAGACCACTGCTCTTAAAAGGCCACTTTTTGGCTACATTTGGGATGGACTTATAAGAGGGAGACCACTGCCCAGTGGTCTTTGTGTACAATATTTGTGACACCCCTGGTGGTAAGTGGAGACTTACAGATCCACTCTAAATGCATTTATTTTCACTTGTGTAAATTTACATGGTTTTTGCATTTCAGGCATGTAACTGAAGTTTATATTTTGCTATTTTGATAGTGGTTCCTGTCAAACATATCTTTTTTAAAGACTTTCATTGTGTTTTTATTTTTGTGCCATTAATGGGCAAAAATGAAAATTCAATGAAATTAAGTTAATCTGCTTCAAACATATTTTATTTCCTAAACACGATTGGACAGGCCTGGACTATACAAACCCCTCTCGTGAGTTTGCAGTACATGTTCATCCATACTAATAAAGGTAGCAAGTGGTTTCTTAACTACAGCTCCTCTTCATAATGCTTTACAACATGGCAGGTTGTGAAACATGTACAACAGTGGAAACCATGGCTAATGCCAAATGACTTGTCCTGTTGCTTTGTGCTTTTGCCCTCTCCCCCTCCTTCCCTCGCCCCATGTAGTGAGGTAATCTGTTATTAAATAGTCGAGTTGGGAGCCCTTTTGTATTGTATGAAAGGCAGTACCATCACCATTGATGTTTGTGAGTAGTTATTTCGTTACACCTATGTTGACATCGCATCACAGACTGTCCTGTTTGAAGAGTGACAAGATACACAGTCCAACCCAACATGAACATCCAAAGAGGGAGTGTTACCTCTACATACTCATATTGAGTGGCTTTTTATAATTAGAGCACAGCAAACTGGCATAACTGCACACTAGGTAGAAAGTAGTTCCATCCTAAATGGCCCCATAAGAAAAGTCAGCATTGTTTGAGAAGTCACAATAATGTGAGGAATGTATATTGTACACATGTGTATAGGTTTGTGTTGTGCATCTCTTGTTGACTTTCCCCCCTACACGCCAGGCTATTATTGCCAAATTAAAAGAGTTTTGTAGTGCACAGAATTAAAGGAAGGAATGAAAGTCTGCCTTGCTGTTCCCCAGAAAAGTGTATTTAGTATTAGTTGTGGTACAGTGGTGCCTGTCTTGAGAGGCTACATCAATGATATGTCACCTGGCTTGAAAGACCACTTTTGGCAGATCCTTGCTGTTATCTTTTCTATGTTACTGTACCTCCAATGAGAGACCACTCGTAGTGAGAGATCACTTTTGGGCCTGCCCTTGGGGTGGTCTCTCAAGACAGGGACCACTGTATTACGTTCATTATTGATCAGCTGGTGCGAGCAGTTCACATACATGAGTGTACTTCCATGGTATAGTGGTTTATATGATCACTAGGTAACAGCCAATTGCATACATGTTTGTATGTGTAGATACAGTAGCTTGTGTGATCATCAGGCACCAGCAATTCACATAGATGCCTGTACATCTGTGATACAGTAGGGTGTGTGGTCACCAGGCAGGTACCAGCCATTTATATACATGTCTAGTGGACAGAAGCTTGTCTGATCACCAGGTGCCAGGCAATTACATGTCTGTGCATCTGTGGCACAGTGACTTGTATGATCACTGGGTACCAGACATGTCTGTTCGTCTGTGGCACAGTGGCTTGTATGATTACCAGGTGACAGACATGTCTGTGAGTCTTGGGTGCAGTGTTTTGCATGATCACCAAGTACCAGTCATTCACACATGCCTGTACTTCTATGATACAGTAATGTATGTGATCACCATGCAGGTACCAGCCATTCACATACATCCCTGTACTTCCATGATACAGTAAAGTGTGTGATCACTATGCAGATACCAGCCATTCACATGTATACATGTCTGTAAGTTTATGATACAGTAAAGTGTGTGATCACCATGTAGGTACCAGCCGTTCACATACATGCTCGACGTCCATGATACAGTAAAGTGTGTGGTCACCATGCAGGTACCAGCCATTTACATACATGCCTGTACATCTGGAATACAGGAAAGTGTGTGGTCACCATGCAGATACTAGCCGTTTATACATGTACATGTCTGTATGTTTGCAGTACAATAGCATGTGTGATCATCAGGTTCTCCGTGCAGGGAAGTCAGATTTCCAGTGCATGTATCTTTTGGGTGGAATCAAGCAAGGATTACTCGTTCAAATATTTGACACAAATTTCCAGCCAGCATGTCTGGTCTGAAATAAGCGGCAGTTGAAGTGTTATCTGGTGAGGACAGCTGGAGCATGACTTACCAGACAATGCAAAAATCACCGATCAATGCCTTTATGACCGTCAGAATGAGTGTACCTCATCATATGCATGCAGGCAAACTAGTCTGTTAGTTTGTGTACTCTACAACCTGTTTGACTAGTTTTCAAATACCATGCTTTATATTATCCATGGTGATTCAGCATGAGCTAAGTCTATACTTTACCATAGAATTGCTTGGGTTTCTGTAGTGGATTCAAATGCTTTTCTAAGCACAGGTAAAGCAAATGTAATCTTGTTGGGGGGATAAGAGTATGACATGTTATACTTATGCTCTCATTATAAATGTTCCGTGACGAGAATTAATTTCAGCTACGTGGGTTCTTTTTAAGAGCAGCCCGTTTGACACGATTGAGCTTGTTCTAAGGTGAAGAAAATGCTAGCAGGGCTATGGCAGTGGCATAAATGCTGTTGTATGGACTCAACTGTGTTGTCAGCTGTGATTTTGTGCCACATGCTTGAGTACACAGACCTGATTGTGGTAGTAAACACAGGATCACCTTTCTGTGTGTGGAAGTGTCATTAGATAAGAATAAAAGTTGGGAAGGCAGTTGATGAAGCGTGGAGAGATGCCAGATGATAATGCAGGTTTTGTGATTCAGGTCAGCCAATGCAGTGGGCAGCAGGCGACCTATAGGTCCATTCTCTTTAATTGTATACTAGATTGTTCATTAATTGCTGTCCAGATCTTGCTTAGATATACCTTGGTAATATAACCTTTATAGATTACTCTGTAATCCCTTGGCACCTTTGGCACCTGTTAGTAAAGCATCACCTCTACTTTTCAACCAAACTCAACTCCAAGATACATGTATCAGGAAATATCAGCCTTTTTATAATCAAGTGTCACACTTTTTTTATTAGCTCAGCTGACTTTTCAGTAGCTGAGGTTATCTTATGGTCCTTCGTCTGTCATCAACGATTGACTTCTTCTCCAAAACTGTCAACCAGATTCACTTCAAACTTGGTGGCAATCTACCTTGGGTGGGTCTGTGCTAAGTTTTTTCAAATGGTTTTGCTACAGTGATTTTAGGATTTTTTAATGATTTTTTTTTTTTGGTTCTTTTTTCATTCAGCTGACTTGTCAGTCAGCTGAGTTTATCTCATGGTCCTCCCTCCGTCGTCCGTCCATCATTTGTCTGTCCGTCGTCCGTCAGCGATTCACATTTTCGACATCTTCTCCGAAACCGTCAGCCAGATCCACTTCAAACTTGGTGGGGATGTGCCTTGGGTGAGTGTCTACCAAGTTTCTTCAAATGGTCACGGTCCAGTGATTTTTTTTATTTTTAGGAATTTTTTTGTTCTTTTTTCTGCAAATTTTAAAAAATCTTCTTCTCCAAAACCACTCACCCAATTGCTTTGATATCACACAGGAACACTCCCTGGGACTCCAAGTTCTTAGTTTGTTCACCAGGTGGCACTGCAATTTTTTTCTATTTTTTTATGAATTTTTGTGTGTTATAGCTATTGTCGACTTCTTCTCCAGAACCGTCACTCAGATTAAGCTGAAACATGGTGGATGTGTTCCTTGTAGAAGGGTCAAACAAAGTTGTTCACTATGTGGGAATGCTGCGGATTCCTGATTTTTAACAATTTTTTCAATTCCGGTACTTGTTGGTCAATGCAGCTTTCCTATCGATTGCTATGTAAGTCAATGGGCATTTTAATGCTAATTCACAGGACAACTGACATGAAATTTACTGTTTATTTGATAACTTGAGATCTGTTTTGAGTTAGTACTATGATGCTGCACATGTTAATGTTTCTGTATGAAGGTCATGCTTAGACAGTACATGAATGACCTTGACCTTGTTTCTGGGGTCACAGTGCAACATCCATGAATTTTACTCTTCACTATAACTTGAGAACTACTTGAGCCTTGATGTTGCACATGTTAGTGTTCTTCTATAAAGGTCAGACTTACTCAAAACATGGGTGACCTTGATCCTTTCCCAAGTTCACAGAGCTGCAAGTGTGATGAATGTCTTGGGTCAGCTGAGCATGGGCTGTTCACACAGCCCTCTTGTTTCTTTTTTGACCAATCTTGAAAAATCTTCTCCAAAACCACTCGCCCAATTGCTTTGATTTCACACAGGTACACTCCTAGGGACTCCTAGTTCTTAAATTGTTCACCCGGTGGCACTGAGATTTTTTTTCTAATTTTTTTATGCTTTTTTATGTGCTTTTGCTATTTTCGACTTCTTTTCCAGAACCGTCTCTCATATTAAGCTGAATTGGATATATTCCTTGTGGAAGGGCCAAACAGATTTGTGCACTAGGTGCACTCTTATGGATTCTTGATTTTTAACGATTTTTTTCAAAATGTGTGCTTATCGGTAAATGCACTTTTCCAATTGAATTCTATGTAAGTCTATGGGCATTCCAATGCTAATTCACATTTTCAACCTTTTCTCCGAACTGTCAGCCAGATGTACTTCAAACTTGGTGGCAAGCTTGGTAGGGTCTGTACATGTTCACATTGTTACTGTATAGTACTGATAGCAGCAAATCAGGCATATTAGCTAATATCTTCTTTTTATGATTGGCAAGGGTATATGAGCTACAGGACTGTCCAGTCCTCTTGTTTCAAGATTGTAGTTGGGATCTTCACAGACATGTCCACTTGCATAAAAAGTGGTTGATCTCCTCTGACAGGTAGGATAACACTGGGTAACCAGAGGGTGGGACAGGAAAACAAGTCTGCCAAGACAGGCTGGTGTCATGGGAAAAGTTTCCTTGGACATGCAGCCAAAATCTTCCTCCTCTGCTGCTACTTCATTTTGTATCATAGGAAGCTCAGCATCTCACAAAGAAGGGAGCAGATTGCTGACCTTGACCTGTTTCCAAGGTTATGGGTAAATATAGTTACCCCGTGGCCTGTGTGCTTGTGAACAAGGTTCCACATTGAAATGACTGGCTACTTATGAAAGCTAATTAGTGCAGAATGTGCCTTGACAATATGATGACCTGATTTATTGTCAGTGACCTTGGCATCATTTTCAAGGTCATTTTCTCATGAATTTGGTGGCCCCATCTTTGCATTTGATGAATCATTAAGTCAATCTCAACCAGCTTTTATGCCTGGAAAAGCTTTTTATTGCACGAGTTTGTGACATTTAGGATGGTTTTATTGTGACGGCTGACAGAGCCACCTTTAGCGGCAACTTGTTACATTAGATGTCAGACAGGATCAAATTATGTCTGTGTGGTGTGTTGGAACTGTGACCACATGTGCTTAATGAAAGCAGCAGAAGTGCAGATTAAAGTGTTACGCACAAAGCGTGATTGTGTTTGCGGGTTCAGAATAATGTTACCAGCTTTTGGAAAGTCATTTGTAGTTCCAGCAAAGGTTTAAGTTTAATTGATCTATTGTGCCATTTGAGTTGGGATGCTATGCATATGGATAAAAACGACAATATTTGACAGTCAAATGTGACTAGAATGGCAACAGGACTTCTGGCATGGGTCTCAAACCAACAAAATTCAATCCAAAAGACGACAACAAAGTGAAGATGAGCAGTGAGTTATGAAGTGTTGTTGATCCTGGTGATATGAATGTTAATGAAGCAAAGGAGATAAAAGGTCATGTTAGGTCATTACCTAATGCTGGTATTTCCTTTGCAATAACATGCCCCAAACTTGGCCCTGTGGACACAAACCAAACATTAAAGATGTACCAGAAATGAAATGGTACAAAGTTTATAGGCTAGCAGAGTGACATGGCAGAGTTCAAACTATTGGACATATTTCTTTTATGGCAGCTTTTGTTTATGGGCATTACAGCATGATATTCCTACAGCAACACATGGCAGAGTGGAACCATGTCCTGGGGCCATTGGAAAGTCCAAAGGGACTGGCCAACACATCTGGACACCAGACAGGTGAAACACGCATTCATCACCGCCAGACTTGGCCTGGAATAGGTACACACACGTTTAACCCATTTCCCTTTGAAGCCAGCCATAACTAGCTGCAGGTAAAATGTTGTCTGGGTCAATGTTTGTTTTGTGTGTGTTTTTTTATCCTATTATTGTAAATGAAAGACAATTAGGATGAGAATTGTAGATGAGACCTATCAGAATAACATGCCCCAGGTCAATAGCCTTTGATGGTGTGAGTTGGGCACTTTGCACCCAGAAGAGCTGTAGATTCAGTGTTAATCCAAAGGAGGAAGGTTTGACTGCTACTGTGCACACACCAGTCGGTGAAACAGGAGTGTAAAGGATCCAGATACACGTGACCTAGGTCAGCCTGAATACATGTGACCCAGGTCAGCCTGCCTCTCATGATGTAATATCTTCACCATGAAACTTGTACTTCGGATAAAGATCCTTAAGTGAAAGTCCTGCTATGTGTATTCAAGTGTTGCAGGGTTGAGAAAACCCATTGAATTGACAGCCAGTCCTTGAAAGTATTGCAAAATGTAATTAGAGTTAAACATTTCTTCTAATGCACCTTTCCATTTCAGCTGTGCAACCCTCTTGCTAGTGTTGAAATTGCGTTTAAAACTTTCTCTCCATGATGTAGAAATTTTGCAGTTTGGTGCTAGAACAGGATTCAATACACATGGTATTGCATCATGAAGCCATGCAAAATTACCTTTATATTGTGATGTAATAATTCATCTACAGTGCAAATGATTCAACACAGAACACCCCCCTCACCCCCGAAGACATGAAAACTATTAGTGCTCAATTGTTTTCATCATTTTTATTTTGATGATGGTGAACTGGTGGTAAAACTTTCCTTATCATTATTTTGTTTGAGGATTGAAGCATACCATTGATCTAATGAAAATATATGAGTGATTCCACAAGTTTCTCTTGAGCCAGCTTTATGTAAATGTATTCCAGGGAATCCCAACCAAAATAAGCTTGCAAGAAGTCACTGGGAGGGTTCCAGACTTCTTGTTGGTGGACTTGATCACATCTCTCACTGTCCAATCAAATGCATTTGATGCCATGTGGGCCCAAAAAGGTGACGTGCAGTGGGAGGAAAACATGACACATTCACGGACAATTTACTAGAGCAAGGAACTAAATTTTAGTATCGTAGGTTCATAAAAATGATTGGATGAAACAAATTTTGAACACAATATGACAGGAGTTCAAAGTGATTGTGGACAGCAAAAAAAATATGCAGACTGCAATGGTGACGAATGCCCAGTTTAGTGTTTATGTTAATGTGCTATTATTGATATGTTCCTCTTGTCGATAGGGTTGTTAAAGCAGTTATATTATTGCTTCCAGTTCAATTTTTGGTGTACTAGATTGTGCATTTTAGCAAATTATTATTCAAAGATATTATATCCAACATTTCTGTGTGAATGTTTGACTTGTACAGTTGAAGCTAATCTGAGTTTTTACTTAAGAAACACATACCCCCCCCCCCCCAATGCTCAGATTTTCTCCTTTATTATTGTGAAATTCCACACGTTGCACAGTAACATCAGGTGAAAAAGGCGTGGAACAAATTTGTAACACAGAATAAAACAGGAGTGAAAATTCATGACAGTAAGAAAAATATGTAGACGGTTGCATGGGGATGAACTTTCATCAGCCATGTACTGAGATAAGATAAGTTTTATTTCAGACTAAAAAAGTCCATAGAGGACATCACATAAAATACATAAATATGGTCATATAATATATACACGTGTTGTAAGAGTAAGTTAAAATATGTATGAAAACACACATGTAAAATGGAGATCACAAATGATATCACAGGTCAGCACACTTAATATAAAAGCTGACGCTAGCATCAGTGAGTCGCAGAGTCCCATAAAACATCTGAGTACATTAATTGTTCAATTAAAACATTGTCACTTTTAAAAAGCCTACACTGACAACCATACAGGATCTTCCTTCTTAGCTCCCCAAAAGACTGCACCAGATTTTAAACAAACATGGTGCTTGCAGAGCAACGCACAGACAGTCCCATGAGCCAACGACAGGCATTGTTGTACAGGATGGTAAACTTACTTAGAGACTTGGTAGTATGCTGGACTCATAGTTGTGTTGTATTCAGAGAAGTGCAATACATTTGTAATTGACACAAATACTGGTACTTTACTTTTTGGGATAACTTGGGCATTAACAATTGACAAAATGTTGTAGTTTTGCAAATTCATCACACATAACATGCAACATATCAAAGTAGACTGTTTACAATTTATTATTTGTTGACAGAAAGTGCAGTAACACGATTATCATAATATAAGATAATCATGTTGAAATTAAGCAATAATAAATTTCAAGTTTTCTCTTTTCTTTTCAATTCTAAGAACCAGCTTTCTTATTGGCATTTGAAGTATTAATGACTTTAAACATGTGTGATAAACAAGACCACCTAATACCATAAATATATGCACAGTTCAAGTTTTTATGTGATATGTTTTACTCATTGAATGCTTGGTGCTTTTGGTGTTTGCAAAACGAATGCTATACAAAAGAAGCAATTAGCACCTTAACTTCACTTTTCCATAGCAGTAATTCTCTGTGTTCTTTGCAGTTAGATCAAACCCTGGAGAAAACTTTTGAGAGAGTGTTTGCATAAGCAGAATCAAAGTAAGAAGGTTGAGGTGCCACTGCTGCTGATTACGTCAGTCGACATGTACCTGTACAGTTAAGACTGTGTTGTCACTGTTGTAAGTTTCAACACAATAGCCTGAAAACGATGCTACATGTATACACATAGTGTCATGTAGAAGCACCAAACTTTTCTTGGTAAATCCACCATTAGTCTTCAGGTAGATGCGTAGCTTATGTGCCCCTATAAATTTTACTGCCCAAAGTGCAAACGTTTGTTTACAGATCAACATGTAATGTTAGTGGGAACACACACTTCTTACCCAACACAATGTCTGGCCATGTGTTCAGTTGAGTACACATCACTGGAGTTTGTGACCTCTCCTGAGCAAGCTTCTATTGAAGAGAGTATGGACCCTGGGCAATGTCAGGTGACAATGACACAGGGGTTAGGAGTCCACAGAAGGCCTCTCCAAGGTATATGCTCAGGAATGGCAAGTGTTCTATAGGTGTTAGACTACCGCATGTAACTTAACCTGTAGGGTACATGTGGTATTGGGTCTGAAGTGGACTGCCCAGTCACATGTGTGCTGTAATATCTGTGCTGCACAACTGAACATGTGTGAGACAACAGAGTAACTGTTGGTTTCACACATTTCTACACAAGTCGGTCTAGTCAATTTGAAATAATATGTTGAAGACCATTCTGTCTGTCTGTCTCTCTCAAGATGTATGCCACTGCACTACTTTGATTTTTATTCCCGATGTGTGGAATTGCACATGTTACTTCTTAATCATACTGTTACGCAGCCTCCAAGTCTCCCTCCGCGGTGGGGAATCTCCTGCTTTTTCCTACTTTTGCACAGTCTCAGTTCAGTACCTGCAGGAGGGAGATCTCCTACTATTAACACAGGCTAGTTTGGAGATTCTGCTTTTATCATTCAATTTACTTAAAATGGTATGTACCACATTAGTACCGGTACATTACCATCTTTGAGAAACTACACTAATTAGACTAATGTGCTTTAGGAGGACAGACATTAGTATTGTTTCAAATGTTTACCCTTGTCAGGCAACAAGAGAGTAAAATCTCCATTGCAACAAATTTGGGAAACCAATTTTACTTGAGTACCATTCACTGTTGTTTTCTCATCCTTTTTTAATGTTTGTTAAGTTTTTACCTTTATCATGCAGCTGAAAAAACTTACAGGAAAGGACAGTAGACAAATGCATAGCTCTATGTGCATGTTTTTACATGAGGCTCGTATTTCAACAGAACATTTATAAAACAGAAAGGAGCCATTTTTGGCTAAAGGGTTAAGCTTTGTACTGCTTCTGTGATGCCAACAAAAGGAGAAACTTGTGACTTGGACAAGTTTAGTGGTCAATTAGAAGTTGAGTAAGGAGACACAGGTGGCAGAAGTTGCCAGGGGGCGTTTGGTAGGGCAGAATGTGACTGTGTTTGCTGGTGCACCTCAAGAAGATATTCTGTGGTGTCATGGTGTCCATTTTAAGTCTATTTGCTGACAGTGATCATGTAAACTGAACAAGTTTTTCATGCTGTCGTGAGTTGGTCATTTACTCATAAAACTAGGTCAGTACACCCATCATGTGTGCCCTGATAGAGCAAACTGAAGAAGCAAAAAAAAAAAAAGACACCTGACGACACCTTCAACATAGCCTCAGCATTATACATACTCTTATATATGTATATGTAATTGAACATTGAGCAGATACCGAGGGGACAACAAAATAACCAATGGGTGTTGCTGTGTGTTTGTTTTTGTTTGCGTCAATGTTTTTGGATGAATGGAAATCACGTGACCTTGTTAAGTACTAAAGGAAAAAAAGTACCTTTCTTGGTGTTGCAAAATGATAGTTGTGGACTGCAAGTAGACTACTGTATATTTTTCTGACTGACTAGGTTAATCAGCTGGTAATTTAAGGTTTATGCATATTAAGTGTCTTCATACCTGTCATTATTTGGATATGTCAAATAGGGAGACGTTATCAGAAAGACCATTCGACATAGAAGGTGTGATAGACAAGATGGAAGATGAATAATAATTTCAGTGGGGGGAGATTGCTGCAAGTTCTCTACAGAAAAATATCCGCTCTAATCTTGTGCGGTGACAGGTAAAGTGTCAAGTCTATGAAGGCAGTTGGTGCTGGAGGGAAGGACATAAGATGGTTCTCTTTGTCGACAACAAATCACAAGTGCATTCAGCATGTAGCAGATCATTATCTGTTTGGTGACAATACACACAATCTTGTCCACAGCTCTTTTCTGGCTTGTTGGGACAGGTTTGGGGTACATAGGGTTAAAATTGCCCCAGTTGGATGCACACCTGATTGACAGCAGCACATAGACAACAAAGCATAGCTTGACATGCAGTAAATCGTGTCCATGTATCAACATCAGCTACCATATTATCTCTGTTTGTAGCACAGGTACACGACACAACCCCAAGGGTGCACAACAAATATGTACTGCAGTAAACTCTTGTTTCTGCCTCTTCAGACCACATTTATCATGCCTACAGTGCTGTATTGTCTATATATCTTACCTAAATTGAGAGACCTTCTGTTTTATATGATCATATTTGGACCAGCCCTGTCTCTCAAAGGGGAACAACTGTTTAACAATATTTTATTTTGCATCTGCAAACTACCTATGTCTATGCCACATTGACAAATTGATATTCATGACACTTGGATTCAGTATAAACTGTGTGCTATACCATGCATAATGAGTTTCAGCAAGGGCTTACAAGATCTGGTTCCCCAGAGAGAGCACCTGGTAACACATCAGCCCACTGACAGTATGGCATATAGTTAGGCAGAACCTGGAATAAAGAATAATCAATCACAGAGGTGTCAGAACAGACAGCTTATTTGTGTGGTACATGCAGTTATTCCTGCAGAATCCTTTTGATGTTTTGTATCCTGTCATTTTCAGAGCTAGGTTCATCTTATATGCAGGCGAAGTACAGTCAAGCACATATGTATTATAATTCTGTGACTGCCAGTCCACACAGAGACTTTACCATTTGTCTGTCACAAACATTTACCTTTAAACCCAGTCCACACCCATGCTACAGTTGTTCATCTATGTACCTTGATGGTAAGTGAAGATAGCATACTCAAATTCCTCACAAAAGCTGTCAGTCAAACTACTTGTATCAAGTTCGCTTGAAGTTGTTGGTTTTGTATTGGCTGGTATTAAGTCATGCTGTAGCTGCCATGAGGTAGGTGCAGCATGACTTGCCAGGCAATGCAAACACCACTGACCAAGGTTGGTAGCACTGTTGTGCAGAGTAAGTTAACCACAGAGATGCTTCACTTGTGCACACAGTGGTTACCCAACAGCCATGTTGGCTGTACAACCTGTACGAGGCCACTGGGTGCTGGGTCACTGTCCTTGTGACGGTGGCAGTCTGTGCTACCTGTGTGAGGGTGCCCTTGAGTTTTCTTCAACCGAAACACATCAAGTGAACATTGTGTTGTTGATCTTGCCCACCTTCTCTTGTTGACAGGACCAAAGTTGCATTCCTTTGTGGTGGTTGACTACTTAAATGTAAATAAGGTAGAGGGAACCATGCATTTAATTTGATTAGTGGTTGTGGTAGATGGGTTTTTGTGGTTTCCTTCCATGTAGTTGACATTTTGTGGGATGTATTCTGACTCAATAAAAATTAGAATTTGTGGATCAAATGGCAGTGCTTGAAGTTTAACAGCTTAACCACCCACATGATTTGTATCTGTCATCCACATGCAACCAATAAACAAAATGCAGATGTGTCACAGGACAAATCAAGGGCACCGTAAAGTGACATGTGTCAGCTAGAGATGGCTCACCAGTCTCATTTTGACTCTTGACAACCATGGTTCATGTCCCCTGTGCCCAGTAGGACAAACAAAAAAAATTCTACGTTCTTTGTTCATTTCCAGCCATACCACTAAATTCTAGTTGTTAAAAGTGATAAATTTGCCACAAAAAACAGGTGTAATTAAGCTTTTAAATAATAATGAATCATTCTCCGTTTGCATCATGAACTGTACTGTGTATATCAGAGTTAAATGGCCTATAATTGTGTCAGCACATGGTCTACAAGTGGTCACTTGTTGTCCTGCCTCCATCCACTGCCTGTGTGCATGAATTTGAAAACCTGCCCAGCCCATGTTTTGCTCCACCTTTAAAAGTTGAGTTCTATGGGAAATTGTGTGTAATATTCAGATGAAATCGGTGCCATGTCTCTGTCCTTATCACACATGAACCAGGATGGAATGACCCATTTTTGAGCTATAATTTTCAGGTGTCTCCTAGATGCTGTAGTGGTACCTGCTATTCAAGACCATGTCTGCTGCCAGCAGAAAGTGGTCTCATGCTGTTGGTGGTTATAAAATGAGGCTATATTTGACAAGAAATTCAGCAGATGATCATCAAAGAGCAGTCTTTCATTGCCAAGTTTTGGACTGAGTCAACAGCTTGTCTCAGTACGCTTTGGCACAATGCGCCCAAAGTGTACTGAGAAAAGCTGTTGACGTGGACCATTGTATCCTATGGGACTAGAGGCATGCTGGAACTTGAATGAAAGACCTTTTTACAAAGAATATTAATATAGTGTCCATTTGATAATTCAGAGAAGTTTGTTTTAAGTACTTCGACTTCCGTCACATTTGCTAGTGAAAGAGTTGAAAGGACTAACAGTATTACTATTAAGTGGAGGTGCCCTTCAGAGCAGGTACTACTGTATTCAAGGCAAGTGTGTCAAGTGGGTTTTGTGTTTCGTGACCCAGGCTGGTACAGGTCCATATGGCTGTGATGTCAGCAACGGTTCATCCATGATGAGCTTGGGTGGTCCAGTGAAAGGTCTACTTTAGCTTGCTAGGCTTTGTATATACTGTTATGTAACATTTACACTTTGAGTTACATGGCATCTATTGTTCATTTACATTCACTTTCAGAAGTTACAGCTTTTGTATTGATATGATCAGTTGCAGAGAAGTCTTAAGATACTGGGGAGTCATGTTGCATGGCACAGCTATTTTTCGCTCCTGCCTTTTACCTGGGCATGAGTAGATCACTTGTTTTTGGAGGTGAGAATATATGGGCAAATGACAAATTGTGGTCTGTTTCTGCATGTGTTAATGGCATATTTTATTCTGTTTCAGCATTCAATGATCTACTTTTTCCACCACTATGAGTTACCTGCCATCTTACAAGCTCATCTGCATACACTGCTCGTACAGCAGACTCAGCACCAGGCCCAAGATAATGGTAACATCACCAGCCAGCCCAACTTGAACCAAAACAATGGTGATGCTGCCATGCTAATTGTTGGTGGCCAGGGTCAGAATGCCTCCACACCCCAAGCCAATGGTGAGATTGCCAACCGGGCAAATGGTGATGCCACCGATAGTGGTAACTCTGATGTAGCAGGTCTTCAGAATGCAAACAGTGGAGATGGGACAGCGTCCAATGAAAATTCAGGTGCTGATCATGTGACACTAGACTCAGCCAATGAGAATGTTGCTCCTAACAGTGAAGATTCAGTTTCATATGAACCCTTGGAAACTGGTGCCCAGTCTGTGCAAAATAACTGTGGTGAGACAAAAACAGAGACAACAGAATCCCAGTCTTCAAGTAGCAATAGTATAAAAGACATGGTACTAAGATTAAGGAAAAAGGGAGACTCCAGTAGGTCAGATGGGAGTGTGAGGGAATCTCTGTTACAGGATGGCGATGTTCAAGGTCATGAAAGGGAAACAGTCAACAGTTTACCAGGAACGGACTCCGTAGAAAAGAACTCAGCAGGGGAGACTACACAGGGAACACCAGTATAGGACATGTTGACCCAGGTCACTCAAGTACTTTTAATTGGAATCACCATCATACAGCCAGCAGAGGTGTGATGGTAAACCCCTTTGTGTGCAGATGTGACCTGCATGAATGTATCTGCACTGACCATGGCTTCTTGGACTGCAAAAAATGATGCTCTGGAGCCTTATCAAAATGGTACAAATGCGTATGTGTATAATGTTGTGTACCACATCTCTGTTGGGGTTTGATGTTGATGTAAAATGATAACTGTGCCTGTCAGAGTGGGGAGAGTGCATATTGTACATTGCCACATTGTCCCTTCAACAGTGGTTGAGTCAAGTTTATATAGAAATATATACTCACTCTCAAGGCAAAAAAAAAGGCATTTTTTTTTTTTTTTTTTAAAGTGTTGGGAAGCGAAAGGGATTGTTACAGTTTGTACAGAGATGTACAACCTCAGTGCAGTCATTTATTTTTGGGCCGCGAATGATGTGCAAGGAATAAAGCAAGACATGTACAATACATAATTGATGTACTTAGATACATTAGGTATGCATCTGTTAGACCATTGCCATGTGAAGCCAGCGGTGCCCTTCACTACCTGCTGGCATCCCGAGGCCATTCTTGAAAAATTGTTTGTTGCTGGTTTTTCACCTTGGCAGAGAAATATCATGCCCAAAAGTGCCTCATCACCATTTTGGCCCGTAGTGCTTCTTGCCTGTAGTACAAAATACGGAGACACGGAAACGCTGAAAATATGAAGGGTTAAAAGGTGTATCATCAGTTGAACAGTAAGAATACACATTCTGAAGTCAAGCTCAAGGACATTGGTGGCTGAAGACAAGAACCAGTTGTCATATGTACATGTAACAGGTACAAAACTTTTGTGGCAAAGTCAGGTTTATGGTTATGCATTGTTTGCACTGAAACTACTCGTCTCATAAACCTACCTCAGCTGCAAAGACAAACCAAATTGTGCTCATGACCATCACAAATATTCTCTGTCCACACCACGCCAGTGTGTGTTGTTTCAAAAACTTTACTCTCTTTGCTTGATATGGTTTGCTCTTCGTTTGTGTTGGCAAGTCACAACAAACATTTTCTTAATGATGGCCTGGCATCCTAGTTCTCACACCATACCTTCAACATGTTCAACACAAGACTTGTGTGGTTATCATCAATTCATGCACAGCTTGAATTAGGTGATGTATGCTCTGGGTTCATTCAATGGTCATACAGGGTTAGCCGAGAAATGAGACAGAAGCAGTGCTTAGTTTGCCCTGCTGTTCTTATGTTCACAACTGAGTGCAGGTTCATTTTACATTATTTTTCTTTGTCTCTACCTTCAAGGTTTATATACTCATGGTATTGTGACTTGATCAATACAGTCATTGTGAGGAACAACATATTTTGAAAGAAGTGACCTGAGAAGGTTGTTCATATGTGTTACCAAAGACGATGCTTTTGATATTGAATGCAGTGCTCCTATACTTAGCTCTTTCAGTGCCAACTGCCACTAAAGTCAAACTACACAAAAGGAACTGCTCTGAATCATAATAAGGGTGCTAGATTCAAGTTCCTTGTAAAAAGACCTTTCATTCAAGTACCAGCATGTCTGTAGTGACATGGAAGAGTATTGTTCAGGTCAACAGCATTCCTCAGCGTGCCTTGGGCACATTGTTAGAAAAGCTGTTGACTCAGGCCAAAATGTGGTACTGAAAGAGTTAATAACAGTTTCCTTGTTATTGCCTATGACTTACTAGTTTGGACGCAACTTGGGACTTTTACCGAAAATCTGTTGAAACTTCTGAGTTTTTGTTAAGAAAAATGCATCCTTATAAGGAATGTAGGTCTATGTTTGAAAAGTGCAGATGGTTATATCCATTGTTATTTAAGCTTCAATTTGCTTAAATTTGAAGCAGTTATATTTAAATTTGATGCATTTGTCGCAGGTAGAGTTTAGAACTTCCAAAATTTAGTTTGTGTGGAAGAAACTAAAGAATGGACTTCAGCGCATGCTGGTACCTTTTTATGGGAACCCAACACAACATTGTGAGACATCAAAGCTTCATGTGTCCATTTGGTTCCTTGATGGATGCTAATGTACTGCAGATCTGCGCATAAATACATAGCTTTGACATATATTCACTTTGGGCATATTCATCGTTTACAAAATCCATCACACCACCAAGTGTCTAAACTCCTTTTTAAAGAAAAGAGTTGTGTATTGTACATGTGTGTATGAGCAAGCAGTTGAACAGAAAAATGATGAAGCATAAAAAAGATGTGACACAATTGAAAAGAAAAATGACAGAAGCTCTTCTTATGTAAATTGAGTGGTAGTATGCATGTACATATGGGTGTCAGATAAAACCGGCTGACCATTCAGTTTGGCACAAATTGAGCACCAATCAGATAATACACATGTGTCTGTATAAAGATATACCTTGAGAAGGTGTACATTTGATGTGTGTAAAGTGAGCAGCCTAGCCTGTAAGATATAATTGTAAATCTTGGCTCCTGTACATTTGTCTGCTGTACCAGAATATATGTTTCTTAAGGGACACGAACAGACAGAAAACAGGTCACCTTTGGTGAAAAGAATGAATGTTTTTGTTGTGGTTTGAACTGAAGTGTATGTTGTGGTGAATGAAATTGAAAAAAAAGAGAGGAAAACGGTAAAAAAAAAAAAAAACAAAAACAAAAACAAAAACAGTCTGAGAACATGGGGAAAATTGCTGCAAGTAAGTATATCAGTAAATATCTGGAATTTTATACAATTACAAACATGTACATTCAACACCAGCTGTCCATGTTAAAACCTGAAAATATACAGAGGAAAAAAAGTAGAACTGAAATGTTCTGCATGAAAAAAAGATTGTATGGTATCATGTAGATGGTATATTTAAGTGCAATAATTTAGCTGATTGTACTTATTTAAATGGACAATTATGTTATTATTTTCCTACTAGAGTGTGTGTAAATGATTGGCTTGGTGGGAAATGATGTGTGGGGATCTGTTTGTTCGATAAAGAGTGTACAATGGCATTGACTTTGACTTTTGCAAGTAAGAATACTTACACACAAAAGTATATTGTATGGCATGGTGAAAATTTGCCTGGCTCACTGATTCAGCAAGTAGTATTTATTATATTTTTGTGATGAAACTCGTTGCCAAGATCTAAATAAACTGATGACTGATGGAACATTTTATGTGAAACCAGTTTGATGTGGTATGTATGTCTCTTGCTCTGTGTTAAGGTGGAAACATATATCTCTTGAGTACAACAGCTAGATTATGAGATGTATTGCTTTGAACACCCAGCAATTTTTTGACAATGTCATGTTTAAGACAGTGGTTTCAGCAGATTTAAAATAATGTCAGGATCTTGCATAAATATAAATTATGGAGGGGTAACTAAATAAAAGCAAGTACTACATTATCTTTGAGTTAGATATACATAGCTTAATGTTCATTGAAGCAAAAATATTATATTTTATGTACTGGAGGTCACCAGAGGCTTAACTGATGACTTCAAATGTGTTTTTGTTTTGTTTTAATCGTGTTAAATTTCTCTAACCTTTGATATGTCTTTAACCCAGGAGAGAGGGACATGATTGTAGTTGTTAATCTCTCTGCTTAAATTTCCAGAGCAACATCTTTCATATGAAATATACAATCAAAAAATAACATTGGCTGAAGTTCTTGAAAGGTTTGAGAGCTGGCCTGGGGGGACCATATGGAGTATTTCTGTAAACTTCATCTAAAGACTAAGGTGCTGGAGACCCTTCTCAGTGGGGGCTGTGGAGTTTGTCAAGAGAAGACGATTTAATTGCATTAACACAGAGAGCAAGAGGAGGTAGTTAAAAAATGTTTAGGTGGAAATATGGACTATCTTACCAGCAGTGCTCTTGTGCTTCAGGTAAGTAAGAAAAACTGCCCCATGTTGACTGACGTGTTTATTGTAACTAAACATGGATTGAATTGTGTGAAGTCTAATTTAGTGCCAAGGCTCACTGATTTATTCTTTCTCTTGCTCTAGTCCTTTGGGCAAGTTGTTATAGTTTAGTGGTCTCCTATTCTTACCCCCTTGTCCATCTGTTCATGTTCTATGTGTAACAGCAAAATTATTGCCCCAGGCCAAGTGCTTTGAAATTTATACTTGCCCTGATTCAAACTTTACTTGTCTCGAGCGAGTGGGTATGGGAATTGGTGAGCCCTGAGTTCTAGAAATGCATTCTTTAAAAGAGTCGGCTCTCATACTTTACCAGTGGTCGGCCAGAAATCATGACTGAAATGTATCTTTAATCAAAGTGAAACTAAGTTACGTGCTCAAGATGTGCACTTTTGTGTCGTGCTGCAACTGTGGATCTGCTTTGCTGCCTTCCTGCCTCAACTGCTCACCTTGATGAAGTAGACATTGCATGCGAACTGTACAGTGGTAAGTCGGGCAGGGCGATCAGACTGATGTTTTCATCTTTGCCAGAAGTTTTTTTGTTTCATGAGAAAAGTCTGACCAAGGAGAAAACATACAACTATGAAGGTCATACTTGTTCATATATTGGTGCACTCTTGTCACATGACTGGTATGATATATGTAGTAACTTTTTACATTGGGTAGATTTTTTCCCCAGGTTCATGTAGTTAACCAGCAAGGAAGCACTTGTTGAGGCCAGCATACTTGCAGTATGTGGGAACAAAAAGGAAATCCGCAGACGGTGCAGAGATGTTACGGCTGCTACTGTTGTGTTTTTTGTTACCTGTTTTTTGCTTTAACCCAGTGCAGACTGTAACCACAGCTTGACATTGCACACTTTGGGTGGAACGTTCACACTGTGTGCCAAGGAAAGCTTTTGACTGATGGCATGGTGTTCTTTATGACAGAAAAAGAAGCAGATGGCATTTGCGACATCAGATGTTTGCTGGTAAATTTTCTTTTAATGGGAAAAAGTTGCAGCTGATACATTGGCATTAGATCTCTTGGGGTTGAAACTGGCCATAGATTGTGTGCTCAGTTTCTGATCTGTGCCAAGGAATACTGTTGACAAACCTGTTGCCCTGATTATAGAGGTCCACACTTTTTATTTAACATGTATTTTTCACTGAAAAGAATACACATTTGACATCCAAGTGGATTAAGAAAGAGAGGGACAAAGTGCTGGTTTTAATACATGTCAAGTCTCGAAGTCCTAACATTTTGCAGAATCTGCATTTTACAGTCTTTCAGTGCTGTAAAACGGCTGTAATAAAACACGTAGGGCATGGCTTTAACATGAAGCATAAATGTTATTGTGGTCCAAGTTTAGCATAACCCTTTCCTCCTGAATTAAGAGCAGGTCAACAACTTCCTTGGTATGAGTGAGGTGCTCAGCACCCATTTAACCAAGGGAACTTGTTGACTTAGGGCATGTTATCCTGATAGATCCAATCTACAATAGTTATTCTAATTATTTTTCATTACCCTCGAAATTAGAAAAAAACTTCGAAGCACATTTTAACAGAAATCCGTTTTGGCCACTTTGAGGGAGGAAGGGTTAACTGTGAGTTATCATTGTACAGAGGTCATCAATCACACTACCAACAAGGACAAACTTTGAGAGGGAAGGGTTATTAACCCTCATTATGTTAAACATAGATAAGATAATAGTACAAGTAGCACATATTCTGTCAGTGAATTTTTTGGAGTCACACTCCACGAGATGGAAGACAGTAAGCTGATATCTGTACTACTGTTTGCTACTGGGGTATTTTGTGGTCATGTACAAAATTGTGTAGATTTCATTTTGAAGTAAATCAAGCTTGATCATCACAGAAATGATGTTCAAGTAACATTTTTTTTTTTTAAATGACATGTTCAGTTTTTGAAACATCTTGTGCAGTATGTTTAAGATTATTTGTGTTTGATTCCCCTCATGCCAAATGCCCTGGGGATGCTACATTTAAGTTGGTAAGCTGGTATGGGAAATCATTTTATTTTGAAGATGAGTGGTGCTATGATCAGAGGTCTCGCATCGTCAGACATTGCTACTTCTCTTGCATGCTTTGCTGCATTCATTGTCCCATATCTGTAAATAATACTAGGTGTGGCCAATTTTCAAGCCACCCAACAGATTTCCAGTGGGTATTTTGTATGATTGATTTAAAAAAAAAAAAAAAAAAAAAGAAAAGAAAAAAGAAAAGAAAAGAAAAAAGAAAAAAAACATGGTGACTGAAAAAGTACCTTATATGAGTGATTGACAGACATGGACCTTTCATATATCTTGTATAAAGTTGGTGTATTGTACATAAGAATAAATGTTTCAAATTGTTTCAGATTTATGGTGTTTTAGATTTTGTTCACATTTTAGTGGAGTAGGAAGCCAATGTCTTCATGTGGATGAGTTCACCATAAGACTTCAGTCTATCTGTTGTACACAATTGACATTTTTGATTTTCAATGTTGTATCTGTTGGTGTGATCCTCTTGAAAACTTCCATTGGTTTCATCATCAACACTCCATTCCCATGGAGCTGCAGCATAGATGCAGTGGCTGTCATGCTTCTCGCTCACCTGCCCTACCATTATATCCCTGCAATGAAGTTGTAAAGATGTATACTGGTTTCACTGTGTATGCCCATCTGTGTTTCTGTAGATATAATCTGGTCAGGACTTATTTATTATGCCCCCCTCCAACTGGAGGAGGGGCACATAGTAATCACTTCTCTGTCTGTCCACTATTCATGTCCAGGTCATAATTCGCTTACCCTTCAACTTAGGTCAATGAAACTTTATGCACAGGTGCATCTGGACGTAAGGGTGTGTCTTGTACCAAAAGTAGGTCATTAGGTCAAGTATCTGGGTCATGGTAATATATCCTTGTAAAATTGTATCTGGGCTACAATTCTTTTACTATTTAACTTAGTTTTATGAAACTTCATACACACCTCTTTGCCTACAGGTGTATCTTGAAACAAAATTAGGTCACAAGGTCAAGTATCTGGGTCAGTGACACATTCATGTAAAACTACATTACATGTCCTGTCTGTGCTGTAACTGTTGTCCTTCAATTTAGATTAATGAAACTTTACATACAGGTGTATCTGGACATAAGGATGTGTCATGTACCAAAACTACGTCGAGTATCTGGGTCACCATGACATCCTTGCAAAATTGTCGATGGGGTATATTTTTCCTTTACTTAGTTTCATGAAACTTCACACACATATTCTGACCTAAAGGTGCATCATGAAACAAAACTTGGTCAATAGGTCAAGTATCTGGGTCACAGTGATACATTCATGTAAAACTACATTACACTTTATGTCTGGGCTGTAATTCTTTTGTCCTTTGACTTAGAATTATGAAACTACACACCTGTGTATCTGGACACAAGGGTGTGTCACATTTAAAAGTAGGTCACTAGGTCAAGTATCTAGGTCACAATAATAGCCTATTTTTATGGACTACAGTCGTGCCAAAGTGAGACCTATGATTAGCAAGGTTATAAATGAGGTGAGGGGGCATTGATTTGGCATCTTTGCACTTTAGTTAATGCTGACCTCATCACCAAAGTTGATCTGGTTATTCCCTGTCACATGAGGATGTATCATGAAGCAACAGTAACGTTGAGCTGAATAGTTCTTGCTTGAGCTAATATCTTCTTCAGACTTTGAATGGCTAATCTGTGTCGCTATAGCTAGTTCTAGTATCTTCTGCAAACCGTTGTATGGCTAATAATAAATCTGCTTTGGGATGTGTTTTCAGGGTCACAGCAGGCATTCTGTTTGGGTTTTTGTGCAGGAGATACTTCCATAAATATTCAGATTTTCAAACTTTCTGTGGCTGTTCTCTTTCAGAGTTGTGTCATGATGTAGCAATGTCCTTGAGGGATCTTGGTCAAAGTCACAGCAGCTACCATAAAGGGGTATTATGAAGCAACAAAGACCTTGAGCTATGTTATGTGAGGACTTGGGGAAAATATTGAGACACAGTGTACTGTTTTGTTGTGCTAGTTACTCAGTCTATCAACAAACAATGTTCTAGTTTGGACCTGTTGTTGCATCATTGTACAATGCTATATTTGGGGATGTGTCCACAAGATGGAACAGCCAGATGTGACTGCTTTGTGTATTTAGTTGACTGGTTCTCCAGATGTGAAAATGGGCTCCTAGGGCCTCCAGAATCTTGATAAGGAGCATATTTTGCAAGTGGCATGTTGTCATTTTCTTGAAATGAAATGTGTATCCATTGTATTTTTCATGTTGTAGCTTTATTATCTAGGTGGGAAAAGACACTGCCCTGAAAAAAAAAAAAAAAAAATGTCTGCAATCACCACTGGTCTCAGAGGTATGTGGATTGGACTGATGAGGTTCTACATTGCCCAAGCCTGAAAGATTTGATAGAAAGTTATAGCATGCAAATTTCTGGTAATGGTTATAACTTCAACAATTTTGGCCAAGTTTGTACAAATGGTCATGCTCCAGTGATTGTCATCTCAGCTGGCTTGTCAATCAATTGAACATATAGGATGGGTATCTATATGTCGTCCATCCACCCATCGTCCATCAACAATGTAAGTTTCAGACTTCTTAAGAACTGTCTTTCAGATTCATGTCAAACTTATTGAGAATGTATGTTGGGTGGATCTCAACCAAATATGCACAAATGGTCGTTGCCATGTGAGTTTTTGAGTTTGTAATGATTTTCTTATGCAGTTTGGTAAACCTTGGTAAAACATGCAAAAGTGCTTAGACAATTGCTTTGAAATTACATAGGGATTCTTGTGGGGGTCCTCTAGAGCTTTATTTCTTCAAAAGGTGGTGCTGCATTATTTTTTTCTTTTTTGAACCAAATTTTCTGCATTTTTTATTTCTCCAAAACCATACCTCAAATTATGCTGTGTATGCAAGTGTATCTTGTGGGAGTGTCAAAGTTGTACACTAGGTGGTGATTTTTGATGAATTTTTCAATTTGGGTACGATATTTGTAAGTAATGCATACTCCTATTGATTACTATTTAAGTCCATGGGAATTGAAATGGTAATTTACATTTTCAATTTCTTCATCAAAACATTGGCCAATCCAGTTCAAATATGATGGACAAGTACTTTGGGGGTTCTCTACCAAGTTGTTTAAATGGTGAGCTATGATGTTTTTCTTTATTTTTAATGATTTTATTTTGTGGCAAAATCTTCAAAAAAATCCTTCTGAAAGTGCGTGACCTATTGCTTTGAAATTGTATAGAGACACTTCTGGGGACCCCTAGACCTTTACTTGTTCAACAGGTGGTACTTTGATTTTTGACAGAAGTTTTGTGTATTTTCACTATTTTCGACTTTTGAACTACATATTAGACTCGTTTCGAAGTTGATGTGATTGTACCTGCACTCAATCTCCACTGTCTTCACCGCACGGTGCGGCTGACATTTCCTGATTTTATTTGTCAATATTAAGAATTATCAGCACGAGTGCAACTACGTGTTAGCATTGTTACTAGGAATAGCAGCAAATTGGACATATATTGACTTATATTTCAATAATGGTGGATCCTAGTAAAGTACGTACCCATGGGGTTTTGTTTTTGGTGTTTTGATTTTGAGTCACATAGAGAGGTTAAACTGACTTATTGGCTTAGGCCTATATCTTGACAATGGTGGATCCTAGACCCATGGTTACTATTGAACACTAAAAGGAGGTACATGGTTTATTTTTTAACGGTGTTCTTAGTTTTGACTGAGTGACCTTCAGAGGTAAAACACATTTTGGTTTACATCTTTGTTATAGTGGATCCTGTCACTTTCCGTTTAAAATGGTGACTCCATAACTGTTTGAGTAAAGACTTTGATATTGGTGGCCTTGCTATTTTTCTTAAGGTCATAGGGTTAGACAGGGACAGGTTAGCTTATGGAGAGTAAAGAGTTCGAACTGCGGAATAGGATATTGATGGCCTTGCTATTTTTCTTAAAGTCATAGGGTTAGGCAGGGGCAGGTTAGCTTATGGAGAGTAAAGAGTTCGAACTGCGGAATAGGATATTGACTACTAGGAAGTGGTTCTGTGCAAAAAGACACAAATACAATTGAGTATTTGCATCCGAGGTCAGCTGAACACAGGACTGTCACAATCAGAAAGACCAAGCAAGATGTAACACTACCATTGGGTCGACACTTTTGTCGTGTTGACAATGCAAGGGTCCGCATACTGGACACATCTGCATGCCACCCCAGTTCTTGGCACATTGTCCAGAGCTGTATTCACCAGCTTTGCGACACGGAACTATGTGGCCGCAATATCATGGGTAGATCGGCACTCTTGCGTTGCCTTGGCTCAATTTATTGTCTGAAAATTATGTAGTTAAGCTCTGTGCATAATTTCACAAGCTTTTCATCAATTGTTTTTATGGTTTTCATGAACAAATGCTTCACCCCACCCCACCGCACTCCACACAATTCTACCACCGTGATTTTGGTCTTCAACCACAAAATCGCTTGCTGAATTTGAAAGCAGCTGCATTTGATTGCCTAGGCCACACGTCACCAGTTTGCAGTTTCTATCTATCTATCTATCTATCTATCTATCTATCTATCTATCTATCTATCTATCTATCTATCTATCTATCTATCTATCTATCTATCTATCTATCTATCTATCTATCTATCTATCTATCTATCTATCTATCTATCTATCTATCTATCTATCTATCTATCTATCTATCTATCTATCTATCTATCTATCTATCTATCTATCTATCTATCTATCTATCTATCTATCTATCTATCTATCTATCTATCTATCTATCTATCTATCTATCTATCTATCTATCTGTCTATCTGTCTGTCTGTCTGTCTGTCTATCTGTCTGTCTGTCTATCTACTTGTCTGTCTGTCTGTATATATATATATATATATATATATATATATATATATATATATATATATATATATATATATATTTAGTGAAACTTCCCTATACCGAACACCCTTGGGACCGGAAAAAAGTGTTCAGTATAGTGAGGTGTTCGGTATAGGGAGGTTTGATAGCATTGAAAGTGTATATTTGGGACCGAGAAATGGTGTTCAGTATAGGGAGGTGTTCGGTAAGAGAGGTTTTACTGTATATATTTATAAGCTAAAGCAGAAAGTTTGCCAAACAATATATGAAGACTCTTTGCACTTGAGCAGCCTTGGTAAGACAAAACAGAACTGTGGATGATAGAAATTTATTTATCGTAGATTGATCAAAAGAAAAGTATGGTGACAGTTTTATTAAATAAAAGGACGTTTCAACGAACGTGCTCAAGGCAAACACTATCAATGTCCATTATTTGTAGCATTAAAGTCCATATTTGTAATTTTTTAAACAATTGGCTACATGGTTCTCTGAGGCAGGTGAAGAAAGGAATAGTCCTTTGTGTAACAACCGACTGTTTTCGGTTTTGAGGCACCAACCCCAAAATGAAAATGTACCCAAGTATCCTGGTAATCCAGCTCAATGAAGGAAAATGTTTACAGATCAACACTTGTTTGCATAAATGCAAACTTATTACACGAGTTCTCAAGATGCTTCAAGACAAATCATGTCTAGAGCATCTTTACCTTGATCATGAAGCCATGACCTTGACGGTAAATATTAAAATAAATACAAATTATCAAACGTAAATAAAATGTTCATGTAACATTTGCATGGTACGCGATAAACACACGAAGTGTTAGATTTAATTACACTATGTCTTTGGTTGAAATTGACCGCAAAACCAGTACTTCTGGGTAACTGCCAATTGACAATTGCCTCGTCTTTGAGGCCTACTTGAACCTTTCCACTGGTGAACTGTGTCTGATTCAACGAATTTAATATGCGAATGGGTGGCACCGTAGAGGCAAGTAGGCGTGATTTGTTTATTTATATTTATTCATTCAAAACACAAACATGAAATCCTTTGAGGTCTGGTGAAAATTTATTGGCTTCACTAAAAAATCAAACAAACCACAGTTTGTTTTTAACCCTCATATAATTATTTTTAATTATTATGAAAGATATTCCAAGTTTTACGCATGAAAATAAGGCATTCGGGATATTTACGTATCCATAGTATAACTATGTATCCTAAGGATAGTATTAAAGTTGGCTTCATACTGGATTTTTAGTCCTCTAGCATACGGTGCGTTCAGAGGGTCGTAAATACACCATATGAGGGAGCGTACTGAAACTGTCCAATTAGAATGCTGGAGAAATGTTGCCCTGGCAACATTCAGTATTTCCCAAGGGAAGGTACAGCCTCCTAATTGAAATAGCATTGAAAGTGTAGCCCTCATTTTTTTCATTAGCCAATGAAAATGCTCTTTTTTTTTTAATAACCCCAACAACCAGCCACATCAGAAATGGCTATTGGAAGGGATATTTAGGCATATTAAATTGTTACTGGCCTCATTGCTTTCACTGTTAAGAACTTAAATAAATTTAGGCATATTAAAATATTATGGGTTCAAATGCTTTCACTTTTTTGTATTTGCTAAACAGGGTCAAAATTTAGTCCTAATAAAATGTTACTATTTCAATCAAGTTATGACATGGTTCTTAGGCAGCCTCGTTTTCAATCGATATGAATTTTCGCGGTGAGAAACATGTCATTAATGTCATTGCAGGAAATTAAATGCTCAAAAAAATTAGAGAGGAAATTAATGCTATTAATCCAGTCTTAATCAATCAAGAGAATAAATACCTATTACAAGATAAAACCGTCACCACTTGTGTGGTGAGGAGAAATAGAAAATGCCCCCTTTCAGCAATGTGTGTCCTGTTCTGGACTCTGTCGCCTGGATATCCTTCGAGCCTGTATCCCCCCTCGAGCTTTCAGGGCTCGGGAAGATACAGGCTCTCAGGGGATCCATACAGGCAAGGATACTGACTTCTTGGTCATAGGATAACTTGTATGTATGTATATAGATAGGTACGTTATATTTTATTTAAGACATTGTGCATACACGATACTGTTAGATATTGCATAGCACCATTCACAAAATTGTACAACCGCCAGGGTTGGCACCAATAGAGAGACATACAATATGTTTTGAAAGGTTAGTATTAAGTGGTAGAGTCAACATGTTGAAATTCAGACATAATAATATTTACTTCAGTGTTAAATTTCCCGACGTGATCACATATATTGAAATCCTTTGCCTGCAAATCAATGTTACTATGTAAATATTTGTGAGTCTCTGATTCTTTAATCTGTTTGTGTCCTATTAAACTGTGGATTTATGCCTGGCACTTTTTTGATTGAAGGAGATCAATTTGGATTTGCTCGGATTAAAATAGGCATTATATTCTGCAGATAAAGAACACCCAATCAATAGTTTAGATATAGATGTCAAAATAGGGGCTAAAAGGGTAATATCATCAGCGTATGCGACAACGCTTATAAAATTGTGACCAATGTGACATCCGAAGCCAGACCCTTAATTGCAGCTTGTTAAGTTCGTCAATTATATGTATGTGCCAAATAATATTGGGGAGAGGACCACACCTTGTTTCACCCCATTGGAGCAAGAGGATTGATTAGATATTGCATTGAACCAAGCAACTTTTACACACTAAGAGCGTGGGTCAAGGATTAATTTTTGTGCGGGGCATTAACGACAGTTACTTCTTTCCGGAAAATAAACGGAGAGACTTTTGAGTAGTCCAACATAGGTGTATAAAATGATCCAGTATACGAGTCAATCTTTGGCTACCTTCTTACAAAAAAAGTTGCCGGTCGCAAGCTGAGATTGAGATTGGTATCTAATGCTATTTAAAATGATTTAAAAATTAGAAAAAAAAATGTGAAAAGTTCGAGAAGACGAGCCCTGTAAGAGTACCATGCCTCAGATCAACCGCATTCAAGATGAAAGGGTTAAAATATCAATTTTTCTCCAGTTCAGATTGTGAAACATGCTTGATGGTTTCCTGCTGGTGACCGTATATAAATTCTTTGGGCTGTTGAATTCTTGAATATTCTATTTTATTTTTGCTTCGAACTTGATTATAGTGATTAATTAAGGTGTAGATTTAGACATAGAAAGTGACTGGATTTGATATGGAGCAAAGAGAGATTGGATTTTGTGTACGTGTGTGTGTGTATTAATAATATTCTGTGGTGTGCCGCTTGTTTGCCGCCGTCCTGAAAACAGGGAGCCATTAGAAAAAAAGCTCTCACTATTGCATCTTACACTCCGCACACCCACTGCCAGAATCACGTGAGTCCTTAGGAGGGCTACCTTTCCTTCAGTTGCCCACTATACATAGGGGTAATCTGGGTTGGTTTAATTTCTTTACACAAAGCTTTTCATTCCATCCCATAGTGCATATTTGTGACGCCTAGCAACCCATGCCATTTGAGGTCAGGTGTAAAGTGGGTCAGCAAAGCCCATTACATTACAGTGAACCTAAAAGTCCTGAAAGTTTCACCCTGCATAGCATGAAGAATTTTGTATTTATCATCTAATCTACCTGAAGTACACATATAGTCATCCTGCAATTACATCCTGGTGTGATAAAATGCAAGTTTAAAGCTTATTTGACAACATATAGAGAGGTTAAATTTATACCTGCAAAAGGTGAGGATCATGGAAAGTGACCACAAGATGTGCGCAGTCAACCATGAACAGGATGGGCAGCACCATCTTTAGGTGAATTTATAACTAACCCAGATCTCTCCAATTCCGTCCACCTAGAACTCAGCACACTACATCTCCTTTCCCAGCACTCCACCAGGAAGCCCTTCATTAAGCCTACCCCTACTCGACTTTCTGGCATTCCCCCCTTCAGCTCCATCATTCGAGCTAATCTGTCACCTTCTGCCATATTTCGAACTTTTTCTAGGTTCCTACACGCCTCATCTTTTTGTGTCCAACCCTCAAAAAGTATTTCCCTAAAGTCCTGGTATTCTGAAAACTACACAAAAGCAAACAATCCATATAGTCTTCTCTACACCTTCCCGATATATTTGTCACTTCCCATCTGTTTATCTTTCCTTCCTCTCCTCAAGATTAAGTCCCCCATCTATCTCTTGGATTATTAATCTTGATCCATTATTTCCATCTCAGCACCTTCCCTTCACTGGCGTCTCCAGTCCTTGGTAAGCTTTCAATGTGCTCATCTTGTCAACCCCTCTTTTCCATTTCTCCTCATGCTTTCCTGCCACTCCTTTACTAACATGTGTTCCATGAAGTGTCAACCTCATCTGACCCCTTCAAGTCGTACCTTTCTGCTAACTTGACACTTGTCTATGTCTAGCTCCCGCTTTGTTCTTTTCTTTAACCGCCGCACGATACACTTTTCTACACCACGATACTCCTTCCTACACCACCTATCTTTTCCTATCTCCTGCAAGTAGCCCCGGCATCTCAAATTTGCCTTTGCTACAATCAAGGAGGGTAAAAATAGTACTATTTCTACCCTTCTTGCTGTAATCAATCTCAGACATTTCAACCAGCTAAGTTGCCCTTATGCTATTTCTGCTGCCGCATATGGCGAGGCCCCTAGTATACATTTGCCTATCTCTCTGTGCCCTTTCCAACCATTCTAGCTCTTTGTCACTCATTGATATCACATGTAACCCATGGTGGGCTAGCGCTAACCATTAGCCAGTTAGCCACTGGCTAAAATAGGTGTGATTTGGCTAATACTTTTTGGTGCCCATTAGCCAAACTGGCTAAAGGATCTTCTACATGTCTTGGATAGAAGTACATATTATATAATTTTATTATACAATTATCACAATAACCTAAATCTGGTTATATTTGGCTAATTAAGTATTCTTGTGTTTAGCCAAACTGCCTAACACATTCAAATCACTAGCGCTAGCCCAGCCATGTAACATGCCTGGGACTGCTACCCTCTCCCAAAGCACCCTCCCTGTGGATGCTCTATTGAAACTATTTTCTGCTGTTAGTTTAATCATTTGATCATACATTTTGTTCTGTTGACCTTCTGTCTGATTTTATTAACTTGGTCTCGAAACATCCTTGACCTGTAGATTTAATGCGAACACCCAAGTATTCAAAATCATCCACAACTATCTTAATCACTTTCTTACACCCATCTGGAACCTGAAGCTTTCCAACCTTCCACTTCACTGTGTGGATAATGGTAACTGGGAAGTTTGACTCAGGCAATGTAAAGCAAACTTGGGAGCCGATGATTAAATTCTTAACCGGTTAACAGACGACAGTGTTCAGTTAGCTGTAGTCGACACCTTAGTTGACAGCAGCGAGTGTGATCCATAAACAACAATGACAACATGTACACAGACATTCAGTGCACATTGCCCTTTCAATTTAAGGCGAAGAGCGCACCTATCTCAACTTAAGAACAGTTAGATGCTCAGCTTACAATAATGCTGTGCAAGCATGCAAACAGCACTTCAGTCGTTTCATATTAATGTAACAATATAAATAGGTTTGCCGAGGAAGGAGTAACACTCAAACACTTAGATGTTACCACTTTTATGGTGTCAGAAAACTATCATCTTAGCTATTAGCTCAGCCGACGACAAAGATTGTCACGCAAAACTGTTGCTAGCAAGCCTAGTTTGGTACGTTCACCATGCTCAGTTTACAGCAAAAAACTCTCACGAAATATTCTTGCTAGGAAGCGGAACTTGGTAGATTTACAAGACTCAAGTGACAAATACCATCACAAAACATTCTTGCTAGCATTTGTAGCAAACATAATTTGATACGTTTATCGGAATCAGTTGACAGCAAAACCTGCCCAGTAAAATTCTAACTAGCAAGCCTAATTTGAGAGTTCGACCAAGCTGTGCCCATTGTAATTAAAGGTACACAGACATGATAATAAAATGACCTCCGGCCAAAAATTGGATTCAGATGGTACATGTGTACAGATGTAATATTGCTATTCTGCAGTAAGTACTGAAAGCTTGAAAAGTCACTGGTCACCTGCAGTGTAGCCTTGTGCTTTCTTCACTTGCGAATGTCCAGGATATTCAAAAGGTACATGCAGATATTTTGCAGGCAGGCTATGGTACATTTTGTGGTGAAAGCAAGAACCCCCCTTCGGTGTTCCTAAAAACTGCAGAACCAATTCCTGGCTGAAGCTTTACTGACCTAACCCTCTGACATTAGACATTTTGGTTCACCTTGAATCTAGTGGAATGCGATCAAAGTGATTACCTGAAAGGTTTGTTGAATGTTGGAACCAGTTCTAATGTAACAGTTCTTTGGTGACCTCACTGTTTGCTCTCACAAATCACACTAAACATATAAAGCATACAGTAAACAGACTGAAGCATTGGAAACGACAAAATTAGTTTTATCTGTAATTCCATTTTTTTTTTTACTTAAAGTGACAGTCGGTTTGGCCTCGGTATACCTTCATGTACCTGACCTTACATGCCAGGGAGCCTTGATGAAGTGTTGTTCCCTGAAACTTTTGGCTCCTTGCTTTTTGGAGCGTACATATGATTTACTTGTGAATTATTCACCCAAAATTTCAAAGGGAAAATATTGTCTATTTGTCGTTTTTCAGTTGTAAGAGGACACACCTAAGGTTCCAGCCGAATCACATGGGCTGACATGCCGAATGCTGCTTGACTTACTGCACATGGTAATATACTTTTATAACAATAGATCAGTCGTGCAGCTGTGCATTCTTCTTTAGATCCTCAATGTACATGTAAAAAGTCTCTAATCTGTCTTCGCTCGAGCCGTAAGCTTCAATGAATAGTCACTCCAATAGTTCGCACTAACGTGGTTGACATGGGACAAAACACTGGATTCATAATTGTTCAAATGGGCAAACTTACTGGAAAGTGAATGTTTAATTTGCTCTCACAAATCACACTAAACATATAAAGCATACAGTAAACAGACTGAAGCATTGGAAACGACAAAATTAGTTTTATCTTTATTTTCCCTTTGAAATTTTGGGTGAATAATTCACAAGTAAATCATATGTACGCTCCAAAAAGCATCCCAAAGTAGGATTGAAGATGGCTTTCAACATTGAACACTGGCGTTAGTCAAACTGATGAGGGCCAAGTTGAGTCGGAGCTCTCAGATGTCTGGTTTTTATTCATTTCACATATATGCAACACTTCATGGAGAATTTTATGGTTCTAAATAACTGCACTATGTGTCACACTTGTTGGACATTAAACATGGCAGTAATTGATCATACATATTAATTTCTAAGGTAATCACATGCAAAATAACAGATGTACATGTTCCTAATTACATAATCTTAAAAAACGTACTTTCCAAAAGTACTTCTGATATGCACTATCAAAAAGCATTGGCCATTCAATAGCAACTAAGCCATTATTAGTTTCTCCTGAAGTCATTTTAAGTGCAAAAACCTTTACACTTTAGTCATTGTCAAGAGGGATGTCCGTTATTGATGACTGGATGTAAATGGATCATAAGTGATCATAATAAAATGAAATATATTTATTGTTTTTAAATAAAAGTTCAAAATTTCGAAACTTAACATTTCTCAAATTATAAGTTTTAATTGACATAAAACTCAAAGCACGGACATTTATTCAATGAAAAGTTGCAGCCCACAAGAAGATTTTTGCTTCAATAATTATAAATATGTCACCATTACATTAAAATATATGGTCATGATTTTTAATGTATGGGCACAAAATGCTCAATTTAAAAGACACTGATTCAAAATCCACACTTGTTCGTAAATTTGTGAGACGGAATAGATGACTTTCGAGGTAAAAATTATAGAGATCATTATGGCAAGAAGAAGTGTATTATTATATTAACAAATCTTCAAGCCCACTTACTCAAGGACATTTATCTTAAAACATGTTTTCCATTCATACAGGCCAAGTGTCAATCATACTTTACCCGGGAGAACCTTTCAAATTTTGCATATATGCATTTAATAAACTGCTTAATCATCTGTTCAGTGTTGTACACCAAAACGAACTCACGTTGCACTAAATTGGCTAGGCCGAGAACTTGTTAGCCAACTCTCGCACGTAGTTTCCTAGAGCTCCTCCTCATTTTAAACATAGCATGTCAGGGTATATGGGATTCACCTCTCTCTGCAGCCACAAAAATCTTTTCTGGGTCGCAGAACCAAAAGACGTGTGATGGCTGCAGTCCACCTTGGAAAGGCTAAACAATGCCGGTGGGGCCACCCACCAGCTCACCATTTGGCGGTGGTGTCAGAGAGAGTAGTGGCGCATCTCAAGGAAAATGACTCTGTGGCGGTGCAACTGCCAGACAACCCTTCCTCTGTTTGGAAAGGACAGCGAGTAGACAAATAAAGACACAAGCAAACAAATGACAAGTACAAAAACAGACAGAAACTTACCGGATCTATGTGGCTGTTGGCGCCAGTATTGGTGTTACGAAAATATCAGAGATAACAAAGACTAGAAAATAAGGTTTCTTTCACAGCAAATCTGTCCATGTGGTTAGAAAAGAAAGTTTGTTGTCGTGCACTTTTAGATTAAAATTTGAACAACCACGTAACAAAAAGCACGGGAACAGGAAGAGTGTGTATAAATTAATGTTCTTGACATGAAAAATCTGATGGTAAAAAGGAAAAACGAGACAGAAAGAAAGAATTCTTGAAAAAAGTGAGGTGTCCCAGGCAAACAAGATTATTATTATAAACATATTTATTTTCTCTGCATTGCCTAATAGTATACAAAGACTAAGCTGGAGGCTCTCCAGTACATAAGAGGACGCACAGGAATATATACAATACACACTGGACGAGAACAGAAGACTAAATTCACGGCTTGTACACGAATAATAGAATTGATTCCAGATAATGGAGACTTATAATTAGATCATATATTAAATTAGTAAATAAAACGTCTAGATTTTGATAAGAATGTCTGAACAGCCTCAAAGATGAATACATTATCAGTGTCTGTCAGGTCGTCACTACCTTGCAAGAGAATATTTAATAAAATGTCACTAGTGCACTGAACTATTAAAGTCGGATTTACACCTGGAGCAAGTAAGTGACACACAGTGTAGACGGACCCTTTGCACAGTGAACTTGGGGCAGAACAAAAGGTAATGTTTCGTATCTTCAGCAGTATGAGAGCATGCACACGTTGAGGCTGGAAGCATATTGACATGATATAGATGGGCATTTAAAACAAAGGAGTTAAGACGTAGCTGCGTGTGGCATATGTTTAGGAAACGACTTCCATGTTTAAAGTATGTGGGCTTTTTGTCAACATTTAAGAGTAATAGATTTAATTTAGATTTAACTGCGGCAGGAAATTGGTGAGACGAGCATCAGCCGGGAGGTTATTCCATAATTTGATAGCAGACGGGAGAAATGAATCGCCGAAGCGATTGGTGGTGAACCTAATTTGGCGTAATTCAGTACAATTTCTCAATAGACGCCCAGTAGTGAATGCAACGTCACGAGGAACGAGATCATGTAGATATTGTGGAGTCAACCTATTATACATTTTAAAGAAAAGAATGAGTTTAAAGTATTTCTTCCGATTTGTCAGAGTTTGCCATTCAAGCTCTTCGAGAAGTAAGACACGTGGAGTGTATTTAGTTGCGCCAAGGCAGATCCTGGCTGCCTCATACTGCACAGCTTGTATAGATTGTGACAGGTTTTCAGTGCAATTGTCGAACAGGACACACCTATATTCGAAGATAGGACGAATCATTGTACTATACAACCGTATGAGTGTCTGGCGGGAGAGTTTATATTTGAGTCTGCGTAAAAGAGCAAGCCGTTGGCTGGCTTTATTAACAATGCGTGTTATATGCTGGTGCCATGACAAATTATTTGAGAGTGTAACTCCAAGATATGTATGTAGAGTAGCCTCAGGTATTGGTGTGCTTCTGAGAAATAGGGGCGGATGATCTGGCTTATGTCGTTTTGCTGAGAAGGTCATTGAGATGGACTTTATGGCATTAAATGTCATACGCCAGAGCTTGCCCTAACGATGAATTTGTATAAGATTAGAATTAAGGATTTCAGCTGTGGCCACTGGTTCGTGGACAATTTCAAGAATACTGGTATCATCCGCAAATAAACGGATGTCACAGGTGATGTTGACAGTGATGTCGTTAATGTAAACGAGGAAAAGAGGGGACCAAGGATCGAACCTTGGAGCACTCCAGCCTCTATAGGGAGCCAAGGCGAGGTCTGCCCTCCAATAGTAACACGTTGAAATCGGTTTGAGAGATAGCTTTCTATAAATAGTAACACAGGATCTTCAAACCCCAATTGTTTCAGTTTAAAAAGTAGACCAGCGTGCCAGACTCTGTCAAAGGCCTTGGATATGTCCAGGAAAACCATACGGGCCTCATGGTCCAACTCAAGGTCACTGTGAATAGTATGAAGTATGCTTACAAGTTGATTTATAGTGGAATTTGATTTTCTTAAAGCCAGAGTTAAGGTCCAGGCAGCAAAAAACTGTGTGTTATTCCAAGACATCATTCTCTGAAGGGGTCATAATAGTAGGGATAACATATGATCCCCTCAGGGCATCATTAAATTTACAATGTCCTAAATTTGCATAATTTTAAATACTATGACTCCTCCAAATAAAAACAAACACAAAAGACCATGCATAGAAGAATAACCATAACATATTTGGAGTTTCTAGCTGTTGCGGTTTCCTTAAAAAAATTCAGGACAAGATTTTTTTAGTAACGAGAGAGAAAGAAAGAAGTCATGGAAAAACAGTATGTACGTATGTACGTGTTGGTACACAGACACAAAAATCTGGACGTTATAATATAATAAATAACCCTGTGTCTACTGAGTTAACAGCTGCTAGTCTCGCATGGAAACTTTCGGTTGTCGTAACAGGAAGTTTACCGTCTCACCGGGAAATCTTTTGTCCTTTGTGTCACCATTCACCTGTAAAGAAAGAAGTGTGGCATTGATGCAGAGAAGACAACGTGGAGGCATGCAACAATATTCAACTGAGATGACAAGAAGTATCTGGGGTCACTCACTTGACCGTGATCACGTGGTAACTTGGGAAGTGCCTGATTTCTGTTCAGTATTAAGTGCACCGTACTTGCTACATTACCAAGAGCTATCTGTCCTGTTTTCCAGACCCATTATAAATATATAAATTGGGAACACGTACTTTTTTTTTCAAGACCGGTTGAAAAGGTAATGGGGTCGTAGTAGGTTTGATGACACATGAAGACTATTCCACGCTTGGGTGGCAGTGGTGATAATAGAGGTAGGAGTAGGACGTTGCGTAAAATGTAGACATATCATTACTTTCCCAAAGCAGGTGTTTAGCAGAGAGAAAGGAGGGAGAGAGAGAGAGAGAGAGAGAGAGAGAGAGAGAGAGAGAGAGAGAGAGAGAGAGAGAGAGAGAGAGAGAGAGAGAGAGCTCCTTGCAGAGAATAAACAATAACCTCTTACAAGCAATTTTACATGACTCCAGAGATTTATGGCAAATATTGCTTTACACCTTTAAAATCGTGCATAATGCAGTGTAGTATACGTACCGACTTATTCGTTTTCCGCAAATTGTATTAGCAATATTCAGACACAATGGTCAATGCCAGTGTTTTCCTGCGATGAATGGTCAACCGTTCAACACTATTAGTAGCTATTGGGACTAATCAGAGTGACCAATTGATGCATTTATTGCCGATGGATTTTCGCCGCCTTCTGTTTGAGATTCGGTCAAGGTCACATCGGGTCATAACCTTAACCACACGAAGGGGTCAATTTGTGAAGCATTACCCAAGAATTCCCGATCAAACATGTTGGTGATAATACGTCACTTGTAAGGATCACTTGCCGCAACCTTTTAATTTGATGTTCTACTTTAATCAATGTTTGAAGAGAAGTCCATCTGATTAAATCTTTTAGTGACAAATTTTGGACTGAATCAACAATGCGCGCCGAGAAAAGCTGTTGACCTGGTGTATTATCTCTGGAACTAGAGGCATACTGGTGCTTGAATGAAAAGTCTTTTTACGAGGAATATGGATCTAGGATCCTAATGATAATCCAGACTTGTCAGACTTTAGACGTGATTGGCACTGAAAGAGTTAAAATACCCCCAAGTCAACGCTTTGCCCTGGCATGCTTTGTGTGCTCAGCGCAACGAGCAACACTGTTGACTAAGTCTTATGATATGACCAGGTAAGATATTTGAGGGCACGAAAATGCTTTGATCATCTTAAACACAATTGAACACCTATCAGCAATCAGTTTGCTAGCATGACCATGGATTTCTTGTCTCGAGGCCGCGTGAAATGAGCAATTGCCAGCACCAGCACTGGACTTAGAGTGTGGAATAGCTAAAGTTATCCGAATTGACATCTAAATCCAATCTGATATATATATATATATATATATATATATATATATATATATATATATATATATATATGAACAAAACAAGTGCATATCAGTCAAATAATTCACCAAGAATTATTACAGAAAGAAATCTTTATAATATAAATAAGGTTATTTGTTTTTGTCTCAGTGAGTTGTAATTGGCATAATATCTTAGTCGTAGGCTTGAGCTGGCACAACTTCCGTAGTCAGCCGGTCCAAGAATTCTGGCTTCCATGACAACTGGTACACGGAACTTGACACTTATAAATCAGTTTGGCTCTGCAAATATAGAGGTTTCACGAAAAAGATACTGAAGGGTAATCTCTACGCCATAAAATAAGTTCTGCATTTAAACTATTCTCTCTCCTGATATTCCTTCTGATTTGTACCAAATGCTGTCAGTTCAGAGATACTGTTGTCAGACACAATCCTATATATTGTCATAGAAATATAATATCACTGTTGTGTCTACTGGATGATAGCCCCCCCCCCCCCCCCGACACTATAGACATGCAACTAATATGTTCAAAAATGCATTTATGGCTGTTAAATGCACAGTCTTCGTATGCACTCCTCTACACAAGTGTCCAACAGTGACCTCCGTAACAATTAACGAGAATATGAAATATAAATGAAATGGATACCTGGACAGTTGATAATTTTACACGTTTTCTCGTGCCATTTGTTGAAAAGACTTTATGTTTGAATGTCAGAACAACCGGTAGAGGTCACATATTTAACAAATGAAAGTCCATTTCGATTGATGTAACCATGTACTTTTAGACCAAGTATGAAACATAACTTGCTCCAGTGAAAGTAATAATTATTATCACTCTCATTCCAAACCTATTACATTGCAGTGTCAGGGTCATCGTATGTGCACCAAACACACGCAATGACAGCGAGGATGAAACAGGTGCAAGGATAATAATACTCTTATGTAATGTACTTTGAGATAATCAAGGGACTGTGCACAGAGGAGAAACACTTGAAAATATCCTGCTGCCCTCGGGTCTGCAATACATGCATTTTTTAATGCCAACGTTTGCAAACATTATTTTAAAATCATGGTTTCACCTTTATTTCTGAGCTGTGTACACTGTCACCATATATGTTCCTAATTGCTGTCGGCAGCACGCTTACTACCTGGCGATATGGTCATCATGCCCCATGTGGGTTCGTAAACAGTTTTGAGATTGATTAGGGGTTTCTTGCTCGGTCAGTGCCAGCACTATTTGTCACCAGTATGTGGATTGTGTAACACATTTGGGAGTTCATTCAGACGTACCTATTGCACAGCTCTGAGGCAAATCACCTGAAAATAGACTCCTACCACAAATAACATATTGGTTACCTATGAAAGCTCCTTTCACGCCAGTAGTTTTCTTTAATATGTCAACCGGAAAGCCGCATTTGCCAAGTAGGTTTCTGGAACAACGCCTGTTAAAGTGATTGGAAGATAAAGTTACCTGCTTTAGTCGAAAAAAAAAAATGAAAAACTTGAAGTATATCCTCTATTTTGGAAAAATATGGTTACATGTTATTCGAGAATAAATGGCAATCCCAATTTAAACCTTATGCATGATCTTGGCCGATATTTCCTTCTTTTCGGCAAAGGAAGTTAACAGGAAAAAATCTATCGAGGGATGCCAAATTTATAACGTATGATTTTTACCATATGGTAATTTATTTGTAATAATTTCTCAAAAATATTTTTTGCCATTTACTGTTGGGAGGTATGGTGCCGAACAAGAGTATGAATGTAACAAATTCAATGTCAAATAAACTGTTTTATAAGTTATGTTTTGAATTTGTACCAATGTAACTCCAAACTGTGACCGTTTACTTTCCATTGCTATTAGCATCTATTATAATCCTGATCCTCAATGGAGCATGAGCACAAGCACCTGCAATTTCTTCGATGAAATGTAATTCATATTAGCCGGGTTAAAAAAAAAAAAAAAGGTCAGCTCTCAAAGCATTTAAAGCATTTTGGTCGCACCAAAATTATAACTCATGCACAACACTTGTCTGCACTTTTAAGGCTTAACCCAGTTTACTTTGTTGCATGTAATTATATATATGAGTAAAGCATGGTACATACGTACCTTTAGCTAAATATTAAAAATTATCGTGAATGTTAATTTGTATGTCGCCCCACTTTGTCTTCGAAGCAGACCAACCCCGTATTATAGCTACTGCGCTAGCTTTCACAAGTGAAGTGAAAAGTGATCTGTGTATCAGGTAGGCTTCGCTTTGATTACGGGTAGAATGTTGTTGTACTCTAGTTTTAGATGTAAAATTATGACCAGTCGGGGTTATTAACCTGGGTTTTAAAGATGCCCCCTGTGCTTGGGCCATATGGGTTAATCTTAATCTGTATAGTCAAGACTCCACCAAATGCGTTTCTTGTGTGCGAACCATCGGTTACAACATTCTCCTGTAACAAAGACGTATCAACCAAACTCAATCTGATGTTTGGTAGCAATAAGACTCTTACACATAGTGCTGCAGTGCAAAATTCTCGACGCATGGAGTCTGCCCATGAGGTAATACATACATGCATGTATTCATCCTGACGATACAACAATAGCATACAGCATGTCTTCTGTTTTCCGGAACCATTATAGGATCTGGGATCCATCAAGACCTATAATATGTAGTTTATGGTCCGTTGTGCTTGTGACAATAAGCGATAGCTATTGCTAGAAGGTGCGGAAAAAAGCCCTAAACTAACACTGAAATATACATTTTAATAAACATTTTATTTGCCCACTGTTCCCTGCAAAAAATACGTGACAGGATGCCCTACTGGAAACGGAACACTTCCACCATCACAGTCAACTTTGTAAAGTTATGTTTTACAGAGGTTTATCTTCGCGTCACCTACCGTTTTGGTCCACTGCGGGTACATTCTTTACATGCTTTAAATACCACGAGCACTGTTTTTTTTGTCCAGCTGAACGCTTATCCGCAACATATGGGAATATAGATAGGAATATGACTTCATGAAAGCGACTATGGCTTTTCACATTTTGAGACCAGTAGCTTTATCTGATTGATGTGTTCACTTTTCAAATCTTGTGGCATTTTGCCATTGATCTCAATGAACACAACTTTCAAGTAAACTGGGCCATACGGTCTTTACTTTTACGGCTGGTCACATGGTACCTGAGACTATAAACACTGCACACTTCTTTCTTTCTTTCTTTCTTTCTTTCTTTCTTTCTTTCTTTCTTTCTTTCTTTCTTTCTTTCTTTCTTTCTTTCTTTCTTTCTTGAACAATGCTAATGCAAGAAACTCAACTCCAGATTTTGCATGGCTATATAGTCGTAATCGTGAAATTGTTCACCTAGTGGGGCACATTAAGGATATTAAAATATGCCAATTAAGATCATTCAAACTTGTACATTTTCAATACCTTACAATTCCCAGTGCTACCTACATATTTGTAGGACTGTAGAGTCTAATGGATTCCACAGCCCTACATCTAATGGCGCCAAGGCGACAGTTGTATACAGCATTCAAAATAATGTTAATTTGGAATAGACAGACAGATTCAAATGCATGAAATCAAAGATGCACACAACAAAAAGCTCTATGCTTGTGACTGTATCTTGGTATCACTTTTAATATTAAGCAGGTTGAAGTTATTTACCACCTTTTATTTGCATTCGTTACACACGTGTGCTTTCTGAGATAAATATCTTGCATATCAGTGCACAAATGTAGAACCGACTATGAATTTGCTTTTCTTTTCATTAGGCCTGAAGATATAGGCCTGTTGTGCTCTAACAATTGTAGATTATACCTTAAAGTTTATGAAAGTGTCTGCAACAATAGCAGGTAATGAGTGACACTAACTGAAAGAACCAACCTTTACAGATATATTTCCTGTTGCAAACAGTTTTCTCCTGTATAAGTCCTGTGTCTTGTAAATAGCAACTATGTAAGTCTGTTTGTCCTGGAGAACTCCTCGATTAGCTAGTGAGTAGCTATTGGGTAATCCAGTTTTGCGAAATAAATATGTTTACAATACAATACAATACAATACAATACAATACAATACAATACAATACAATACAATACAGCCACAGACTTGCCCAACACTTTCTGGAGACACGGTTGGAAGTAGCAAGATTACACTGTGATACCAGGCTTTGCCAACTTAAAATACAATTGTAACGATATTCTGATTAAGAAGGCACCACCCTAAAAGATTAACAACAAATTTTATTTTTTCTAATTCACCCAAAAGCAAATTCTTCTCTAAGTATCGATTTGCTTGATCAGACCATATTGTCACTAAATGACGTCAGAAAGCGGTGCAACTTCCAAAATAAATTCAGAGGGACACATCCTGCTCTGGATGTGAAGTAAGATGATACTTTTAAACTGAAAGGTTCAATTGTTATGATGTGATTGCGAGAGAACTCCTGCATGGACACAGCGCCTTTTAACTCTGTCAGTGCCAAGTTCTGGTCAAGTCAACAGCTTTCCTCGAAGCGTATTTAGGGTATGGTGCCCGAAGCGCTCCGAGAAGAGCAGGCGGCTGACCCACACTTTTCATTCGATCTGTGCGACCGTAGGCATGCTGGTGGTGGAATGACAGGTCGGATTACAAAGGATTTGAATCGGTATCGTTATAGCAATTCAAAGCGCATGGACCTTTGTTGAAATGGCCAATGAAATCGCATAGCTATGTTTTTGCGCTAGTGGGGTATTCTTTTGCGTGACTCAATGTTGTGGTAGGAAGACTCGGGTATCGTTTTTATGCTCGAAAAGCTTGGAAAATCGACAAAGGATACACATGTGACAGTACATCCACTTTGTTGGCAACTTCTTGCTTTACAAAAGAAAATACAAGATGGCATATGTGTAAAAAGTTGCAGTCTTGACATTTATCATAGATAAAAATTTTCTGTGAAAAAATGACACAAAATTTGACAGTGATAAAATGTGATTAATCCCTATGCTTCTTGGAACTTCAGTATATTTTCGTGGTTTGACATTTGTTTCACCATGGAAATTGTCATAACAAACTGACATGTGCGCATGTGCGCAAAGCCATTACATCAAGATATTTTCATTTTATACGCAGATTTATTTGTTGTAAAATCTTCAAAACCGCTGAAACACAAAAGTTCTTCTCCAACATAATATCAACTACTACAAATACTTTTCTCACACTAACAAGCAAAATTTGAAGGAGAATAGCCCGTGGATTTGTTTGGGGCAATCCACTCATAATTGACCCTTCTTGCACAAAAGACGAAACCCATGATTTTTTGGGTGCTAAGTATGTATATAATCATGGGTTTGGGGCGGGGAATACCTTTGTGGAACTGTCATAGAGATTACACACAATTACCTTTGCGAACAAGCACGAAGGGGCGAGGAGAACAGAGCTTTCAATGTTGCTCTTCAAGTGCAGAGGGCCATTTTGTTTATATTGAAAGTGAACTATGTAAAAAGGGGCAATTCTGCAACCATAAATAGCTTTTCAAATGTCTGTGTGATGTTGGAAGTTAGCAATTTCTCTCTTCGTTGAACCAGGTGAACCATACTTTCAGTGGTCACGCTTTTACATTACACGAAATACCTGCATAGCTCTTCATGTAATTGTACTTTGAGAAGATGTCAAAATTTATGTCGTTTAGCCCAAAAGCAGGTATAGATTTCACACAAGACAAATATACTGCATATCTGAAAATACAAAGCTGACTACATCATCTGTGAATTAACATTCAGGTCGATGAACAATAAAGCTGAAGATCAATGCGATATCTGTAGGTCAAAGGAGGAACCCATTTGAGGTAAAAGCCTCGGGGTTGGTGACGACCGCAGTTAAATACCAAATGGCGGGAATAAACATTTAATAATTCGGACCACAAAGTGTTATGTGAACTGAAACTTTTGCCAGTAGAGGTTTCACATGTTTGCTGGATTCTTCAAAGATTGACCTTTTGTACCTTTTTGTGAGCAAAAATTATGCTACATCTTAGGTACACCAACTTGAAGACGTTTTCTGTATTCTAATATGTGTCTTAATGGGAAACCCCATGATGAATTTCAGGGACGCACCAGTTCGGAAATATGTCACAAAAGTATGTATGGTATGCAACGTCCTTTGTTGCTGGCGGGAGCCCATGACCCGGGGTTATAGTCCTCACGCAATCGGTCTCCTCGCGGCTTCAACACATCACAAGTCCACTTGATGATCGGAAGGGGGGGGGGGGTGGTGGTGGAGCTTTTAATCGTTGCATTTTGTGAATAAACGTTGTCTCTGACTTGCTTTTATATCGTAATATCCGAACCGTGGAATTTTATCCCAGAACACATGGAAACATCCGTGCAATGCATCAATATTACTTTTTTTATTCGCAAGATTTGCATAAGGGACGTAATTAGGCCTATCAGTAAATTTAAGATCCACGACACTGGCCCCATAACCATGTTTAACTCCATGTCATATTATTGTGAATCATATATGGCTGACAGGGATTTTTTCCAAATTTCAAAGTGCTGTAGGAAGGGTTGCTATCCTTTTCGAAGGTCAACTTCATGCATGGTACATGGTGCTAATCGTGAGACCAGTAAACATTTCTCAATTAAGTTGGAATACTATGAGCCAAACATTACATGTTCACTTCCATGCTTTAAGCAACTACGTTGTCAAGACTATTTACAAAAAGGAATTAAAGCTCGCGCTCAATATCATACCATATCATATGTTAATTGTATCTTTATGTTTAGTTTGCAGACAGAGTTAATAGCACTGAATCTTCCTATATATGTATTAAAACACAGCCGAGGATGCATGTATTAACCAACATTATACATTTACCAACGCAGGCAGACGGATCGAAGATTACATAAAATGCAATGCACCGAACTGTTGCGACAGAAACATCTAAAATTGGTCATCGGGCTTTTGTTGCTGATGCAGGTACATTATTATTGTGAACAGTTAAGCGCGGCATTGTGAATGGCAGTCAGTCTCAGGTTCATGGATCGCCAGCAATGACCTGTTGACCATGATTTTTTTTTCTTTTTTCTTTTAATGTCTGGGTGCCAACCCAGACATTTTGTTTTTCCAAAAATTCTTTCTTTCTTTCTTTCTTTTTGAGTGACAACCCAGACATACGGTTTTCTCAAAATCCCTCCTCCTCCTCCTCCTCCTCCTCCTCCTCCTCCTCCTCCTCCTCCTCCTCCTCCTCCTCCTCCTCCTCCTTCTCCTTCTTCTTCTTCTTCTTCTTCTTCTTCTTCTTCTTCTTCTTCTTCTTCTTCTTCTTCTTCTTCTTCTTCTTCTTCTTCTTCTTCTTCTTCTTCTTCTTCTTCTTCTTCTTCTTCTTCTTCTTCTTCTTCTTCTTTCCGCCACATAATTTGTCCGGAACTGTTCTCAGACACCGTGCAAGCTACAATGTTTAAACTTGGCTTGACAACAGAGTTAGTAGAATAGTTGTTTCTTTGATTAGGTATAATCGACGTGTTTAATTTCATGAAAATATGGCCATTCAAAATTTTAAATCTTCAATATCTTGTAAACTATTACACATGGAGACACAGTTCCAAATGTTACCAATAAGTTTGTAAGGATAGGCTATTACATGGACATATAGTCAGATTTGTAGCTGTCAAAATTATGCAGGTTATGGAATTGAAAAAAATTAAAATCCTCAATGTCTTCCAAACTGTGATCGATATAGACACGATTCCAAATGTCAGTTGTAAGCTTGTTAGGACTCTTTCTTCTGCCAAATTTTGTCCGGAGTTCCTGTTGGACACTATAATTCCAAAAACCACCAACTTGCCTTGGTGACTGACCTACCGGTGAAATTGTGCTCCTGGTTTGGAACAGTCATGATGTTTACAATTATGCAAATTAGGGGCACATTAAAATTTTAAAAGCTCCATATCTTATAAACTATTGCAGATAGACACAAAATTTCAATGTGCATATATAAGTTTGTGATGCCGGCCAATATAATGTACAGTAAACGAAAGTTGTAGAATTTCAAATTATGCTAATTAGGGGCATTTAAAAGTTGGATATCTCTAAAACTATTATAGATAGAGATGCCATTCCAACTTGAATTTATAGGTGTGTGGCAAAGATGCACCCAATGAACCATGAACTAAAGTTGTAGGATTCTAATTTATCCAAACTAGGTGAAAATGCAAAATTTAAATCTTGAATAGCTTCAAAACTATTATAGATAGAGGTGCCATTCCAACTTCTATTATGGGTTTGTGACAGAGCCGCATTCAATGAACCTTGATCCAAAATTGTACAATTTCAATTTATGCAAATAAGATGAATGCACGAAATTAAAATTTCGAATAACTTCAAAAGTATTATACACAGAGGTGCCATTCCAACTTCAATAAATAGGTATGTGACGTAGCCCCCTCCAATGGACCATAAATCAAAGTTGTGGCCTTACAATTTGCACATTAGGCATATGCGCACAATTAAAATATTGAATAGCTTCAAAACTACTATGGATAGTAGTGTCATTCAAACTTCACTCTATAAGCTTGTGACATGGCCACATCCAATGAACCAACAACCAAAACAGTAGCATTTTCATTTATGCAAATTAAGCTAACACGCAAAATTTAGATTATGATGCACAATGGCAAAGTGTAGCATTTCAAACTGTTCTCAAATTGAAGGCATCACGATTTGCTGTGAAGCAGATATTCTTTTCTAGTTTTAATTGTCTTGGGCGTTGTAAGTTGTATTTATCCTTACTTCTAAGTCCGTCGAAACAATGCATTTCTTCGGTGGGCTTTTGTTTATGTACGAAATGTGTCTCTGACGTGGATTTAGCCCACATGAAAAAAATCAGCTGGAAGAAGACAAAACACGTCAGTTTCTGAGGCGGGTGGGGTTCGTCATATTGTTTTTGGTTCTGTCAGTTGCGGATATATATCTTGGAAACAGTTGCTTTTATGCTCATTTTTTTTCATGAAACCTCACGGAAGTCAATTTTGATCGTTTACACTTCTCTGCATTGCTAAGATCATTTACAAAGTTAAATGAAAGTAAACCGTGCCCATCACAACATGAAAGATAGATTGGTTTTTACATACATATACATACTAAATTTGACTCATATACAAAGAATGCATTCCATCCGAAGGCCTGTGGATTAATGCTACATATGTTCATCAAAAAGTGGTTATGCAGTGATTAGAAATGTGATAACGAGATTCTATCCCTTTATTACGACATTACCAAAAAAAAAAAAAAAAAAAAAAAAAAAAAAAAAAAAAAAAAAAAAAAAAGGCTTACGTCATTGATCTTCTCGATTATATGGATAATATATTTTATTCGAGCCATGTACACTTTGAGCTTCTGTACGATCCATGTTCACAGAGAACAATAAGATACTTTTTAGTAGTGGCCAGAAACCGCATCACAGCGAGAAATTGCGCATGCGCGGACTCCAAAAGTGCCCACAAAACATCAGAAACACCATTTAACACAAGACGACAAACTCAGTGCATAATGCTGATATATAATAATGTGATATATCCCCGACATGAGACAGATGTTGAAATTTTGGCATGATGTAAAGGGAAAGATTAAATGTTAGCGACGAGATTTATTTTCCATATGCGATTTCTTTTGAATAAATCATGCATGATCAAATCAAATATTGACTTTGTGCAGGTCAAGGCTAAGATCATTTGGGCACCGGAGTTCGCGGGATGATCTTGACCATAACTTTACTCCTTTTCCGTGGAACTGAATGAACATTTTTTCCAGAATTAAAAAAAAAAAAGAAGAAAAAATAAAAAATGAGACCTTAAGGTCAACGCCAATACTGGTGAATTTAGAACTTAGCATGTGTTCAGTGTCTTAGTAAGATTTAGAAACGTCTACTTTTGACCTCCAACAAATATATAATTATTTTTGTATTGAATGTATTTGAAACTTTTTGGAGGGCCTCGACCAGGGAATTAAATAGGTCATAACCTACTAAAAGGCAATTTCAGAAATGAATCATTTGTAATATTTTGCACCACTTTTTCTTTTTAAAAAGCTATTCTCATTCAATTTTGTTGTTTGTATAGGACTTCCCTCAGTTAATTTATGTCAAGCTTATAAATTCATGGCGGACACATATCATTTTGGCCCATAACCCAATTTGTTTGGCAAGGCTCTTGACCACTTTCAGAACGATAGATAAACCTGATAAAGCCACAATATGTGTTTTTTTTGTTTTTTTGTTTTTTTTGTTTTTGTTCAGCCGCTCTCCGTCCGTGTTCTGCGTTTGTGAACGCTGCCCTGTCTGGCACGCACGGATGGTGCTATTGGAGGTTGCGCGGACCTCATCTGTCAAAGGAATGACAACCAAATTTAGATCTGGTATATATACATGGCAACTATATCGGAAGTGCGGGGAGTTCAGTATGAAGTTTCACGGGACGGTTGTGTATTGGGCGTGACAACACAGAGATTATGATAGCGTGCTTGGTCCTTTACTCGACACATTACATTACCACTATTTGGTGCGATGTAATTTATGGAGCAGGTGGCAATAATTACTGAAATTCACTTGAATGTATCATGTTCCATCTCGTTTCAGTGATGCTTCTTTCATATTTATTTGTTTTTCATTCGGCAAAGACACCGAGTCAATATAAGACAAACTGTGGGAGTATTTTTCCTGTGCAGGGATTTATTCTTACGTTATACGATGCGGCATCACATGGCACCTCTTTACGTATAAGAACGCAAGTTATTTTAGACAGTTCTCTTCATATACATTTCGAAATAAAAAATGCTAATTTACTGATCATAGATCATGCCATTTTCTGGGAGTTAAAATATTTGAGTTCGACGTTAACCAGTGAATTTGTTTACAACCGATACTTTTAACGTCCAATTTTATGGTTAAAGTTCACTGTAAAGTGCACCGGTCACCATGTTAGTGACTTGAATATGGCCAACTCCATAATCAATGCTATATTCTCTTACAACACGGATACATTACCCTGAGACGAATTTATGTGTTGAACGGCTTTCACAACATACTTCGGTGGTAATTATGCACCCAAAGCGTGCCGATTAAAGCTGTGAGCGAATGGCGTATTTTCCCTGACGAAAAGCAAAAGACATCGGACACTTTAAAGAAATTTAAACAGAATGTCGCATGCCGATATATCGGCGTTGGTTTTCTGCGATGAAGCAACCATTATGCCCGTCTTTCCCCCACAAGGCAACTCCTGCTGTTTTATGACAAACTCTCATTGTAAATTCATGGTTTAGACTTCCTGTTTGTTTAGCCCTTATCGTGTTTTTTTTTCGAGCGAAGACGGCAACATTTTACCATACTGTTCTAAAAAGTTAAAAGTTCAAAAGCAAATGTTCACATACTTCTGTAAGATTTCTTTGTCCGACCCTATTTTCCAAGAGTTTTTGTATGCAAGCCTCAAATTTACCACATAATCTGTCTTTTGTATTTGATAAGAAAGGTACGCCACAGTATCACCGGATTATGAACTTATGTTTGGTATTAAAATTGGTAGATGTAAAAAAAGAAATGTATATGAAAAGCAAAGCGTTAATACATATGCCAAACAATCATAACACACGGAATGAAGTTTAGGTGTTTATTTCAACTGGCAAATATACAAGTCGTCAAAATATGGAAGCAACTTTTAATAGCTCCTACAGGCCACCATTATGATACAGTAATTGGCCTGCAGCGATGGTTCCACCCATGTCACAATTGAAAAATAAACGCTTTGTGGTGCAAAATTTATCGACTTGTCCTGTCTATTAACGATGTATGTTAAGTATCGGTACCGTGGACGTTTATTTATAACAGCACGATCATTTCCTTCAGTAACCAAAACAAAACAAAAAACAAAAAAAAAAAAAAATACAAAACAAAACAAAACAAAAAAAAAAAAAACAAAAAAAAAAAACAAACAAAAAAAATCGCCCAACCTTATCCGCTTCCATCAACAGTTCTAAAGGAAACTTTGCTGGTGCATGTGTGAAAGAGAAAAAAGGAAGAGATTTTATCTGCTATGATACAGCCTACCAGAATTATATCCGCTATAATCTCGCAATTCTTTTCCTTAACATAATATGTCTACAAATTGAAGAGTGCTCACATGAACAAAACGTCATCCCGTGACAGATCCTTTTCCATCATTTTGCATATTGCATTCATGTAAAAATATATTATCGTTATATATATATATATATATATATATGTATGTATGTATGTATATATATTACCCAAACGGTTGCGGCATAATTGAAAAAAAAATCTTGGTTTTCTAAGTTACATAAATGTTAGCGGACATCTCTATGTCTACCTTCAATTCACGGTAACTTGGGCCTTTTGCACTATATTACAGTTATTGGCCAGCCAAGTCAACGTGGATGGACTTTACAGAATTTTCAAAGAGAAAATATTAAATGTACAAACTCAACAATTGTAATAATAAGACCTTCAGAAGGATCTCAATATACATAAACAGCCACTGATGAGCGCCGGACAGCATACGCGACTTTTCACATAAATACATAAAGCGTGGATTTATATATCTTGAACAGCCCCGTGTCATGAATGTCAACTCATTGAACACAAAACTTAAAATTTAATTATATATTCAATTAAAATTCAAAATATCTCTCATTCGAACTTTCTTACACTCTACAATAACTACATTTGTCAAACTTACCAAAGTGTAAAAAATTATATACATCACGACTCCTCTCTTTGTCAATCAGAATGAAATGACACCTCAACACATACTTTTTCGACATTATTGAATTTTCACATTCTAACTGGATTTTTCAATTGTTTAAATTCTATACTAAAATCTGTGTATAATAAATAGCACAAAGCCAAATACAAAACGTTTCTAACCTTGCGGATAAACCACCAAACATACTGCAGCATGACTCTTTGCTACAAGGCTTCTAAACTTACGGATAAACCATCAAATATACTGCAGCATGTGCCTTTGCTGTCGCAAAACAAAGTGATGAAGCAGAAGTAAAAAAAAAAATAAATAAAATAATAAAATAAAAAAAAAATAGGATGGGATCTTTTGGCGTAAGTTTTGAAAATGCCACAGTCTGCTTAAATATATGCACACCCGTAAATTACATCCAGTTTCACAGAAAAAGTTATTTGTGAAAAAAGTCTACACCTTACATGGTTGTTTATTATTATTGCTAGCAAGATATGCATAAGCCTACTACAATGAATATTGTCATGTTTCAATACATCACACTGGTTGCTTTTATTGTCAAAGGTTGAGCAATCTAGTGAAGCATATCCTTGCAGCATGGATATAAAGATCGATATGTACACAAACAGCAGGCTCTATTCCATGTCATTTCCATGCATGTCAAGTACACACGCACATCTCCAAACTCCCTATTCACAGTAGTTCTGTTGGTAACTGTTACCATACCGAAGAATGGTTTCTTTGTACTTTGCTCAGTCATTTGGCATCCATTCAGTGGTCATATATGTCTCTGCTGTAATTACAACATTTTTTAAGCGTCTAAATACTATTGACTGATCTGGAATTATAAGTAGATGCATTTAACCACACTTACTTCCTTAATCCAATTTCTGAAGGTAAAAAAAAATAATAATTTGCATTTCAAAATGTGCTGTATTTTAATGTGGAAGAACTGAGATGACCTGTCCTCACAATTAACCCTTGTACTGTTTTGCAAAATCTGTCATTACCTGTAGTTGACATTTATGTGTGGTACCTGGGGCAAGTTGACGTTACTTGAAAAACAGTGTCCTCAAGACTGCTATTTCAGCAAATGTCATTTGTGAAAATTATATTTGGCCCTTTATCACCTGCCCATCACTCTCTCTCAAATTACACGGGCCAAGGTCTTCAGGCAAGAGAAATGTTTAGACATTGGTTTCCTTGAAAGTTTTCCCCATTTGAATTTTGTTTCTCTGGGCAAGCTGAGAAGTGAATTAGAATATCCTGGTACACACATCGTATATCCCACAGCAGCAAGTCCAAATGCAACAATTGTGACCACAGTTAACATGTATGTGGGGCAAGTGTAACATTTGCAAGTGCTGCTTTCAACCGGATAGACCCAAGGCAGTCTGGCCATTATTTAATAACTGGTATTTATCACATATCAAAGCCAACCTTATCGAATAATAACTATACTTCACACTTCCCAACTTTAGTGAAAGTTAGTAAGTATATATCGAATTCAATACACCGAAGTTTCTATTTTCTTCAAGTTCAAGATGACTAATAAGACATAATATATAAGTACTGATTTGCCAGTTCTTGCATACTTGATCTTTCACTAGTCACATTGTATTCAATAAAATAAGTGTACCCTACAGAATAGCTTTACTGAAGCACTCAAGTATTTACAATATCACTTTAAATTGCACATTGGGTCACCAAATTCAGCAGTTCATCTTGTTAGGAAGACACGTCTGTTTGGTTCAGGTTTTTGCTTCAAACCTCTTTGTCAGTCAACACTGTACCTGGCATATTCGGTTCTACCTACAAATTTTATGCTACATTTTGCAGCCATTAAAGGGTCTCATCCATGTAATCTGCCATATATATTTGGTGTTTCAAAAGATCCAGAGAGATCAAATCTGGTTCCCAGTTTTGATAACGTAATTCCACAAAAAAAAAACAAAAAAAAAAACTGGTCCTTTGACACTTGTCCGCATACACTCGTTTTGCTGACCCATGTCCACACAGCTTGTTCATTTGTTCAAATTTATCCCCGGTTGTATAAAGCAGTCACATTTAGCTCAGCTCATCCAACTATAAAACCTGCCAGTATCACCCATGCAGACATTGTTCTTCGTCTGCAGGTGGGATGTGTGAGAAGATCCCGACCTCTGTATCCCCACCAAAGGTAAAACCTATAACCCTTTGCATGCTGGTGTTTCCTCAGCTCTGTACATAGCCACTGATTTGCTGTCTTTAATATCAGTACCTGTTGTAAGAAATACGTATGTCCGGTACTAATGATCCATTATTAATGGCATGTTAAACTGTCCCAAGTCTTAAAATAATATTCACGTTTAAGTATTTATCTGCCAATATGTACTGTATTGTACATTGTAGCTGTACAAATATATATGCATATGTACACACACACATAAAACGGCGTCCTTATTTTGCCGTTGCTAGTACTTTCCACTCGGGCTTAAACATGATTTTTGTTTTTTTGAAACGTGATATTCATTGACGCTGTTCATTTCTTGAACAAGCCTTTTTTCTTTCTGGCTAGAGTTGAGTCTTCTCCTCCTGTGTATCGAATCATATAGTTATAAACATTCTGCATGTCGTTTTCAGAGTCCTTCTTTCTCCTTGCATATATTGCAAACAAGTAATTGCCGTTTTTGGTAAGTGACAGGGTGAATTTAGCTTTCTTTCCATTTTCTTTCATTGAAACTTTATCGCGCAGGTCCTCATCAGGCTCTCTGATCAGATGATAGGACAACTTCAACGGCTCGGAAAGGCCAATTTCTACTATCAGGTGACTGTTGTCTGATTTCTCAATGGTTGGGTCTTTGTGTGTCAGTGCTTTTAATCCTAAAGTGTCAAACTGAGGAGACGGGCCCCACTTGTCCTTGGACATTTTGGATGAAGCATCGACCTTGGACACAGGCAGATCTACAGGGTCACTGACTCGCACACAGTTTATTAAGTACTTGCATGCATGTGCCAAGGTATGGTTGTCCGTGGCATCTTCAGGTCTGGCATACAAATCCAAGCCATACTGCCCAGGCTGTGGAGGTCTCACCCTTACAGAAAGAATGTTGTCATGGATTGTGTGAGGTACACATTTTTCCAGCAAGTGGTCCTCCACGCCGTTCATCCTTAGCTTAGCCAGAAAGTGCAGTGCTCTCGGGAGGTTGAAGCGAACCTCAGTTTCATCATCTACACTAACTACACCCGTATGATGTGTAAGTGGTTTGATGCCAAAGTGTCGCACTCCTTTACTGGGGCCCCATTCTCCTGAGGCACAGTTGGGGAGTGGGTGCATTTTTCCTACTAGTTCCAGGCAAACCACCTTGAATTTGCACGCACATTTCAAGCGAAATGGCATCATGGTAGCATTCGGATCATCTCCGATTTTGTTTGTTTCATTGATCTTATTTGCAAATATTTCCAAGAAGTATTCTGCTGCGGTGGGAACGTGGACACTGAAGAGAGCATATCCATCCACCAAAGAATGAAACACGAATCGCTCCAATTTAGCACCTCGGAATTCAGTGTCATTTCTTCTCTCTTTGTCTGCAAATCTGATCTGGTAATGGAACACCAGATCACTTGCAAACTCCTCTGGTAGCCTTATCTTGACCTCAGAACCTCCCTTGTTATCTGTGGTCAACACTGCTTTCATATTACGCTCAAATTCTAATCCATAATGGAAAAACACTGAACGCACAAATGGCATTGCCTCAAACTCATCAAGTGTAATGTTTCGCTCCAGCAGCTGCCATTCAGGCTCTGATGCCCAGAACTCCTGAATGAACTCATCCGGATCTGTTAGGAAATAGTGTTCATCATACTGGTATCGTATCTTGTCTTGTTTCTTGTGTCTGTGCGCCTTCTCCTGTACATCTTTGTTCAGTACCAAATGCCTGGAAGAAAAAAAGTAAAAGAAAACTTTAAACATTGCTCCAGGCATATGATGCAACACATCAATAACGAGGTTTTTTTTTTTGGAAACCAAGCACTACAGGAAGCCACAAATGGCTCCAACGTACAGCAATAGGGTTATCACTGGCACTACAGAAAGCCACACTGTACCGAAGTACATAAAGGCAGCCACTGGTCCTACAGGAAGCTACACACTGTACAAAAGTACAATAAGGCAGCCACTGGTCCTACAGGAAGCTACACACTGTACCAAAGTACAATAAGGCAGCCACTGGTACTACAGGAAGCTACACACTGTACCAAAGTACAATACGGCTGCCACCGGTACTACAGGAAGCTACACACTGTACCGAAGCACAATAGGGCAGCCACTGGTACTACAGAAAGCCACACTGTACCGAAGTGAAGAAATAGGGCCACCACTGGAACAACAGGAAGCCACAAATATACCACTAAAGTACAACAATACGACCACCTCTGTGAACATTGCAAGCCACACCCTGTACCAAAGTACAGCAATAGGGCAACTGCTAGAACTACATGAAGCCACAAATACCTTGACATCATCTTGACGAAAGTAAGTTAGTTTCTGATCTGGTTTTAATACGTTAACCATAAAACAAGAATCGGCCTGGAGCCAACAAGCAAATTTATGAAGTGCATCAAAAATTATAAAAGACAGGCGGCTGATGACTCATCGGAGCTAAGATTTTTTACAAGCAATACGGAAAAGTTAATATATTAAAGAACGTTTTTGTAGGTAAAGTTAAAAAATGATTTTAGAGATGGAACACTTCTTTCAACAATGAAAATAGTTTTGACTAATTTTGAAAATTGTTCAAATACATGTAAATTGCTTACACCCTTTCAAACCTAAAGAAGCAATGTATACATCAACCACTGCTTTATGTTTCCTCTTTTTATGGTAGCCAATAGTATACGGATTCCCTGCAAATCACATGTGCAATGAAGTATAAAACCAAGTACATCATATAGACAGTTCGTGGCATTAATTACTTTGTGTTAATGAATTTTGGCGTACTATTAATGATGTAATTAACAGTGATGTTTTTTTTTTACCTAGCACCCCAGTTACACTGGACTGGCCACCAATCTCCATCAATAAGCACTGCATTCCACGTGTTCTGGAACGTATCTTCACGAATCTTCATCCCAGGTTCATAACCCACGCTCTTTGAGTGTCCCTTGATCTCCACACATGCCAGGCCTGCGTAGCTAAACATGGAAGGTGTACATTGTGAAATTTGTTTTGACAATACTGTGGTTAACTTGCAGGGAAAATGTTTTGGTGCACCCAAACACAAGTTGGTAAATTTACCATTATACATACATGCCAAGACAAAGTTTGTGTACAGGCCTGGAATAATTATATATTTATATTTGAAATACATCCAAACGCAACTATGTAATGAATTGTTATGCAACGTGGATACACAGAATAAACGTCAATGTGATGGTTGATGGTACAACCACTTGCACATAGTTTCACTTACCTGCAAAGACGCATGAAGAGAGTGTGGTAGGTCTCCGTCCCATACTTGATGCCACGTAATAACCCCATCGGCGACTCTGTGTCTGTACATTCATCAAACTCCATTACATTCAAGTCTTTCACTGTGATCCAACGAAAGATCGCCCTGCAATCATGGAAATTTAATATAGGACAACTGGGAATACATACATACATACATACATACATACATACATACATACATACATACATACATACATACATACATACATACATACATACATACATAGTGATACATACATACATACATACATACATACATACATACATACATACATACATATAGATTAGTTTTGAAATGAAACATTAGCTGACAACATACACATTTATTACTCAGTACAATATCCCTTTGAGAGATGCAGGTGAACTCCGGGCATACATTACGCAGTACTTGAATTGTTAACTGCACTTGATACATGGTGTATACATACAAGTACCATAGCAACAGCCACACACACACAAAATAACTGCTTCATAATTGAATGCAAGCTAAAATTTTTGTCTGGCAGAATAAAGGGCTTGAACTCTTCAAGGATCATCATATATGTTGACGAATGGTTGATAATGTGGCCACGTAATATGTTGAAACAGCACTTATCATCCTCATCTTGGTTGGCCTTTTCCAAGATTTTATTAATTCTCCCCATCCTCCATAAAAAAGATCACTTATGTCATGAAAATTATCAGCCAGTGTTTTATCTTTTTGCTGGGTGATTTTTAAACTTACCTGGCCTTCTGTAGATCACTAAAACAATTTATGGTAAGCTCTTTGACTAGTTCTGTAAATGAGGATTGTTCCCGTTCTGCCACCTACAAACAAGCATGCACTCAGTTACCAAACCTGGCCGGTATATGGTCACATTAATAACATAAAATCCAAGATTTTCTTTCTCTTCAGACACTACTGAAGCATTCTACGAAATTAGGACTCTTCCAAGGTCTGAGGTTACTCGTGACCTTGGAAGTTTTTGGCAAGACTGATGGCTTCCAATATACCATTCACAATTAAGTTTTGCAAACTGAAATAATCAACTTACTTTCTTGACAATACAGAATTTTTCGCTGACAAAAACTTGTCCCTTTCTTTACCACAAACATATTTTCTTTCGTTTATATTACCGCTGGAAACTAATTGTTTATGAACATTATCTCAAGCTCAAATCGCTCAAAAGCACCCGGGTGCAAATTGTCGTCTGGTTTAATATTTTTACTTAAATTTCTTGTTACCAGAATTATTTTGGCTGAGCATTATATGTAGGACCTATTATTATAACACGCCTCAGATCGATAGGTTTCTTGGCACAATGCGATCAACCCGTGCAAAGGAAAGATATTAACTCAGTCGTTTTCTGACATGGAAAGGCTAAACAAGCTGCGAATCATTTGCGCCATGTTTCACATACATACCCTGAACACATCTTCATCTAACTCCTGAAAGACACTGGGATCAATGTAGAGGTCACGTTTCCTGCATGTGGGTGGGTGTGGTGACGGCAGCTCAGTGGGCAGACCCAGTGCCATGAGGGCTTCCTCCATAGCCACTGCCGAGTCCACGCTCTCGTCCTGGGAGTGTTCCCCTTCGTCCGCATCTCCATTCTGCTGCTTGTTATTCTGCAGGAATTTCACAGACACACACACACACAGATCAGTAAACAAAACATGCACTCTGCTTGCTGACTTATTTAGCTCACAGGAAGGCTGTGATGTTGCTTTTGATATAACAAGCTGAAAAGACACTTTCTCAAAATCTCCAAGTTGGGATCAACATGTGAGCAAACCTAATCTGTGAGGGAATCCATGTTGTCAGTATTTTGTATAATTGTTGTCTCGATTTAGTTCTCTGTGATGTGCTGAAAATTATATTATATGTACACCTTCCGGTTGGGATCAACATGTGAGCAAACCTAATCTGTGAGGGAATCCATGTTGTCAGTATTTTGTATAATTGTTGTCTCGATTTAGTTCTCTGTGATGTGCTGAAAATTATATTATATGTACACCTTCCGGTCATAAATCACCAAAGAGAAAATGTAAATAATATCTTTTCCATTTCATTTTTCGTAACCCAGCTATATTTCTAAAATTGTTTCTCCAGACGGCAAAAGAAACAAGCTTTGAATGGACTGTCACCGTATTCAATCGATGAAATTAAATACTCAGTTCGGGAAGGTCAATTAAGGTATGTAAAATGACACTAATTGGAGAAACCCCTTTTATGTCGAAAAACTCAGTTCAGTTGGCCAAAACTCAGAAGTCTCAAACAACTTGTTTGACCAAACCAGTGCACAAGACTGGAAGGCCTTGGTTGGAAAAGTTCATTCACGAAAAACCGTCCACATGACAAATTTCGAAGCACTATTTATAATTGCAACAATTAAGTACTGTAAACTATCCTAAATTGTGGAAATCAGCAATTAAGTCTAAAGAACTGGGGCACTTGCATAATCGGCAGCTGAAAATGTTCAGGTGTTGTTTGCAGCGAGTTTAACGTCACAGCTTTAGGAGCCATGCACCAGCCAGTCAATAAATACCATGTCACACCCAGCACCAACTTTTTTGTCTCTGTCCCTCCTAAGCAGACGAAAACCCATCTATCTATTGCTCTCTCTATCTTTTGGCCGCAGTTTCTCATCAATTCGTAGTTGTTCCAATATTCTGTTCAGTTTGCACAAATATGTTGTATAAATCTTGTTTAAGTGGTGTATTTTCCTTGATATAAAGGATCAGTACAAGTGAACATATATACGTAGAATCTTCAATTAAGAACACCTCTATAAAGAGACCATTTCTATATCAAGGCCACCAGTTTACTGACCCTTTTTTGTTTCTCCTTAGTTCCACATTAAGGCCACTCCCCTTTAAAGAACACATTTTTTCAGTCCCTTAGGTGGTCTTAATCCAATATAAATAAATAAATAAATATATATATATATATATATATATATATATATATATATATATATATGTATATATGTATATATATATATATATATATATATATATATATATATATGTATATATATGTATATATATGTATATATATATATATATATATATATATATATATATATATATATATATATATATATATATATATATAATTATATATATGTGTGTGTGTGTGTGTGTGTGTGTGTCTTTATGAAGACCTTTCCATAATTAACCCACTCCCTTTTTACAACCACTTTCGTTCTGTCCCGTTCCTACTTTCATTTAGCTTTTCTTGCATTCCATATTAAGACAACCCCTGCTGAGATCTATTTTCTCCAGCCTCTTTGGTGGTCCCAATAGTGAGATTCTACTGTTTTTGTGACGTGCTCTCAGTTGTACCGAGAAGCACTGAGCGCACGATCACCATGTCAATAATACCTTTGTGCACGATGCTTGCCTGAAGGGTATTTTGTGATTGTTATGCATAAAAGTGTACGTCGATGTGGTACACATAGTGAATATAGTTCATGTTGAGAGAACCAACTTCCATTTGCGACAAACTGATGACGGATATATCATATTGTTCAGCAAACAGAGATACTTAGTTGGTTTTGTTGTAATTCAATGACTGAGTGACTAATAATTTCAAGAAATGATTCAATTATTGCAAGGTGACCCACAAGTCTATTGTTGTAACTTGCATCACCACAGGTAGTACCCCAGCCACATAACTTTTCATGGTAACTTAAAAAACTGTATGACACGGAGTTATTTCTAATGTAGCATAATTTATATCCAGTGAATATAGTTTCTTCCATCCCGTGATCATTTTCATCAACCAGTTGGTATAAATTAAGTTTATTGCCACGACCATACCAATTGCACTTAAGTGAAACTGTTACAAGCCAACATTAACAGAACAAAATTTCTTGTATCTTCTAATAGTAGTTTCGCAAATGATGAGACATGTCGGATAAGATAGTAACGTAAGTATTCGATCCAAAGGCGGGACGGTTAAATTTAACCCCATGTACTCACAAGTTCTTTTTCTAGTTCCGCCTTGGCTTGCTCCTGTTTTATTCGCAACATCTCCAACATCTGCTGACTGTGTTTTTTCACCAATGATGAAGTCTCTTGTTGTTCTTTCTTTTGCAGTCGTAGGGTCATGGCTTCCTTCTTTTTCTGTAGTTTGACTGTCATGTTCTTTTTCAGTTCGTCTTTTTCGTTTTCGAACATAACTGTCATTGTCTGAAAACCAAATAAAGACACAAACGGTGATATTGCATTAAGGTTCCATGTGCGTCTTTAGAAAATCGTGTATATTTTCAAAATATGTTCAAAATCGAAAATATACTGCCAATCATTAAGAGGACTGTGACAGTCCCATGCTCAGCTGACCCTACATGCACAGACTGAAGTGTTTCAGTGAACTCCGACATCAAGGTCACCTCTGTTTCAGACCATGATCACTAATGCTAACATGTACATATCCCCTTGCCGATCGTACAAAAACACAATAAAAACGCCACACCACCTGTTGAGCCAAATAACGTCTAGGGGACCCCAGAAGTGTCCCTATGCAAATTGAAGTAATTAGCTGGGTGGTTTCAGAGTAGATTTTTTCAAACATTTTCCCAGAAATTCAACAACAAAATTCATCAAAAATTCAACCATTCGAAGAAACCTGGTCGAGACTCCCCCGAGGTATATCCCCACTAAGTTTCAAGTGAATCTGCTTGATTGTTTTGGAGAAGAAGTACAAATTTGAATTTCCATTGCAATCCGCATTCACTTACATAAATAGAATCCATGCATCAACCAGCAAGCACTCGAATTACAAAAAATCGTTAAAAGTTAGGCATGATGACCAAATTAAGAACTAGGGAGTCCCTAGCTGGGGGTGTTCCTGTGTGATATCAAAGCAATTGGCTGAGTGGTTTTGGAGAAGACAATTTCTTAAGATTTGCCCCCAAAAAGAACAAAAAACAAAAAAAAACACACACACACACACAAAAAAAACCAAAACCAAAAACAAAAACAAAAACAAAAAAAACCCCAACCCCACCCCCCCAAACAAACAAACAAATAATCCAAAAAATCACAGGAGCACGTCAACTTGAACAAAGTTGGTAGAGAGCTACTCAAGCTACATTACCACCAAGTTTGAAGTAAATCTGGCTGACGGTTTCAGAGAAAAAGTCGAAAATGTGAACTAGCATAAGAATAGCTATAGACGTACATAGTAATCAATAGGGAAAGGTGCATTTACCGGTAAGTGCCCGAATTGAAAAAAAAAAAACAAAAAAAACAAAACAAAACAAAAAAACAAAAAAAAAAACGTCAAAAATCAGAAATCCACAGCAGGGCCACCTAGTGAGCAACTTTGTTTGACCCTTTCGCAAGGAACATACAAACCAAGTTTCTGCTTATACTGAGTGACGATTCTGGAGAAGTCCAAAAGAGATAAAGCACACAAAAAATAGAGAAAAAATGCAACACTACCTGGTGAACAAATTAGGAACTAGGAGTCCCTATGAGTGTTCCTGTGAGATATCAAAGTAATTGGGTGAGCCGTTTCGGAGAAGAAAGTTGTTTAAGATTTGCAAAAAAAACAAAAAAAAAAAAAAAAAAAAAACCCCAGAAAAAAATAAAAAAAATTGAAAAAAAAATCACTGGAGCATGACCATTTCTAAAAAACTTGATAGAGATATCCCAAGGTAAGTTACCACCAAGTTTGAAGTGAATCTGGATGACGGTTTCAGAGAAGTCGAAAATGTGAATTAACATTAGAATGCCCATTGACTTACATAGTGATCAATAGGAAAGGTAGATTTAACTACAAGTACCCGAATTGAAAAAAATCGCCAAAAATTAGAAATCCACAGCAATTAAACGTAGTGAATAAATTTCTTTGACCCATTCACAAGGAACGTATCCAGTAAGTTTCAGCTTTACCTGAGTGACGGTCCTGGAGATGAAAATAACAATAGCAAAAAACCGACAAAAAAATTATTGTCGAAATAGAGAAAAAAAAAATGCAGCGCCACTTGGTCAACAAATTAAGAGCTAGGAGTGTTTCTGGGTGAGTGGTTTCGGAAAAGTAGATTTTTAAACATTGCCCCCCCTCCCCCCAAAAAACATTGAAAAACTCTCTAAATCACTGGAGCTTGACCATTTTAACAAACTTGGTAGAGACCTACCCACTGTATATTGCCACAAAGTTTGAAGTGAATCTGTCCAGTGGTTTTGTAGAAGTCGCAAATGCGAATTATGGACGTCAGACGCCAGACGGACGACGGATGCAGGCCGACCATATAAGTTCAGCTGACTGACAAGTCAGCTGAGCTAAAGGTGCATGTTGGGTATTAGATTATGCTCATTCACCGATTAGCCATATATTTGAAGCATATATTTACGAACCATGTCTGTATTCAACCTGTAGGTCAAAAGTGTATTAATTAAAATGATTTATTGTTCCTAGCGTTGTTGCATTCTTGAATGATTTCCGCTAAAGCACTGTTCATTTTCGTTTGTCTTTGAGACGATTTTATGGTAGCTCGACTTTGACATTTGAAGGTGTTCTCATTTTAACAAAAAATTGAAGGAACGGATCCAGTAGGAACCTGAACGGCTCTGGACAAGAGTGTCGTTTGAACAAATTGTCTTAATCATTGGATCCATTGGAATTGAACGAACTTTTTCTTCGTGTTGGTTGAACTACTATTGCATGCAAAATGGAAGCTATTACATAAGGAGCGCATCGGAAGTTCGAAATAAATTATATTTCAGTGTTATTTGTGAAATTGTTGGACAAAATCAAGTTCCAAGTAGGAACGAACATTACTCATCTTTAATCATGTACAAAGTACATGGTGTAAAAAGGAGGTACCACTCATGACCATAGTGCCTCCTTCTCTAACCATTTTAGAACGTATACATGATGTACTAGAGTACCTGTCACGCAGTTCAACCCACACTGATGTATCTTTGAGTTCTGTGTTGGTGTGACTTTACTGGCTGCAAGAAGTGTAATGAAGTCCAAGGGCGGTGCAGTTGTGTGACTTGGAATTTCTCACATATTGGTGCAACTTTCTACATCATCGTTCTTTCCGATTGGATCTTTGCATTATATTTTTGTAGGGATGTGACCCTTCAGCATGGCAACCAAATGCTTAAAACCCCATTTTGCTTATGAGAAATAGACGTCAGAATGTAAATAAAGTGAGAAAGGACTAGACAGGGCTCAATCAAAGGAATATGAGAAAATACTGTTTATTAGTGATCTGGTGGGGCCAGCCTATATCATGTAGAATGGCACTGAAAACCGGAATTGGTGGGTGCTGTATTCCAGAAACGGTAACACATAATTTCAACTCTTTTACATGCATACCGCCATGTGTGTCATGTGCATAATTACCAGCTATAATCACTAAGGTGGCGGGGGGATTACCGCGATTAGGGTACCTGGCACTTTGACATTACATAGTATCTTTATCATCATCTTCATACTTTTTTTTGAATCGAAAAGGTACTATAATGACAGATGAAAAAATGCTATATTTGAACACATTTGCAATCATTCTATGAGGAACACGGTAGTGGGATTTTATTTTTGGGGTAGCCTTTTGCAAAACGAAAACAAACAATATCACATAACACTTTACACCAATACCCATGTTATGGGTCGCATGACTTTTGTTCAAATTTTATATCTATAAATAATCACAAGTGGAATTTTAAACTTCAAAATTGCATTCGTAGGATCTATGATCAAACCATTTTCCGAGACCCCCAAAGTCAGCGAAAAAACGTCACATGCCAAATTAAAAAATCCCGCCACTGTATTGAATATTTATCTGCTTTGTTTCGTTTTTTTTTTATAACGATTTATTCACATATTTTTCACACAGAGGAAAAAATCTTTATACCGTTATGTTCTTCACAACATGGCTCCGCATTGGTTTTAAATGTAATTTTTTTCTACAATGTATATCCTTGTATCTTAATGATTCCAAGTTACGTTAAGCTTAATCGATGTGAAGGCGAGAATAAAGATACCCTGTAACGTTAAAGTGTGCGGTAGCCTCACCATGGTCCCCTTCGCCACCTTATTGTACATATGAAGAAATGACACTACCATTAAGCCAGTCTGATGCAGGTTAGCAAGCATGTAGTTCTTGATTTCGCACTCTCTGCAACTCTGCCAGGCATTTCCTTGTAACTGCTTTATGATTTGAGCCAGCACGTCAGCTTAGCTTAGACTATAGATTTATGTTGTTTTATTATATAAGTATATTATCCCTGATGGAATTGCGGGGTCTGGCAAACCTCTTAAAGGCTTACGTTCTGACGTCACACTGATAAATATAGATCCGACCACGTGTCTCTCAGGTTGGCACATAAACATTGACCTATCTTTCCACACCAACGTTCTTTTTTCACTTGATCTTGCTATAATATTTTGGGAGAAAGGTGACCCTGTGGCATGGCAACCAGGTTTTCAAAATTTCTACATCGATTATGAGAAACATGTCTTCATGCTAGTATGAAAATGTATTTTGAATATGCTTGTTGTGGTTTCATCTTTGAGCAGTAAGGACTTTCAATAGAGGTAGTTCAACCATGACACCATGGTGTTAGTTACCTCACATCCCAGCGATATGGTAAAAGGCTCGTTGCTGTCTCGGAACATATGACAATAAAATTGTTCATCGGTGTGTATTCTTTGTTAAAATCGGCACACATCACGAATACGAGAATTATACGGCCTGCCACCAGACAAAACGTGTAATTGCGCACTCGTGATTTGCAAGAAGTTAAACGTGTGTGTTAACTTCCGTCACCCGATCATCATTACTGATCATGTGACAAGGCTTCGATCGGTGCATCTACATCATGAAAAAATGAGAATTACTTACATACGTAGAAGGATACATTTACATATCCATAGATATAACCATAATCATTATTCAAATTAATTACACTTCCCGAGCTTCGTGATATAATGTGTGTGTGTGTGTGTGTGTGTGTGTGTGTGTGTGTCTGTGATCGTGAACAATGGTGTGTATCATTCCAGCACGGTGTCACAGAAATCCGCAATCACCATGGAAGGTAGGATAGCCTGCGCTCGGCAGGGCCAAGAATAATCCATGTTTTAGCGTCTGTAGTTCACAGCGAAATACTTACCACAAAATCTTATAACCTTGAGGAAAATGGTCGGGCAAAGTGACGCATATAACATGTACATTATCAGTACAATTTATATTTGTAAAATGTCTGAGAACGCGCTAATTTTTCCTTTTACATGATTAAGTTAAGAATAAATGAACAAGGTTGTGGAAGTGTTTCGGGCAGTTATGCATTGTCATACATAGAAGGAAAAACAAAAGGAAAAAAGAGATCTGTGGTTGCCGGTTAGTGATAACACTGTTGGTAATTGTTCTGGTGGGAAGGAACTGGTCTTTCACATGTTGTGGAAGGGGTACAAATGGGTTACTATTTTCTAGCCGTTAGCACGTCTTGCACTTCATGCAAGCAGGAAGAGACATCCATGCAGATAATTACAACATACAATGTACAAATTCAAATTAATTTTAAGCTCAATATTGTGTTTATAACATATCCAGACAGCATACGCATGTTAATAGTTTTGCTCTGCTCGTTGAGACTTTCTTTTCATGCGCCGAAGCTTTCGAAACATGCCAGAGAACCCATATCGTAGTCTGGCACCGCAGCGAGAGTTCGAGAGTTAATAAAGTTTGCGTATTACGATTAGTACGCATGGTCCATAAGTAAAGGTCTGGATCTTCCCTGACAGGCAGTGTCAGTGAAACCAGTAATTTCATGAGAAGGCCGACGGTTAGCCAAACTCTTTGTCTTTTATATGTATCATTAGTTTCTGGGATTATGAGAAACGACTTAATGTCACTTTCACGAAACAACAATGAAACATTGTCACCATGAAATGCAAATGCATGCAAAATGCACATAGCAATATATTGATATAACTCTTCCAACTTGCCATATGTCCATTCCATTTGTCGAAATTCTTGCTTCTGCTCTGGAATTTCATAAAGAATCATCGTTGATTCGTTTGTACACGTACGTAGAAAAACATCCATTTTGAAACTCCTGAACACTTGAAACACCAAACTTTAATTATTTCCATCCATACAATGAAAGGAAAACTGATTCCGATATCTGTTAACAGGTATGGCATGGAATCCCTAAACTGCATTTTTGCAGAAAAAATTCCGATTACAGTATTGAAAAAAATATCGCCATTGAAGATTTTAATTCTGCAACCAATTTGGAAGTAAGACAGCAATCTGTTGTACATAAAGATATTTGCCAAAATCTAAGTTGGACTGTATACCCAAATCGTGGGTTTATACTATAATACACAACAGGGTAAATAAATCTGGATTAATGGATGGAGTTCATGCAACCCTTGAAGTCTATAGCCTTTGAAGTCAAATGAATTTTTACAGATTAAATTATAGACAGACAAGTCAAACAAATTCTGCAAGTTTATGGCCAAATTCCGCGTCACTGTAATTTACCATTGATTAATTGTTGGGAATTTGTTTTAATCTTGTTATTATTCTCGAAAGTATGAAAACTGAATTGAAGTTTACACTTTTGATACGACATTTTAGTGGTTCTAAAGTAACATGTTCTGCATATTCGTAAATTGCGACTGGCGTGATCCGCGATTCCGGGTAAAAAGCAGCACGTTATTTTGTGATTTGTAAAACTATGCGTCTGTTACATCTAGCATACAACTGTCAATAGTTACAAAATTGACATTTTAGCTCGCGAATTAGAATCTATGTCAAATTTAGGATATCCTCATCATTTTAGTTTCGTCTATATTCTTTGTTCATATAAGTTAAACAGTTTGAATACTTTTCACCCTGAGAGCCTAGACAAGTGATAACGCCCAAAATCTTTATTTACACTGTCTCACATCTTTAAAAATCAAAACTTTCACTAACGGGGTTTAATTTCATTATTCTTCACATCTTACCACGATTTTTTAAAATGAAGCTATGAGATTTTGTAAATTTATGAAGATCAACTATGACAATATGTAAAGTAACACCCTGTAGCAGTTGATATTTCCCAAAGATCGTTACACTTTTGTCTGACAAGATGCCTTGCTTATCAAGGAAGAATGTCAAACGGTTGTCTTACTTTCAATCGCTTACTATCAAGTTATATTCCCAGCTGGACGCTTGAAATCTTTATGAGCGTCTCATCAGCATAAACTGGACAAAAGGAAAAAAACAACCCAAAACTTGGTGCAAGTAGCTCACGCGATAATTTTAAAGTTATTTACAAGACGTATATATCATAAGGGGAAAAACAGACGCGTTTCCCATACACAAATGAGGCGGACGCCTACATCAAATTTTGTCTTCTTGGTCTTGTTTTTTTGTTTTTTGTTTTCGTGAGCAAGTGTTCTTATAGGGCCAAGCCCTCTGTTCTCATTTTTGTGTTCCAATGTACTGCTACTATCATACCAACTTTTCAACGAAAGGGTGTGAAGTACATGCATATGACGTTATACACAGTTTTAGATAACGACTTAATATTATGTAGGCAATACCAATATATTTCTGACTTTCAATTAATTCAGCTCTTTCTGAAAGTAACTTCATCGGGTCATTTGGCATACATCAAATCATATGATTAAACGCTATAGCTTCTCAAACAAACCAAAATGATATAGCAGTATTTTGGCTTGTAGTGAAAAGTATACACTCGCTTCTGTTGTGGGTAAGTTTACATGTTAGCACAAAAACACCGCATATTGGTCCCTGGAAGAGAATACTCCTTGCTGAACAAAATTGCGAGACATGAATATTAATTTCCCTCCCCAAAGCACGGGGTTCACGCCTGTAAATCACGGGAGAACACATCGGCATATTAGCGTCACAGACAGGACCAGATACAATTTTCTCACAAAATTAGTGTCTTTTAGATGATATAGGGTTTACAAACCCCAAACTCATGTTCATTTGGTGCTTCCTAACTTGGACATAAGGGTAAATTAATAGCTGCTAGTACTAACTATTCTTTATTTCCAAAATATTAGTAATATCCCGCTTGCCTGCGCAGGTAACTGCCCGTATCTGGCCAGGCGAGACTATGGTCACTAAGACAACCAGGTATGCAGTTGTGGCGGGAAATTAATATGCATGCCTCGTATTGTAACAAAGTAACTCTGAGATAAGAACTTACCTTTTTGTCTCGAACTTTGCCTTTCCTCGCCATTTCTCTGTCGAATTTTTCTGTTAATTCCTGCAATTGTCTTTCCCATTCTGAATCTATCTCTTTTTTAATAATTTCCTGTTCTTGTGTTCTTTCTTTCATGAAAGCGTTCATTAATAAATCTTCCTCTTGTCTCTGTTGTTTTTCCAGCTCAGTTTGGGCCTCGTATATTTCTTCCTTTTTCCTAGTGACCTGAGCAAGCAAAAAACAACAATATCAAACGCACATACAATATTTTTGGTAAAGATTTCATTATTATAGTAACTATGCTTTATCATGTTCCATCTTGATTTGAGAACAGACGCATATTGCAGAGATAACATAGACTGTATGCAATTTTTCATTGGGGACTCCTCGCGGTCTTGACTGGCTAAGCCACATGAAGCGGCCATTGGCAGAGCAGCACGCATGATAACATGAATGAAACATTATGTACCATTTATGTTTGAAGCCCATTATTTCATTTCTCAAACTAAATTAAAATATTAAACATTACCAATAAGACTGATATTCTTTTAGAGTTTCTGCATGGAGAAGGTTCCTTCGTGAGTGACATTTCCGGAACATTTAGGGCTTCATATTCATATCTGACCAGTTTGGCATGACTTACTCAGACGCAACCTCCATATCTAATATCGGTATGTACAGGTCAATATCGCAAAAGGCTAAAGATGACATCGATCAAGTAACGTAACCCAGTTAATTCAAGTCACGGATCCACATATTTTCATCATGTATATCTATGGATTTATTTATTCACTTTTAATATGTTTCGTCACGATGTCAACTGCATTATGCTCCCAGTACAAAAACAAAAACTCTAGTAGAGCAAGAGTCGTGTGCACCAATGACTCTTTATACCTCACGTACTACCATGCTGTACAGAGCCTCATCGTTCCCTATCTTGTTTGCAACTTACTTGGCAAGAATTTTGTCTACGGTTTAGTACTACCTTGACTGTGCTAGTCACCCACCTGGAAATGGTGTTCGCACATACAACAACAAAAAGCGTCCTTTTGAGTGGGATGCAAGATTCTTTTACCCCTTTCTGGTACGACCAGTCTGGCTGAGATAGAAAATTTACCAGATGCAAAGGCCCATCTGCATTAATTTTATCCATATTAACAGAGAGGCCCTTGCTAGAAAATCGACTAAATGCAGTGATCAGCAAATCAGGTTTGTATGTTTTGGCAATGAAAAATGTGATGGGGCATAAGAACACTTCCCGACCATACTGCAACCAGGATCGGTCGAGAGCATGATTCCCCCTAGTCTAGTTTCCGAGACAGCACCATGAGGAAAACAGTCTTACAGATCAGTTGGTCAATTGATCCATCCACATTTTTAGCATTTAACACAAACGAGGGAGGGGAATAGGTCTGCAAGTACTATGGAACTATGGCACTGCTGGAATACAGTTTGTCTCATTGGTCTCTCTGCATACAAATTATGATACATGAAAGTGCATTACAAGAGACACCGTCATGAATTTCATGTTTTGTGCCAATGCAATAGCAATTATGTTCTGACCTATACTGCCTGAAACAGGCTCAACAAATACACAGCTATAGACTGAAATTATGCATTCTGGGAATCCATTGTTAGTTTTTGATCCCCACACCCTGCACTGAATCTGTCTAGACTTACAATCACATACTTTCAGAAGACATGAGTGAAGTTTGCCATTGGCAACTGTCACTGCCCTTTTTCTGGGCATACCACATCTCTAATAATCTGCTTGATAGTCTTGATGTCAGATGGGGTGGGGTGTCCGGATTTTGATGAAATATGCTGGACGTAGTCTCAGCAGAAACAGTAATTCTGAAACAGCCCATAGCAGCTTCAGACTCAGTTCCCCAGATTGATCGCCCTTGACCTTCTGGAAAACCAAGTGGCAACCACTACTGGCCTAACCATCTCTGTCCACATTTTCTTTGGGACTATTGCAGAACTGGTGTGGGTAAAAAGGCATTCACTTACATGTTGTCTCTCTTCAGAGACACAATGTTGACTGCCCATGCTCTCTCATCCCAATATGGGGAATGGGCGTTGACTTTTTCTGGCTTACCAAAACGAGAAGCAAGTCTATATGGGGTGGGGGTGGGAGGTGAATCCCCATCTCAGCCACAGTGCTTGCACTACTTATGTTTTTTTTCTTCAGAGGAGGTGTGCATTTACACGTAGGCTTTTTTCTGGCTACCAAAACGAGAAGCAAGTCTATATGGGGGTAGGGGTGGGGGTGTTGAATCCCTCATCTTAGCCACAATGCTTGCACTATTGTTGGGTGTTTTCTTAAAAATAGGTGTGCGCATTTACATTTAGCAATACTCATATGTATTTGCAATGAAGCCTTGAGCCCTTTGACTACCACCACAGCAAGATTGTCTCAACTAGCAAAAAGGAGTATCCCAGTGCACATTCACGCTTATCTGATGATGTGAGCAACTGCATCCTGGTTGTCAGACCTGATTAGTACATTGCAGCCTGGTATCTGGTTCTGGAAGCTCTCCTTAGATAAATCAAATGCCCTTAGCCTCCATCTGTCTTTGCAATAAGACAAGGCTGGCACGTTATACAAAAACCTTTGGGACCTGACTAGTGGACCATGTTGGTGCTCTGACGGGACCTCTGCTTGAAGTCTCTGCCCACACAACTCATAGTGGTCACACATTGGGCTGCATCGATTACGGTTGGTCTGTAGGCCTGTACCCAACTACTGGAACACAGTTGGTTGGAGCAGCACAGTCTCTGCCAGAACAATTGTTGTCTCCATAGATTGTAAGGTTCTGATTGATGAAGGTCTGTCACGACTGACTGTGGAATGCCCAGCCCAATGGACTGCTGTTACTCCCTGTCACTCTAGTACAGATATTGATCTGCAACTGTAGATCTGGACCATGACTCTAAGACTAGGTACAGGCACAGCATCTCTTGTGCTTCTTTGTCAAATTCATTGCCACAACACTGTCTGACCCTCCTATTCCAGCAGGTTGATGGGGACTGTCCTGGCAATTTTTTTCCAGGGTATCCAAACCCAGCTTGCCACTTTTGGTGTGGGACCCCATGCCTATACCATAGCGAATACTGGAAGTAGCTGCTGTTATTCTCTGTGACACAAGCTGACCTATGTGCTGCTGTAAGGCACTCACCATCATTGTGGTTAACAAGACCCATCACCGGTTCAATGTCTGACTGTGTGCACATAGTCAGGCCTTGAACCATCACAGTATGGGGGAATATCACCTTTTACATGGCTGGCTTGCTTGTTGTGGCAATGGTATTGTAAGAGTGCTGGGAGTTGTACCAGCCAGACTTTTGGCCCTATGCACATACACATCCTTATTTTATTAGCTGGCAAAAGCTTGATGCACATAAGCCCAGTGAATCTTGGCCAAGTCTTTGAAATCACTACATGGAAACTCCGCTGTGAAGGCCCTGCCATAAATTGTCCTCACACAGGCACACTCAGGATAATTATCCCAGGGGGCCATGAGATGACCTACGGGGGTCTTGCACTACATTGTCCATGTTGTGTTGTTTTTCCCATTTGATGACATTATATTAAAGTGCTTGTCGTCCTTGCTTTCAAGGGCTGGCACTTAACCAGAGCAGGTATGGGGCTGGTGTCTGTAATAAGAACGAGAGCCCACAATTTTAAATGTCCTGATCCTTTTTAAAACTGCTGAATGCACGACAGAAAATTAATATGGTACACATAATGATAGAGGCCAAAGAGAAAAAAAGAACTGATGGGATTGGTCAATAACAAAGGTCAATCAGGTGAGTACATGGGTCACTGATAAGTTGGTGTGCCACCCCATGGGGCTTCCAATCCAGACAGTAATTCGTGTAGAATTAGGTGGCGAGAATTATCTGCAGATATCGATACCCAATGTAGTGTATAGGTAATGAAGTACAATGTCACTACAGTGATGCGAAATATTTTAACACAGCCTACTTTTCTTTTGTCTTGATGTCAAAGTGACACAAAGATCAGATCTCACTTATGCGATCTATAACTTTGTCATACTGTGGCTAACCTTCACTTTGGCATCCCGTGCTCATCGCACAGTGTTCATGTCCCTGTGAGCTTTTGTGTGCCACCACAATGGGATGGATACAAGGGCTCTTATTGTACAGGTACCTTCCCGAAAGTAGATACTTCAGTTGCCAATCGAAACATGAAACTGTGGACAATACTTATTCACAGCTGTTATATGCTTGCTGTGATGCCTTTTATCAGTGTCCCATAGGCAGATGACCCTTTTGTTGTTTTGCTGTGCACGATATTTATTTTCAGTTGGAAACCTTAGTGCGATGACGGGGAACAAATATTTTGTTATTCTGATTTTATAGGAATTCAATGCTGAAAGTGAACAGAAAACATTCTTTTTTGTTGAGATTAGCCACTTTGGATTGCACAAATTCATTTTTAAGTGTGAAGCTAATGTATAAAGAGGTCGTAAATAAGCATAAAATATAAACCAGAACTAAAGGATGAATAACGGACCTTTATTTAAAACTTACGGAGTATTTAACGTATGTGAAAAAACGTATCTTGTGAATTTAGACAGCATGAGACGAGGATCATCAGTTGAATTATAATCTAATTCTGGTCATACTTGTACGATGTTTCAAAGAATAGCTTACAGCAACAGGTGGTAAGAGACTAGCTATCAATCTAACACTTATTACAAATTCCAAGTTGGGAGATGACAACGACATACCAAGGATTTCATAAATGTATGTCCATTTACGTTTCACATAATGCACCTCATACATTTCTTTGTTTACAAAACAATTTTATTAAACATATAATAATGACACAAATAAAATTTCCTGATCATGATCTCGCCAGTTATCGATTCCATGCCAATAGTTGTCATGATGCAATGAACTGTAAAAAATGGCCATTCAAAAAACCTCTTATGTTATGTAGTCGTGGTCTAAACCTTATTTTTTTGTGCTACAGAAGTGACGTTCAAGTTTTGCCTGATATGTTGCGGACGCTCAGTGGCGCCTGTGAACTCATCAGATAAATGTACCAACTAAGGGAATATTAACCAGATGGTCCTCCTTTCGCCAAAAATTGATGAAAGTATTACGTTTAAGAAAATGAGAAAAGATAATATTTAAAGTTAGGGTTGATCAGTTAACATTGGATGATTCAATCCTGATATACACTATTATATGGAAAATAAACATTTTGAAAGAGACATTTAGTGATAATCCATTTTAGAACATCCTACAATTCAGAAAGGGTCATAACAGATGTGTATGGCAAACTAACCTTCAACTCTCGCTTAATTAATTAGAGAGTAGTTACACATTTGTGGGATAATTACAATGTCAGATGCTGGCTGATATGTTGGGAGAGAAACACAATGGCTCCCCCGTAAAGCAGCAATGTATAATTAATAATTGACGTATAAAGTCACGACAAAGATGTATCAGCGATCATAGTACATGGTCTATGGATCAGAAGTTATCTATTTGTAGGTCAAAAGATGCCAAGACACCGAATGGTTAGGTGTGCACTTTCCAGCCTCGGATCCATGCCTCATCAACGTGGGACAAGGTAACATTCAGCAACAAACAAACTGGCCTTTACAAGATATTGGTTCCAACCCCAGAAGAAAGAAGCGAAAGGCAAAATGATCTTAACCTTGTGAGAATTTCAATCGCCTGCTAGATGCAATTCTTTGGAAAAGCGTATATGGCTTCAAGAAATTATGCTGATAATTTACATGAATACAGGGAAGTGATCAATATGCTCCCTGGTAATAATTTCATACTCGAAGAAACTCACCCACGGATTTTAACGACTTACTATAAGGCATTATACACCTTTTATGGCAGTGTAAAACAGTGACAGGATGTTTCTATTGACAGAAAACATGCTGATGAGGTTACTACATATTTCACAGCTGTACATAAAAAAAACAAACAAACTGTTATGTGCCTATGTAGCTTTCCCTGAAACCAGTCTCAACCAACTACAATTCGGTCTGAATGTTTTTAATTTTTATATTACATGTTATGCATCGTATAAATAAACTATTTACAATTGTTTCATGTATGAATGTTTGTAGTGTTCCTGACAGAAACCTGTTGAAATTCACATTTAAAACACTCTTTAAAAATGATAACGCAAAAGTTTATTTCGCATAATCATAGTTATTGAACACCAGAGGTGGTCTTTCCAAACATCCACGTTCACCTCATCATCCAGAATAAATCTACGTACATAACTGAACAAGAAACGTCTTGTTTGACAAGATCATTAAATTGTCTGATTATTTGCAATTTCCTTTAGTTAAATAGGAAGACAGTAATTAGTTCTTTGTCCCTCTTGTACTTGTAATTAACAGGCAAATTACCATGAGATCTTTCTATTCAAATGCACTAGAATCACAATAGGCAAGGACAAAAACAGAAGGTTCTAGCCCTGCCCAAAAGAGGGCACTGCAGTCCCTGGAGGGCTAGGATTGTATATTCTCATTACTTTACATTGTAATTTGCAACTTAACTTGAAAACAACTGCACAAAGAGACACCAAATTTTGCACAGTAAATCTAGATGCATAACTTAATACCTCACTAAAATCATATAACCACAGCTACTAAAGTGACCAGTTTATTTAAGGTTACTTTAACATGCAAACTAATGGGAATACACAGCTCTAGCCCTCTAAATTTGTGTGTATTCGGTTGTGTATTGGGGCGAATACACATTTCAGAGCTCATTCTGACCTTTCCTATTTTCAGAAAATAGTGAAAATGCGTTTTGATTTGGTTTCAACGTATTTCATTTCGAATGAAACACAATTAGGAAGAAGGGCATGGCCCTATATTAATCCTTCTTTTACAGGGGTGACAAAGACAGCACAGACATTACAATAGTTACAATTCACAACCAGTAAGGTAGTCCAGAGACAGAAGGGCTCGATGAGCGACGTAGCAAAGCATCGCCCATACATGAAAAAGATAGACACCACTAAGACAAGCACAGATAGAGGGGCGCATAAGTTACCATCACAATCAAATGTATTACTGACAAAATTGCCATGTGGAAGCTACGTTACTGTTTTGCTTTGGAAACGTTTACTCTTTTCTATAAATTCTTGCACTGCTAAAAAATTTTGATGTTGTCTTCAAGGTTGCATTGATCACTGCCACTGGTGCTACAGAACATATAGTCTTATGGAGGATATCTCGAGCAATAGGTAAAGGCAAGATCAGCTGTTTCATGTGGGTTCTCAGTAGAGGACTAGGTATGTTTATTTCTATTAGTTTCCATTGTAATTTGCACCAAAGTAACTTTAAAACCACTCTTCCTAGAAACACCAAATTTCGTGTGATAAATGATTGTATATAGTTAAATTACTCCCGTAAATTTGGCAACTTTTGCTTCAAAACTATTCAATGAATTGAATATTACTTTAACATAGAATCTAATGGGAATACACACCTATAGTCCACAAGAATGTTGTGTATTGGGTTGTATATTCAGCCGAATACATATACAATTGCTAATTGCGACCTCACCTATAACATAACGTGGACAAGTACGAAGCTGCTCTGCAGAGCAAGCAGCGGTTTCCTTTATTCCTGTTTTAAAGAGACGTTCGTTTATTTGGGTGCGGCCCATACGCAAACGGGAGTGTAGAATTAATAAATATATCTTACCTACATTTAAAAGTTCAGGATATTTGATGGGATATGATCTAGGAGTAGAAATCTTTCTTTTAAACTGGGATAGAGCAAAAGTTGGCAAATGTCGACTTTGTAATGGAAGTAAGTTCTATAAAGTAATCGCAGAAGGAAACAAATCTGGAAAAAGACAGTTCTGGAATTAAAAGAAAGTAAGTCGCAACGTGAGATTGAATTAGAACTTGCCCTGGTAAGGCAAGTGTGCCCTCTGGAGTTGGGGCGTTGGGTAGAGCAGTGAATAGGTCGCTTGGGGTTAATGTATGGACTATCTTGTACATCCTAATACGCTTGGATCTCTCTCTTCGATTTGCCAAAGTGTTCAATCCAGTTTCTTCGTACAACTTTGCGCTAGGCGTAGTTTTCATAGCTCCTGTTTCATTACGGGCCGCAGACAATTGTATTTGTATGTCTTGTAACAGTCTTTGATAGGTTTGTGCACAACCGTCCCGGACCATGTTACCATAGTCCATGATTGGTCTAATGAATGACATATAAATCACTTCAAGTATTTCGCGGTCAAGACGACATATCAAAGTTTTCATAATATATAATTATTTAGAGGCTTTGGATACAATTTTTTAAACATGAGAATACCAGTTTTAAGTCAGATTTTAGCGTAACCCCCAAGTGTATATATTCCGATACATTCTCCAGTTGGTGACCTTGGAAAATAAGGTGGGTGATCACGAGTGTTTCTCTATAAGGAAATAAGCATGGCATGAGTTTTCAGGGTATTGAAGGGCACACGCCATTATTCAAACCATTCATCTAAAGAAGCTAGATCACTGTTGATGATAGCTGCTACATGGGCTGGATCTTCAATAGTAAGAAAGAGAGAAGTGTCATCGGTGAAGAGTTTGATATTTGAATTTACAACATTCACAATATCATTGATGTAAATTAGAAACAGCAAGGGGCCCAGAACGGATCCTTGCGGGACACCAGCAGTAATGGTACCCCAACTAGAAGATTGTCTATTGAGACAAACGCTCTATTTGCAATTGTAAAGATAATTTTCGAACCACGTCGAGATTACCAGTGACACCGTTTTTTTCTAATTTGTACAAAAGACCCTTATGCCAGACCTTGTCGAAGGCCTTGCTTCTGTCAAGGAAGACAATTCTTACTTCTTTTTCATCATCAATAAAGCTCTTATATTTCGTGGTGAAGTGAAAGTAACTGGTTTACTGTCGAATCACCCGACATCAAATAAGATTGGTTGGCCGAAATGACCATATTGTCGCGAAAAAAGTTAAACACATGTTTGAAAATCACCCTTTAAAATACCTTTCCTGCACAACTTAATCATGATACAGTCCGATAATTGTTGCACATTGTTGAATCTCCTTTCTTGTAATTTGGGGTAATGTGCGCTTCTTCAGATGGAAACTGATTTTGAGTTAAAGACATATTAAATAATTTAGAAAGTGATTTGTCAATTACCGGAGCAGGTTCCTTTAGGAGCCTGGGACTTATTCCATCAGGACCAGAAACTTTGGTTATATCTAGAAATTTAAGTATATCAAGTACTTCATTATCGCAAATGTTAAAATTTCCGATAGGATAGTAATCTGGTAATAGGTGGACGGTTGGGAAATGTAGAATTATGGACTGCAGATGTATCAATTTTATTTTCCCTTTAAAAAAAAAGCGTTAAATTGTTCTGCTTTAGAGGCATTATCTGCTTCCCATCATGGATGGTCTCTCAGAACTCTCAGAACTCAGAAGTGGTTTATTTGACACAAATACATACAGGTGAGGTACAAATACGCATACATAACAGTTCCATTGATAGATAAGGGTACATTATACAAAAAAGAGGTTATGTCAGGATGACCCCAGTTAAGAACATGATGTCCGCTATCACTGGGGCCACCTAGGATATGAATAAACATAAAACAATTTATTTCTGCAGTAGATTGATCATAATGGAATAGCAGTTAAATGAAAACGAAAAGACAAGGCGCTTTAGTCGTTGCACACAAAACAATCTGGAATGGTACATGTTTCAGGGTATTTACTAATGAAATGAATTTTAGCGTATTTTGAAAAACCAGATAGAGAATGTGTATGAAATTTGTCTTTAATGCAAGGAGGTGTATTTTTAAGGAGTGAAGGAATTAAAAATCTGATACATTTTTGGGTTCTATTTCTTTTTGGGACAAGTAGTTGCATGGATTCTTTGTTTCTGGTTTGATATGGGTGATTTACAGGTGTCTGTGCAAAAATATCACTGAAATATGCAGGCAAATTGTTCTGCAGGTATAGAAAATAAAATTTCAGAGCTTTAAGTTTGAATAAGTCTTCGACTTTGAGAATGTTCAGTGTTTTAAAAAGTGGATCTGTATGGGCGTTATATCTTGTAAGACAAATCAGCCGAACAATAGATTTCTGTAACTTGAAAATGCGGTCACATGAGAAGCCCCATGCTAGGATGGCATAATTAAGATGGGGTAGAAAAAGTGAATTATACATGAGTAAGAGTGTTAAGAGGTAAATACTTATTCAGTTTTCTGAAAATACCTATCAGTTTCGAAAGTTTATTGCCAATTTTGTTCATGTGTGGTTGCCAATTTAAAGTCTCGTGAATGCGTAAACCTAAAAAGTCAAATTCGGATGTTTTTGAAATTGAAGTATCGTTGATTTTTAAATCTAAAATTTCATTTATTTTTCGCTGAGGGAAATGGAATATCATATACTTCGTTTTGGCTATATTCAAAGATAGTTTGTTAACAGCTAGCCAGTCGTACACTTTCTGTAATTCCTTATTGATATTATCTGACAAGTTACCGTGTGTATTGGTGCTAATCGAGGAGTTAAAAGAACAGAGAGGATTTACCAAAGTTGTGTCGTCCGCATAAAGAATAGAATCAAATTTTGATGAAGCAAGGTGCATATCATTTGTGTATATTATAAAAAGAAGAGGTCCAAGGATAGATCCTTGGGGTACCCCAGTTTGAAGCGGAAGAGGGCCTGAACATACATTATCGAAAGAGACATACTGAAACCTGCTAGTAAGATAACTTTTGAACCATTGTAACGGAGTGTCGTTAATACCATAATGTTTCAGTTTATGTAGAAGAATATCGTGATTTAATGTATCAAAGGCCTTGGATAGATCTAAGTAAATGCTAATAGGTATTTTTCCAGAATCAAGAAGGCTGAAAAGTGTATCGACAAACTCAAGAGCTGCTGTTTCAGTCGAATGGCCAGTTCTAAAACCGTGTTGGCTTTTGTAAAAAAGTTGATTGGACAAAAAATAATCATAAAGTTGCTTATAAACTACTTTTTCAAATACTTTGGACAGAGCAGGAAGGAGTGAAATTGGTCTGTAGTTGTCTAATTGAGTACTGTCTCCCTTTTTGAAAAGCGGTAGTACTTTTGCAATCTTAAGTTTGTCGGGAAAAACTCCTGTCATTAAAGATTGATTGATTATCAAGCTAAGAGGTTCAGAAAGAGAAGGAATTATGCCTTTGAGAAGTTTCATCGATATATCGTGACCAGTGCTGGTTTTAGATTTAAAATTTCTCAAAATAGATGCAACATCATTGGGGTTGATCTCTCTGAAGGAAAATACATCATCTGTACGGTTTGGGAGGTAAGATGCAAAAGAAGGTAAGCCCGACGTGTTTATTTTGTCGGCTAAGTTTGGACCTATATTTGTGAAAAAAGTGTTAAAACGTTCGGCTATTTCATCTTTATTTGTAAGTTTCTGATTCTCAACTAAAAAGAAGAGGGGAAAGTCTTTCTTCTTTTTGTTTGAGTTAAGAACGGACTTGATTGTGTCCCATGTTTTCCGCATATCATTTTTGAAGGTTTCAAACTTCGAGTGATAGTAGTCTTTCTTCAGTTGGAAGATATTGTTTTTTAGGATTTTGTTGTAAACTTGAAGATTGTGTTTAGAATTATCGTATTGAACAGAATCAAACGGGATAGATTTTAGTTTTTTATATAAACGGTCACGAAATTTTATAGATTTTAATATACCAAGGGTTATCCAAGGAGATCGTTTATGTTTGTACTTGTTAAACTTCACTGTCTTTACGGGAAGGTGTTTCTCCTTTGCTTCACACAGTATTTTTTCCAATTTGTCATAATTAATATTTGGGTCGTGATTTGGGTCGGATATCAGGCTTTGCATCATGTCTGTATTATTTATTTCGTCATTGAAATTTTGTATTGAAGCACTGTCTGGTTTGACAGTGATTTCTATTAAAAATGTACTTTATTAGATATTGTTTTTTAGGATTTTGTTGTAAACTTGAAGATTGTGTTTAGAATTATCGTATTGAACAGAATCAAACGGGATAGATTTTAGTTTTTTATATAAACGGTCACGAAATTTTATAGATTTTAATATACCAAGGGTTATCCAAGGAGATCGTTTATGTTTGTACTTGTTAAACTTCACTGTCTTTACGGGAAGGTGTTTCTCCTTTGCTTCACACAGTATTTTTTCCAATTTGTCATAATTAATATTTGGGTCGTGATTTGGGTCGGATATCAGGCTTTGCATCATGTCTGTATTATTTATTTCGTCATTGAAATTTTGTATTGAAGCACGGTCTGGTTTGACAGTGATTTCTATTAAAAATGTACTTTACAGTCCTCCACCAGACTTTATTTTTCTTTTTCGAATTTTTCAGAGAATTACTTAATTTACTACTATGTTGCTCTTCAGCAAAATACGGAGATGCTCCTGATATTTTTTTCGCAATCGATTCTATGTAGTCCGTAGTTCCTGGCTGTGCGGTCCATTAATACCAACTTTCGCTTCTGAAAATGATCTCATAACTTTGCGCTTTTCGCATGGCAAAGCTGAATTGTACCAAGGTAAATCGTTGGGACGAATGGTAATTTCTTTATTAGGTGTACAGTCTTTTGAGGCTTGTAAAAAACCCGCAGTCCAAGATAAACAACACTCATTCACATCATTAGATAGAAAAAGGTTGTCCCAATTAATCTGACTTAAATGTTCTCGAAAGTAAGAAAAATAGCGCTTTATCATATTCCCAAATATGTCTTTTATAAGCAGGTTCGGTCTTCCGTCGAAACGAAATATTAGCCGATACCACGCAGTGGTCACAATTAGCAGTCGGTGGCAGAACGCATGTTTCAACAATAATATTTAAAATATTAGAAATGATTTGATCAAGGCAGCGTGATGTGTTGTTAGTTATATGTGTAGGTTCTTGGATGTAAGGAACAAGAAAAATTGACGTACAGAAATGCTTAAGTTTCTGACGAAATACGCAACTTGGGTCTCCTTTGGAGGCAAAACACGATGTAACCACAATGAGAACAGTGGACAAAAAGTTGTTAGGCCAACACAAAGAGTGTACATTATAGCGGCAAATGCAGGAATTCTTTTGTTAAAGGAATCAAAATCATGCGACAAAGTAAGCAGAATCCGTATGTTGCGTTCGAGTTATGTCAGTCTTACCGGGTTGCATTGCCAAGACGCTTGCCTTAAAGCTCTCGATTGCAAGTTATGTGTCAAAACTATTTCCAGACATTGTGACTACTGTTTGGTCGTAACTGACTGTTGTTTACCCGAACTATTTCAGCAATGCATGCATCTTTTTATATATCTATCTTTTGTATGTCTGCTTCATCTTCTGGGAAAACATAAAACTTTTTATTCTTTGGTAATTTTCACATCCGTCGTCACAATTTGTAATGTTCAGCAAACTGCAAGCTGTTGTTTTCAGTGATGCTCTGCGATTGAGCACAAACTCTTTCACCACCTCATTCGTATTCATGGGAAGCAAAGGAAGTTGGCATACACTCTGGGTCCTTCTAATTGGAATGTCGTCATATGAGTTATGAAGAATCAGAGCATGCCATGCGATTGCTATTTATGAATTCAATAAAAAAAAATAGTAATTTCGTTAATCTGGAGTTTCGGCGTGATCAAACTGTACAATTTTCTGGCAATGACCACGACAAAAATTGCTGCGTGGGAAACCAAGACATTCATACACTGGCACGGTGTCACAAAGCTGACTGGGGCAGGTATGCATACAAATACAAGTAATGAATGACGAAACAAAAACCATAAGCAGTATTTACAAATCACATCATGGCAATATCAAATGTGACAGGAAAGGGTTAATACTTAATACCACTCACACGTACAAGCTTTTAGATACAATACTCCTTACAATTCAAGCCATGCGTCGGTGGCATACAGGGGAGGAGGGTAAGCAAAGTTGGACTTAGGTTAAAGGCCTTGCCTTTATAGATGAAATAGCAGCATCTCCAACTTGGGAGATGCAGCTTTTTCATCTATATAGGCATAACCTTTAATCTGTATATTCTCTAGCTGAACATCTTGGTAATTCGGTTCATGGCATATTAGAAGCTCCCTTGGTATTCACAACATAATATTTCAGTCCAGCGTGCTTACTGCTGTGACCATGATATACAAGTAAACAAAGGGTTCAATAATAAACCCTGGTCAATCTTCAAGAAACAGGGTCACAGGAAACTAGAGGGCTGTAAGTGTAATGTGGTCCAACACGTTGCGTGGCAGTTACATAAACATAATACAAAGCCTTAACAAGTGTCCAAATGTCCTCGGTAAAAGAATACATACAAATGAATAAATAGCCAAACGCTCCAACGGGTCCACGTTTGTCTTACGTAAGGGCCCCAGAAAAATTCATGTGTTCTATTATTGGGTGAATTATCACACATGGTGGAAAGGTATACTAACATGTAAAACTCCAAAGAGAAAACGTCTCTTTGAGATTTGCTATAATTTTAACAGAGAGATATGTTGTCCACCTTATGTGAAAATTGGGAAGTTGTAATCCTAATATAAAAAAATAATAGTAATAATAATAATTTAAAAAAAACATAATTGGAAACTGTAAAAACTAGTTCTTGTGCTCAATGGATCGTGTTGACCTATATATCCACAAAGATTTCTCGCAGCGAATAATGGAGAGCTCTAACCACTTTCCAACTTGATACGAATACATCTCTTTTACTAAAGGTCGGATTTTGATCAATAAACTTAAATCATTAATCTCATTTCGCATTCGTTTTAACAAATTAACTCCTACGGAAGACAAATGGTTGTCAAAATGAAAGAAATTGCACTGTCGGAACAACATCACACAACAACAATGTGCAACTTTGTCTTTGTATTGTGGCAAGGAAGTATATAAAATTAAAATTAATTCCCGAGACAATCTTTAAACAATCAGTCCTTGATTAGCATACAACAAAATTGACTTGTAAAATAACTTTTTTTTTAAATGAACAGATTTTTTTTTCTGAACAACTATGAGTCATGTTTCATCGTTTTTATACGATAATATAATATATCAAGTGTTCATTATTATAGGAAGATTCTTGTAGTATTGGAGGACACACACACACACACACATATAATATATATATATATATATTTAATGTTTATGGCTGATATTGCAGAGACGAGTGGCTTTGAACAGAAATCCTGTTCATACCTTTTTTTCTACCTTGCTGACCAGCGATGCGTGACCAACAAAGGTGAGCATCCAGCAGGTCTGTGTCTTGGTGTTTTCGCTATACCGCTACCCTCTGGGGACACTGAGCATGCAACAGAACCTGTGCCGTTTGTTACTTACTCTGAATCCACTAGGAACCACACACGATTCTCACAACTGTAGTATCTTTAATTAATCTAAATACACCCACAGGTATTGAATTTCGAGCAATTAATAACATTTCTCCAATCACCACGAACGAAAATAAAGAGTACAGAATAGTGAATCGAAAACAAAACACTCTAGCACATATAATAATGCGGAAGCAACAGTCTGTATAATTATTCTGCGAAAAAAATACAAGAACAAATCAAATTAAAAAAAAAAAAAAACCAAACCCAAACTACATATATACATATGTATATATATATATATATATATATATATATATATATATATATATATATACACGATCATTATGCGACAAAGCAAAACAGTCTGTTTAATTATTTATAAAAACTGAAACTACAATATCATTATAATAAACACAAAAACATGCATTATCATGTTTATCACACATAACAGATGAAAAGATGCCGCAGAGCAATGAAAATCAAGGCAATGTGTTTGCTGAGGAGCATATATTTTAGTCAGCTTTATTTTACAAAGAACTGATAACATCTGCGCAAACACGTTAAGCCTCCCCTGAATACAAGAGAAGTGGAAAAGGGTTAATATCTTTAATAATCGAGCTTGTGTGTACAGTAGGTACAGGCTCATTGTGATTAAATAGCTTACAACTGTGTATTGTAAGGGGGTTGGCAAGGGGGGGGGAGGGAGGGTCACATGTCGTGTAGAAAACGTGTCCTGTCGCAGTACACGGCGAAAAGATTTATTTCACAGATCTTTAAATTTCAGCGGACAAGATCTTGACTTCACAGTTCACGGTTTTTTTAAATGCGGAATCATGTTTCAGGAGAAACAGTCCTTTCACGGTTGGCAGAGTATTAAAAAGCCTCAATCACAGTTCATGGAAAGAGCTTAGCTACCCCCTCCCCAGTACAGGATAATCACGGCAATATGTCGGTCTCAACTGTTACAACGACGATTGCGTCTTTTCCAGCCAGGTATCTTGAATCCTGATCGTCTGCACGTCAACTCGGGGGGGGGGGGAGGGAGGGAGGGAGACAGAGAGGGAGTCAGGGAGAGAGAGTGAGAGAGAGGTCTTTTGTAATAATTAGAATAAAGCGACTAACATAAAAAGATTTTTGCCCTGTGTTTTGTCACTGGTTAGGAATTACACATTTTAAAGGTGAGTTCTTTTCATCATAGAGGTATAAAGGGTTGTACCCCCATGCTTCGATCTTATTATCGAATGCGTATTTTCGGAACTTATTTCTAAAAAGGTAAGTAAGATAATCGGGATCTTCAAGAAGATCAGACACAAATTTGGAATCAATATTTTAATTAAATTGTATTATGCTTTGGTGTATCCATATTTCACATACTGTTATACTTCATGGGCCATCACATATCCTAGTACAACAGATAAGATTGCTAAACTTCAGAAAAAGATGTTACGGATCATTACATTTTCAGGCTTTAATTCACACACTGATCCTCTATTCCACAAATTTAAATTATTGAAATTTCAAAGTTTGGATACCTATCTTACAAGCTTGCTCATGTATAAAGTTAAATATTATCTCGTTCCTACTGTGTTCAGAATCCTCTTTCCTAAAGTTTCAAGTGTCCATAATTATAATACTAAACAAACACAAGACTTTTCTATACAGCAAGTTAGGACTAATGTAGGGAAGTTTTCGATATCTCATGGACCGCACATATGGAAATCTGTGCCCTTTCATATTAAAAATGTTACTTCAATACATCTGTTCAAAAAGCGCCTTAATTTTTTTGTTTTGGATCAACAATAACTGACATGTATTTGGATTAGTTCAAGAAACTTGTGTACTTCTCCTCATTCCAGTAATTATTTTATACTTTATATGTAATCAGTGCTGTCTCAGCGTGGAGGGAATATACGCCCCAAGGGGTTTCATTCCTCCAGCTGAAAATCTTGCTTCCGTTAAACCTGTCTTAGTTATATAACACTCTTTTCCTTATTTCGATGTATGAGTCTTTTTCTGGTGCAATATGTATTCTCATGTATGTATGATTTTCAGCAAATAAAAATACAATACAATACAACTTTATTTACGTCAAGAGGTCACCGTTCATTTGATATTTTTGACTTACATTTGCTCACTTGAAGTTGGATTCAGTTAAACAGCGCGTGGCGAAGGCAGATTAATGTTTTTTTTTTTTAAACAAACGACTCACCCACCCCCTTTCCATTTTACACTTTATATTAAAGATCATAATTATCACGTTTCTACATATTTACATATGACACTATATACACGTTGTGTTGAATTGCACCTGTTCTTGCTGCACAAACGCTTTCATAATAGGGGCATGCTAATGCAACACGTATGTCAATGCATGTTTGGAAACAACAATATAAACATTGCCACACATAGTAATTCGCTTGAATTACTATTTCCCAACTCTGGTATATGTGCTCATACACCCGTTCATAATTGTACGGTGTGTTATGCAATCACTCGATAGAAATATGAGCGATTGCTGAAAACAGTACAAGATGATCTTTGGAGAATCAATAAAAAAGTATGTGACGTCAAAAATGCTGTTGCTGATGGTCATGTCCATAGTCTGTCCCCTGCATAGGGTATACAGTGTATTTTGGTTGTGGTGTGTTCACTCTAATGCCAATTTAGATGACTGTAGTGGCGACTTGATTCCCCCAAAACATTCTGGTCAAGAAACGTTTTGATATGATACTAGGAATATACTCCGTTATTTACAATTACCAAGCGCCACCATTAATTTTAATTAGGTATTTGAGTCTCTCATCAATTAGTTGGAAAAAATAATCGGAGGGCTTTGGAATATATACACTTTAACAGAACGTAACCAGTTGAACCTGTCACTTGTCGTGCGATTTATGAGGAATAACAACTATAATCCATTGGAGACTGCCTGTGCATTAACTATCAACATCATTGCTGGTGGCGACCTTTATCGTTCACAATGCTATACAGTTATATATAATGTTTTGTATTGTTCCCATCCAAAATACAATGCAAGTTCTGAAGAATATTTCTGAAAAGAAGTGTATAATTTTTCCAAGTCAATGTTGCAAACGGAGACAATTTATTGAAGAATACCCCATAAACATAATCTCATTCTGCATCACAGCATATGTCAGTTCTGATATATGTATTACATAGAAGATGGATGTCATTTTTTAGAGGTCTGGTCATGTTTTATAGATTTAAGACACCAGTATGCGCCATGTCCTGTTTTTACGACCCCCCCTCCCACCCAAAGAGAAAATTTTGATTACCTATGATGTCCCAGAGTTTATCATTCATATGCTAGACAGGGACATGTATATTTCAAACAGAAAAAAATGAAGTCTTTTTAGTGAATGAATTGTTCTCAATGTTCTTTAAATGAATACAGTTTTTTGTCACCCTTTAAGGTTAAAATGATGTTTTAAAACTATATACACCAGAAATCTTAGAATGAAGTCGTTACTTACTTATATTCGGAAGTTAAGGTACAGGTATATATCAGTAAAAATTATTAGGATAAAAGATCTTCAATTCACTCTCACCAATTAAAGGTAATTCTCCAATATGCTTGAGTGGTAAGACACTGGGTATACATAATGTTGTATATGTTCTCCGAACTTGCATTTGGCATAAAACATTTTTTTCTGTTGGTATGGCCTTTTAATAGTTACTTTCCCTAGCAACATTCATCGGGTGACTCACGGTACTTGTATTTATCCCCGTTAACTCGCCCCACAAATGTGGCAAATTTCAATGGGCTAAACCTCCGAGCAGCAACAAACTTTAAAAGTGATCGTGAAATTATTTTCGTGATTTGATCTGCAGAAACACAAGACCCATTAGTGGGAAACCAGATGGAAAATGCGAGCTGTTGGTGTTAATCAAAGTCATTCTATTTCAAAAACTAGAACACAAATTGTTCCTGAAAAACAAAAAGTGTTGTGCATCATGTTCAAAGAGGTGGGGCTGTACGTGGTGGCACGTGGCACAAGGACTACCTGTGCAGTTCACCAAGTACGGCTTGCACCTGATGAGTTGTCTGAGACACTGTAGTACGTTGAATTCATAGTTATTTAATTGCTCAATCTAACAGATATCCCGACCGTCGGTGACGCAAGTCTTCTACAAAATGCTCTCCCTTGTGTTCTCAAATAATTATTGTAAGTGAAAAGGGATAACCTTTACAAAAATGCTACCAATCACGACCCTCCAGACATGGCCATACTTTATCAAACCACTAACATATGGCATTTTCTAACATCTGTCGTTTTGTTACACAATTAGTCATGATGTTCATCAGCGTAGACATGACTGGGGATTCAAAATAATTTCAAGATTTAAAAGTGTTCTTCTGTCAAATTTTACTCTCGATCGACATTTATTATCTCTGTGACACTCTTGCTGCTCTGGGCTCATAATTGTAGAAAAGTGTGTTTTACGAGACACAAACAGACAGGGTTAACCATCAGCTGCTCACTTAAGGAGCCATGGGACTATGTGTGGTTAACGACCACGCAGGATGAAACAGCAGGCTTACTAAATACGCCCAAAAGCACTGTCATATAAACGACATGGAAATACACAGCCCGATTCACGTAGTTTGCCACTCACCTGGGGGCAAAACGCATTATACGATCTGTGGACTGTCATAATCATACCGTTACTTATTGGAGTTTGCTACCAGTTTGTGAAAATCATTTGCCATAAAATATTGCCTGGTGACGACTTAGATTGCATGCAGAAATAAAACCAATGTATGGGTGAAGCAATTTGCAACTAAGGTAGCTTCGACCGCCTGCGTTTTCTTTATATTAGTATTACCTCAGTGTGCACGACAAACTAACCATCTAAGCCACCAACCCGTCAACACAAGACAGTATTTCATGTTGTTCCGTCAGAAATGTTGTAAAATTCTGTTTCCACGAAAAGGATATCCTTAAAACAGTTTAAATTGAGTAAGAAAGACGTCATAATTGGTTTCATTGATATTTACTGCAAAGGTAATATCACAATGGTCCGCCTAGTGTACAATACGGACATTGTTTGACATGATGTGCTTCGGTCCATTCATTCCGTGCCTCATTCCATTCAAATAGACGAGTGAGGGTGGGACATCTTTTGTGAAAAAATGCCCCCACACTCACCTTTTTGGGTGATAAACCTGGTTGGTATGCATTTTAATGGGGACTATCATGAACTGACAGTCACTGTGTATGTAGGTCGATGTGACCAGTGGTGAATGAACAGGTCAAACTGCAGAAACCACGTAGTCATCTGAACGTGCACAAGCATGGAAGCATGACTCGATGGCCAAACAAGGGCATACCATGATAATCCCCAAATACTGCAGCATTCTTTAACAGACCATACAAGGGATAAAAGACCCGACGCAGAGCATATTGACCCTGCCGGTTGTCAAGGCTACATACATGCTACAGTTCTCTGCATTTTGTTAGTCTTTTGGGCACATCCATATTGGATTTTCGCTTTGCACACATGCGTTTGTGACCTACTTGGTAAGGCGTAAGCGATAGTAAAGGCATGGAATTGCACTTTACCTGTAAAATGACGGAATACCTTCGCCATATAAATACAAAAAACTACAGCTGTTCTGAGTATGGGGAGCCATTATGAACTGTAGTTGTCTGGAGATGGCTAAAGTGCTAAGATTTGTATGATAATCTTGAATAAACATCGGGGAAAATAATTGTTTTGTAAATTAAATCTATTAAACTGACATGGTACATGGCTTTATTTTTACTCACCAGGTATGCAGGAAAATGGTGTTTTTCATGATGTTGCCGGTATTTCCTCTGGTACTGACTTTGGGCTGCCAGGGGATGCTTTATGTACATTGCTTGGGCGTCTGCCCGAGGAGCGCCGCGTGACAAGATCTGTTCGTTGACGGGTTGATAAGGTTTTGGGGCAGTAAGAGCTCTTCGGATTCCAATCGCCTGGGCATCCAAGCCCGCCACTCCACCCCTTGGCACATCTTTCGCACAGTATATCTCTTTATCCTTGATGTCCTCCCGATTGGTAAAATATGTTCGCTGTGTTAAATGCTGGTTACAGGCACAGCATTTGAAGCACTGTTTGTGAAATAACACTCCATTGACTGGCCCCACCTTTTCCACCTGGTATACACTGTCTCCACACCGCTGACATTTATGTGTTGGTCCCATAAACAGACTCATAAGGCTCCGAGGAGCTTCATTTTCTATATCTTCCGTCATATTGTCAGAATATGCGATCTGGCACGGAGGTACTTCCAGGTATTTCTCAAGACACCTGTGAATATCACCTTACAACGTAGATGTCCCTTCTTGGTCTTGGTCGACTGGTCGGTTCAGTGAATACGAAGTATGGCCTCATGCATAATGTATCAGCCCTAAAAAATAGGAGTCGCAAATACCTGTATAGACTGTGTACGTCACCGGGCCACTGCGTTTCACTATGTTTATAAATAGCAATAGACTTTTATGGTTGGTGGGTTTGTTGACCAAACCCGTATCTTGCCAAACAACTCCGCCACTGTTATACACTGGTTGCTGGACCTCGCCGCTGAAGGCTGTGTTGTAAATAATGACTAATTTGACCAACTGTGATACATCCAAACTTACCAACTCTTAATGTAATGGCGTTGATAACATCTATGAAATTCTGATTTCACGGGCGTGTTCGCAACAGGTCCATTTCACGTCCCGCACTCTATGCAATGAAAGGGAACAAACGCGACGAGGCCAAGTTGTCTGCTCTCAGAGGTGGCGACAGCTGTTGCCTCACATGTCTGCCTCATAAATTATGCGTACTAATATCCCACGGATACGTCCATATAGATTCTATGGAGCAGCTTTCAGTGTAAGTCAGATGCATTTAATTTGTAGAACTGCTCTTTCCTTTTCTTGCAGCAAAAAAAGTTCATTATGCTCTTATTATGGTAATACAGAAACCATTCACCCCCGTGATTCATGGTTGCCTGGCCCACCTGAACCAAACCGTGTCGGTCCCCTGTTTAATGATGCATGTCTAAAGAGCGCAAACTGCAGTACAATCTAGAACTTGCCCAGAGCGCATGTGTAAAGCAAGCTGGCCCAGTTGACCAACGCCTGGGTATTCGTATTCTCATTCTGACCAGTCAAAAAAAAAAAAAAAAAAAAAAAAAAATCTTCGCACATCAGTCTGGGAGTCCTTCCCGGGTGAAACGCAAGATAAAAATCAACAAATTTTACTGCGAAAGCAGAAAACAAGCGTATCCTTCAAACTGAACATAGATTACAGGTGTGGAACATTCGCCAAACATTTGTTGAATCCTATCAATACAATCTCTAGACATATTAAGATACGATAAATGGAACAAATCTAAAGGTAAAATACATTGTAATGCGACCACAAAGTTAATATACAAAGGTATACGTAGTCCTGTATTCGTGTTTTTAATGTAACCTGTATGAGACATATGAGAAAAGAAAAGAATGAAATTACGGATCAAAATAGGTTGTGAGACGCATGTTGTAATGAAGTTCCAAGCCACTCCCTTCTGCCACTACAGCGCGCCCACACTTCTCCGGCACCAACAGTGCTGGATGTGTCAGCGCTTCCAGAATGCTCCCACCCCAATGCACCCACGCACTTCACAGGTGTCCTGACTTGGCTCGTCAACATTACAAAGTCAGGTAACAAGAGGACTATAATCCCCCTTTTCATGTGACAAAAATAGTGTCAAGTAAAATATTCAACATAAAGATCTATATTGGAAATGGGTGACCCTGTCTTGTCAGAGATCGAGATGGAGACGAACCACTGATGTAATTTACAGACGTTGTTAAAGATTAAAATGACCCTCACATTGTCTCTGTTTTGCTTGTAGCTTGTAACATCAGTTATTGAGAATCACATCCAGCAAACTGCTTATAAATAGACACGAGGGAATAAGAAAAGAAACTCGTAACAGGTTTGCAGACTGGAGGCTGTACGAAATATACACAGGAGAAAATCAAACATGCATGCAATGATCCCAACAATATAAAGAACGGAATGCAATACCAGCACATGTTTATAATTTGATAAACGTCGATATCCAAGTTGGATGCGACAGTAAGAACCCTGGCCAAACAATATGGGTCATACTTCAATGTGAGCGACTGAGTGGATATTTGTACAGCACGGAAAATGCGTGTCATACTTTTTCTTTGTATCAGGAGCATTCAACGGCGGCTAGCCCTGCATGCATATCCCAGTTATGCTTGAATATCAATTTTAATAACAAACGTACTCTGAGTAACGTGTGGACAATACAATTTTTCAGTTTCAAGTTTAAACATGCTTATTAAAAGATTGGGTAGCATCGTAAATTCCATAACTATAACATAGCAAAGCTGTATTCTGATATGTATGTATGTATGTATGTATGTATGTATGTATGTGTGTGTGTGTGTGTGTGTGTGTGTGTGTGTGTGTGTGTGACAAATGACATCTTGTTCTTCACCTAAACTGTACAGTAAAGCCCAAGAGTATTTTTGGGTTAAAGACACAAGTTATATTACGGTATCAGGGAAAATATGAATATATCACTGAATGGGTAACATATACTAATTAGAATCCTTTTTGTCCACTCTTCATGTTAATTTTGTTAATGTATGAATAATTTTCTCAGTCGCAGTAAAAACTGATGTAGAGTGGCCGTTGAAGAACATCATAACTAATACTATGAATGTCAGAATTGTCATTTCAAAATGTGCATAGTAGAGACTCACTTTATTGGTAAGTACCGAATTCCATAAACACACATTTGAAAACAAACAAACAAACAAACAAACAAACAATTGTCCAGAGCCCCCTATATAATACGCTTCCCTTTAGCGTTTCTGAAATAAATCACACTAAAAGAAAAACATCCAGCTGACTTACTGTCTAATTAAATGAAACTTCCTGAACAATTTTCAAAGATTAGGAAGAACAATCTTGAAAGATATTTAACTTTATATTTTAAATAAACAGAAATAGATGACAAGTGTCTGTCTTTTTGAGTTCATATGGAAAAACCATGAATTGTACTCCTCGCGAAAAAAGAAATGAGAAGGAAAAACGGTAAAAGACTAGACAGATGTACAATTCAGTTGCTGAATGTGTAGGTTTGGAAATACGCCTCCTTTACTTTGCAAAGAAAACAAGGCAAAAGTCTGCCGTCACAATTCAGATACTGAGAACGCCGTAAAACACTGCTGTGAGATTTATCGTGTGATGCTACTAGTTTTCAACATCATGATACTGTGCCCATACAATAACGGTATCATACTGATTGATCGATTGTAATTTTCCATTCCAACAAGATATTGTCCTAGCTTGTCATGAATGATGAACTACGATGTTTGATATGGAATTTGATGCACCACTGTAACTTTATGCAATATGGTTAATGACCATTGGTCCATGCTCGAGTTGAGTACAAAAGATTGTGATGGGAATCCGAGAAAGTTCATATTTTGGTGATCATTGTGTCCAGCACTGAGGTTCACAGGGACTTGAACATGACTTCACATGCAGCATGTCGATGCAATGTGAAGCTAACGTGCACCTATGGGGAGGGCGCAATCGCAACTAATCCACCAAGACACGCCTTCAAGCAAAAATAGGATTTTTCAGGACCACCACACTGTCCTGAAAGAGTTGTTCAATGAAATGGTGTCACATACCAAATACAATGCCCACACTAACCCCTTGCATTATGTCCATATGTTACACGAACAGCAGCGTTCTCTCTCTCTCTCTCTCTCTCTCTCTCTCTCTCTCTCTCTCTCTCTCTCTCTCTCTCTCTCTCTCTCTCTCTCTCTCTCTCTCTCTCTCTCAAAAGTATATTTTCATGTGCATTCGAGAATGTAAACCTTGACCAGATGCTGATCGGCTTGAAACTCTATCATCGATACCAGGGATATACACCTCTCTGTCGTTACACCGTGCATGGAGAAAATATTCTGAAAAAGAAAACACGAGAAGTATCTCGAAGTTCATGATCTTAAGAAACAGATAAATACAATACATGTTATTGGTATCCATGCACATTAAAGAATTATGCAACAAGGGAAACGTTAATCTCACAGAGCACTGCATGAGAATATTCACGAAAGCGTCAATAATACTGCTGATGGTGACAAGGTCAGTTTGACCAGATAGGCCTATAGACCTTACTTGGTCATAGAATTTACTTAATTTACATGCGGACTACAAAAGTACAGCTCTGTCTACTGTGTTGCTCACATGGTTGGTTCCTCCAGGAGGCAGCAGATAGCAGATTTTGTCCAGTTGAGACCTGGTCAAATTTCTTTTTCACCTGGGCAGAAGTCACTCACGCATTAGATCTGAAAGGGGAGCCATCTATATTTTTGGATTGCTCAACCAGACAGTGAGTAGACTACGATCAGTTTTTTTTCCAGCGAAGTAATAAGATAATCAAAGGAGTAAAAACATAATTTTTTATAATTTAGAGCAAAAGAATAGAAGAATAGAAACCCAAATTGAAAAAATAAAATAAAAGGTGAGTTTAGAAAAGGAGCAAGAAAACCAACAAAAACCCCAACATGTAGCAGGTATTACGTGGAATTATCCATGTAGAATTATTTAGATACTTGCCTTTAATACAAAGGTGAACATTTTTGTCCTAAAACATTTTCTGTCGTATGGACTCTTTCCTGGAAAAACATTAAATAAGATTATTTAAATAATAAATAAATAAAATATATGTTTACAGAAAAATTGTCAATTCACAAGTTTTCGAGAGGCCATTTTCTGTTTTAAGGTTGCATCAGCTGTTTCAAAGAAAATTTATATAATATGGACTGATGAACCCCCCCGGAGCGCGAAACGTTTTCGATAGGGAAGGACTTTGACCAATGGGATTCAGTAAAACACACACACACACACACACACACACACACACACACACACACACACACACACACACACACACACACACACACACACACACACACACACACACACACACACACACACACACACACACACACACACACACACACACACACACACACACACATACATATATATATATATATATATATCCTCAATGGAATTCAGCTTTTCGGCAAATTGAAATGATTCACTTTTCATCGTATGACTGTCAACATGAAGGTGAACTCCCTTTCAAAACAATCAATGAACTTTCTAAGTATAACTGTATAATCGTAGAACGTAACTGAACAACATTTTGCTCGTATCACAAGTTACCCGTTTGCAAGGCAGGTACCTGTGCCAATATGGCAAAATACGTTGCTGTCACCAAACTACCAACTTGGAGTAAATTAACTGTTTTAAACTCAGTCATGTTCTCCAAAACCACACTGATCTTGATATCCTTTGTGCGAATTTTAAATGGTTTCATGACATCCTAGAATTGACGTTGTGTAAAAATAACGCAAAATGTATAAAAAGGAATTACTCCCCTATATTTTTTTCAGAAAACGAGTCCGATTTTTACTATGTGCTGAAACATCTCTGAAGAGCCGTGTCAAGAAAAGCGCATTTACAGCTGGGCCCATTGTTGGCCCGCCCTCTGTCATATTTTGGAATTTTGAACAAAACTGCAATTACGACAATGTAAGCGTAAAATGCTTGGCCATTTATCTGTGCAAAAGGGCAAGCAAATGGGAGCTGTGGATAGCATTATTTATTTTGCACCACATTCATACGTACTGTGGGCATGGAGTAGATGTTGAATTGATAAAAAATAAATAAAGTAGAAAAAATTCAAAGTTGAAATTTCCAACAGTTATTACTTTATTTGTAATTAGTTCCTCAACAGAACATTACTACCAAACTAGTAGAACAATGGTAAATATTTTTTAAGTTCGTTCCACATGAACACGATGGAGAACAACAACGCACATTTTCTGTAGATCAGTGTTCAGTTTGATGCAGCCCGTTCTCATTTTAGCATGAATGACCTTTCTTTCTCCAAACATAACAAGATTTGTTATGTTTAGGTTCAGTTTTGTTTTATTTTATCTTAAAATCATCTAAATTATGTAGGTTCTTACTTATCGAGAAAGTAAACCCCATTTAGGAACAGCTGATGAAAAAAAGGAGTTATAAAATGTATTTTGTGCAAATAGAACTGGAACAAGTAAAACGCTTTGGAAAAATTTACCGTGTTTTTATTGTTTTAAACAATATCATCATATTTCACTCAAATCACCAATTTCATACGGTACCAGATTCATAAATTACCGATGTATTTACCAGTAACTTCTCAACTGAAAGCTACAATACATGTACATGCCGATTGTCACTACGTGGCAGTGTTAGGAGCCCAGAAAAGTAACCAAACACACAGAATTTCACCAACGGAGCACAAGCGCTGCAGCTTATCACCATGGCTACCGTGTTAAGCCGGTAGCTGCATCACCCAATACAAAGTGATGCCTGCATGCAACAATGGGCTCTTACGCCAGCTGGAGTGAAAAGCATCCTGCTGACCTTACAGCCCGAATATACACCTTTTTCACCAGAACCAGTGCTCCGAGCCGCGAAGAGCCGACCAGAAGTAAGCCCTACTGAACCAAAGGCTTATAACCCTTTTTTCATCACCAGATGGCTCTGACACTGCCCCTCACTGACCACGCCCCCAGATGGAATCATATTCAAAGGAGTTTGTTTTGTTTGTTACATATACATATATAAACAAAGATGGCCATAGATAGATCAGATCCTAAATCATATTCATCACATATATCTCCCATAAGTGAGTTTCCAATGCACCAGTCTGCCACACCTCTAATACACACAAAGCTGGTTCAGATATTCTGGACCAAAATTGTGATGTTACGACAATTCTGCGGCCCATGATAAAAACCAGACAGCTGCGAGGCACCACAGATGCTGAATGTCAAAGTGAACCATTCACTTACTTGGCTTTTTCAGGTCGGCAATAGCTGTCTGGAAAACTGTATCTGCATCCATAAAGGGATAACCATAAGGAAAACCCGACAAATGTGGCAAAGATGTTGCAGCCACCGAGACAGACAGACTGGCTTGTTTGGTGCAGGTGGGCGGGTTAAATAAATTTAATAGCAATGGAAAATTTCCAAAACGAGTGAAGTTGAAACAAACAACAGCAGAAATAATAATCTTGTCTGTTGAAACTTGACGCACTAATGATAGAGGGGATTATCTTATCAGTGCTGCTGTACTGCACATGCCCAAACCTAGCTACAGCAGCATCCAAACTGGCTACTCTGACTGGATAATTCAAGTGTTTCTAAAACTACCCTGAAAATAAGATAAGCTCTGTTCCCTGCTGGCTTGCACAAACTGGTTTGGCTTGACACCCATTGTCACTGTGCCAAACTTTATTGTGCAAACAGAACTGGAACAAGTAAAATGGTTTGGAATACTTTTCCGTGCTTTTATTCTTTCAAACAAGATAATCATACTTCACCAAATCACCAATTTCATATGGCACCAAAGTCATAAAATTACCGATTTATTTACCACTAACTACTCAACTCAAAATTATTGTACATGTACATACCTATTGTCATTAAGTGGCAGTATTAAGAGCCCAGAAAAGTCACCAAAAACACAGAATTTCACCAACAGAGCACAGACACTACAGTTTGTCACCATGGTTACCGTGATGAGCCAGTAGCGGCATCAGTCAATGCAAAGCAGTGCCTGCATGCAACAATGGGCTGTTAAGTCAGCTGGAGCGAAGAGCATCCTTCTGGCCTTACAGCCCGAACATACACTTTTATTTTTTTTTTACCAGAGCCAGTGCTCCCTGCCACAGAGAGCCGACTGGAAGTAAGCCCTTCTTAACCAAAGGTTTATATCACTTTTTTCACCACCAGAGGGCTCTGACACTGACACTTAGTGACCACGCCCACAAGATGGACTCTTGGCCCACATCTTTCCTTCTCTAAGAGTTCTACCAGTCAGTGTCTGAGCTGGCCCTATGTCATCACGTCTAAGTCATTGGCACCTGTGTGGATTACCACATGTGCCGGCCTGGGAATAGAGTGAGACTTAACCAACCAATGTAGGTTTTCTTCTGTCTTTTGGAAACCTGCACTACCAATACCCCTCCACAGAGTGCAGAACCTGGACAGAATATGCCTCCTTTTTGAAAATTGACCCAAGCACGTGATAAGGGAGTGGCCCAAAAACCACATGACTGGTGGATCAGCAAAGAGAAAGTAAGAACAGCAGTATCCTCTACACTTGGGAAAAATGAAGCAGCCATTACCTGAGGTAATAACCTGATATATGATTGACAGGCAAGAGAGCTCCACGGAGCTCCAGCAAACCCAACTCTGAATTGTTTCCATGGGGATCCCTGCAGCTGCACATGATGAGGCTGCATCAATATGGAAGCTGTGAGTCTTATAGTATGTGGAATCTAAATTACAGAATTTCAAATCCTTATTAAGAATGGCTTGGAATTGGTACCTGGTTCAGGGTGCATTATCAAAATGGACAAACAGAGGGCCAGATTGTAGGTCTGGACAAAGATTTAAGTACTGTGCCAACAAAACTACAGGGCAATACAGCTGGGCCCCACCATGGAGGTACAGCAACTGAATCACAACTGGAGTATTCCTCTGGTTGTTTTTAGCAAACTTGATGGTAAGATTAATGGTATTGTTTGTTATAACTTTATCTCACCTTTGCAAAATTCTGGTAGTATTGGCAAAATTAGAGCTAGCAGTACGGTCCCCTATGCAAAGAAAGGCAGAGTATGCCAGCAAAAAAGCTGCTTGGAATAGGCATGTTTCATACACATTCTTACATACTGAAGGCAGGGCTTTCAATAATTTGATTAGCAACTTCAATGTGTTTGGCCTCAGTGAGTCGTCCCTATGTCCATCTGCCCGCTTAGTACCTTTTACCAGTTTTCTGACTAAAAAGTGTTTGTTGGATCACATTATAAAGATATCTTGTGTTGTAGATTATGGCAGAAATATATGTAGCTATCCTAAAGGTCGCTCTTGAAAGCAAAAACATATATAATTGGTGCTTATTGAACCAGCGATTACATGTTGGCTTGTCACAGCTGCAGCCCAGGTTCAATCCCCACTGACAGCACATCATGTTAATCCCAGGAAGCTCCTCTGACACATGTTGAATCCGATTCTTCCGAGGGTTCGAATTTCATGGTGATTTTTGGTCATGGATTTGTGGTCGCATGTGTCAAGGTGTCTGAACATCTGTTGAGCACCATAGGTTTTATCGAGGATCTCCAGTTCCCTCCTACATTAAATTCAGGATAATTGGGCTACGATCTTGCCTACTGGACTGGCTATCTAGTATAAACATGTTCAATTATTATTATTATTATTATTATTATTATTATTATTATTATTATTATTATTATTATTATTATTATCATTATTATTATTATCATTATCATCATTATCATTATCATCATTATCATTATTATCATTATTATTGTTATTATTATTATTATTATTATTATTATTATTATTATTATTATTAGATATGCCACAAATGAGGCTACCTGTTGAACCATGGCTGGCAAAGTATTCTGGTTACAAAATTGGATAAAAAAATCAATAAAGAACTGTACTGCCCTATCATAGCCTGTTCGAGTGTTGACATAGCACATCCAAGAAGTTGATCGACTTCGTCATTTAAGTCAGTGGCAAGAACTGTTGAAAGGGTGCGGGCTAGGGGTCTGCATCGAACACCTCCTGGAAAAAATTGCTTCATATTAAACCTTGACAGACAATCAGCTATTGCATTGCGGAGACCCTCAATGGTCTGTCGATGAAGCAGGATGTTATACTCTAAGCAAGTAAGGGTAAGTCTACGAACTAGTTTCATAATATGAGGGCCCTGGAAAGACTGCCTGTTAAGGGTATGCACCATAGCTTGGTTCTCTGAATGTCACATAATTGTAGCATTCACCAACTTCCTTACTTGGACCAAAACTGATGTCAAGACCAGGACAAATTCAAGATATGCTATGGAATTATTTGCAGTAACTGACATGCTGCCCCAGGTCCCTGTGCAACAGTTGCCCTTAAGAAACCAGCAAAACCACAGGTCTTCACTGCATCTGTGGCAAAATAAGGCACATCCCAGGACACTGACATGCTGGGCAAAATCACCGTTGTGCCATTAAAATTGATAAAAAATTTTTTCCACATATTGATATCTGCCCGGGCCTCTGCATCAAAAGTGAGCCATTGATTTTTATCCCTCTAGTCAAGTTCACCAAACACTATAAGAAAGGGTGCCCACCCTGAACTCCTCTGCACAGAAAGTTAAACCATTCCACACAAACCCTGCCATTCTCATAGGGAAATTTCATCTTTTTTGTTTGCTGCCTGTAATTTGCTTTTACATACTATAAGCTTGTCAATCAGAATTCTTACTTGCTGGCTAACAGTTTCAATCTGGAGACCAAAAAATGTTAAACACTCAGAAGGTAAAACAGTCTTGTCATGTGCCACTGGAATACCAAGAGACCTGCATACTGCATAAGATGCATTCAATGACTTCAGACAGTAACCTTGACCCTTTGACCCAAAGAACAGCCAATTATCTAAATAATGTACACAAACTGTTTTTCTAATATTTGGTTCGTGAATCACTTGAGAAAAGTGCTAAAATCTGTAAATAGTTTGCATGAATTCTTGAGGCCCGTTGGCAGATTCGTGTTAAAATAATATTGCCCATCAATTGTAGACACAAGCAGTTCAAAGTAGTCCTCAGAACGAATAGGTAAAATTCGAAAGGCATCTCAAATTAGCTTTGGCAATTTCTGCACCAATACCTAGGGCATTCACCCTCTGAATAGCCTCATCAAATTTTATGTAGTTGACTTTTCCTTCCTTATTATTAATGTGGCCATTTATTGAATCACTAGGTGGGAATGGAAAGTGGAAAGTGATGTATTATGCATAATTTTCCTTTTTGTGATTTAGGTACCAACCTGCCTCCCTTCACAGTCCTTCTTAACTCGTCAACTTTAATTGAGCTTGTCCCCTTCTTCCTGTTGTTGACACTGGTTGTTGGAAGGGGGTGTGCCTGTGCTGTACATTTTCCCTGTGGGTGTTGTGTGTTGCAGTTAATACACTTGTTGGGGAATCTACAGTCAGACTTATGGCACAGTCCCCTGTTAAATGCTCAGCAGAAACCTGTGGGTAGCCTGTTGTTACTGGTGCAGCCCCTATGAAAGGGTGTGCTGGCTTGACCTTGACCAGATTGGCTCCCTTGTTTTTGACCCTGATTACTTAATTGAGACCTTCACTGCAAGGCTTGTGGCATTAATAAGAAAGAATAGGACTTTCTATCCAAACTATCCCTTTCCCATCTGCATGAGGGATCTGCAGCCATCCTGATATGGAAGGCCCTGTCATATGCTTACCCCTTGTACTGAACCTGGCCACTGCTTCTCAAATGGTGGTGCTGTATTTAATCAATGCCTGTACTTGATTAGGATGCTTACTTACATAAAGGGTCATAAACATAAGAAAACAATTGGTCCAGTCTGTTCAGTAAAATAGATGTCCGAGATGCCTTCTGGAATGTAAGACTTGATGAAGAATCCAGTAAGCTCACATCATAGCCACGCCTTTTGGTAATTATCAACGGGCTAGACTGCCATTTGGTTTTAAAAGATGAGTAGTGAAATTTTTGCGTGAAGGTCAAAAGAAACTCTGTTTGAGCTGGAAGGTACATTCACACAAGCAGATGACATCATAGTATGCAGAGAAATGCATGACGAGACTTTGCGTGATAATGTGCAGAAATTACATAATCTGTATGAAAGGTGTCAGGATAGGAACTTCATCCTCAAATGTGACAAGGAGCAGATAACAAGTATGGAGATAACTGCATAGATTCACAAACGAAGGAGAAAAAGTGGATACAAAATAGGTAACTGCCATATGTGAGATGCCTGTGCCAACATATGTACATAGAGTGAAAAGAGCCAGTGACATAAAACCCATCAGAGCACTTACAAGAACGGATATGGAGTGGAATTGGTCAAAATAATGTAAGGATGCATTCAATTAAGTCAAGGCAAAACTGTCTGATACACCAGTACTTGCATGCTTTGACGCCAAAAAGGAAGTACAACTGCAAGTAGATTTTTCCAAAGATGGTCCGGGTGCAACTATTGTCCAATCTGATAAACCAATAAAATATGAGTCAAGAGCACTAACCTGAAGTGAAAGAAATTGGGTGTAAATTTAGCAAGAAGCATTGGCATTCTTTTTTGGACTGAGGCCTTTTGATCAATACTTATATGGTCAAGAAGTGAAAGTGTTTAATGACATAAACCTTTGGCAGTGACCCTACAGAAACCTTTGAGCCAGGCATCCAAACAGCTACAATCGCTAATGATGAAGCTACATCGCTTAGGGCATAAAGTTCCATTATTAAGAAGGCTCAAGTTTGGTGATTGTTCACACCCTTTGCCGAGCATTTGTAGACAATGACAACCGACCACACACTATGTGCATGGATCGATGCACTGAAGCACATCCCAGATGCTAGAATTAAGGAAGGCGGTGAAGTGATGTCATCAGGCCCCACCATGTCAAAATTGCTACATGCAATTATAAATGGATGGCCCAAAAAGAAGAAACAATCACCGCCAGAGCTAAGACCACACTATGATATGTGTGACATTCTGAACCATCAGGATTCTGAAAGGCAAGGTGATACTGCTACCAAAAACACTGCAACATGACATGAAGAAAAGACTGCATGTGGCACATTTAGGCAATAATAGCATGGTGCAGCGTGCCCATGATGTTGTATATTGGCCAGGTATAAGTGGAGATATCAAGCAGATGGCTGATAGCTGTGAAACATTCCAGGAGGCCAAACCACATAACCCAAAGGGCCATTGATACAACACAGCGATGAAGAAGCACCAGGGACTAAAATTGGAACATACCTATTTGAGCTAGAAGGGAGAAATTACCTCTTGACTGTGGATTATTACACAAATTTCATGGAAGTTTATTATTTGCACACAACCACCAGTGGAAAAGTCATAACAGTCATCAAAAGACGTGTTGTGTAGGGATACACAGTCAGCAACAATACCTATAAACTTGCAGAAGGAATGGGCAGAACAAGGAAGCCTGCTGTCAAAGCATAGTACTCTGACCACAAGGTAGCTGACCTGCCCAAACTAACACCTGGGCAGTGTGTGCGTTTTCAGGATAGACACAACGAGCAATGGAGGGTTATTACTGAAAAACTAGGTGAAAAAGCCTATAATGTGAAGGACAGAAATGGTTCTGTGTATCACAGAAACAGAATACACATCCACCCAGCTCTGCTGAGAGTCAACATTAGGGAGTATTCCCCAGTCAGACCAGCTGATAACACTGTGCCATCCTCACAAGGTGATGACTCCAAAGCAGTACCAGAAGTGCCATCCTCCCACCACATTGGTAGATACAGATGTAACCAGACGAAATGGAGCCACCCTAGAAGTGCATGACCCAGATGCACCAAGACCGATGCACATTAGAAGCAGACCAGCCTATCTAAGTGACTATTTAGCTATAGAGTCTCCGTTGTGATTTTCCTGCCTGTAAGCAGCATTTATTGACCCGGACAATACCCAGAAACAGAGGTTTGTCAACAGACATACAACCCAACTAGTGAAGACAAGCTGTTTATGATGCTCAAAGAATTCAGCAAACCTTGCTGGTAGTGCTGATTTTGCAAAGCCCAGGTCACCAGGGACTGGCCAGCTGGCATTGGTAGGACTGCCTGCTCTGCTCCTACCCCTGGCTGCTATGAAGAGACCCTGTGCCACCCATGTGTTGATGCTTGGGTACCATGCCCCTGCAAATTAACGCATCCCATAGCATGCATATATCCTACAGCAGCATCAACGGCTGACCCATTCAAATGCGGCCTGGCTACTGGGGACTGGTCCAGTGCTGCCACTGCCTAATTACACAAAAAGTATCCAATTTAACTTTAAAAAAGTATAAATTTTCAAAAAAACTATAAAAAGTGTAAATCTGAAGCAACTCACGGGTATTGCAGCAAAATTATACTGTAACAAGATAGCTGTATGAACATCCCATGCTCAACTGACCTAGAGATTCATCACATTTGTGGCTCTGTAAACTTGGGATAGGATCAAGGTCACCCATGTACTGAGTAAGTCTGACTTATATGGAAGAACACTAACATGCGCAACATCAAAGTCCCAGTTCAAGTACTTCTCAAGTTATAGCACTGAAGAGTAAAATAAATGTATGTTGCACTGTGACCTCAAAAATGAGATGAAGGTCATTCATGTACTGTTTGAGCGTGACTTTCATAGAGAAACATTAACATGTGCAACATCAAGGTCCTGCTTACTCAAAATAGATCTTAAGTTATCAAGTGAACAGTAAATTTCATATCAGTTGTCCAGTGACCTTGGGTCACTCATGTACTGTCTGAATGTGCCCCTCGAAGAGAGAATTCCATGACCATGTAAAACATGAAAGTAGAACAAATAGTGCTCAAGTTATCATCTGAAGAGTTAAATAAACTGACGTTACCCTGTGACCTTGACAATGAAATCAAGGTCACCCATGTACTGTGTAACTCTGGCTGTCATGCCCTCAAGTCTTCCTATGCAATTTGGAATCAATTGGCGAAGTGGTTTTGAAGTTCAAAAATGAACCAAAAACTCCTAAAATATCCAAAAATCACTGGAGTGCGACCATTGAACGAACTTAGCGAGACCCACACAGGGTACATTCCCACCGAGTTTGAAGTGAATCTGATGCGTGGTTTTGGAAAAAAGTCCAAAATGTGAATTGCAATCCCCATTCACTTACAAAGTTCTCACACAAAGATTGTCGCTTTGAAAACTTGACAAGTTTTTTAATTCCACGCTCCATATATAATATATCAATTACAATTCCTGTTACAATATTGCCTGGGTGACGAAACTCACAACCAGCCTCTTTTGACTACATATTTTCAACAAGGCAGATTTTTCTTACCACTACTTAATGATCTATATCACTTGTATATAAAATAAACCTTGCATGTTTCACACATTTGTTATGTGCATGATTTGCATATAATTTGGAAATGTTCATTGGCCGAAAGTTCTGACATGTTAACGCTGACCTTCCCCTTGTACCCTTTGATTGTTGCATCATTTAGGTCATCCTATTTTCTGGTCAACATTACTGTGCCAGACTCTAGGATAGACAACACTATCACTAAACTTTCAAATGATGACACTGTGCTCTTACCGGAGATCACATCATTATTAAATAACAGCAGACTTGGCCTGATGAAACTCAAGATGTACACAGATGGCCGAATCATAAGCAGTCAGTTCTAAATGTCCCAATGCATAAGATTTAATACTCGTTCTTGAACACCTCAAATCACTGAAAAATCATAAATCACTCGAAAATTAAAAAGAATTTAAAGCACAATAGCATCCCCACTCTGTGAACACCTTCGTCTGGCCCTTCTTAAAGGAACATTTCCACCAAGTTCCAGCATAATCTGAGTGACGGTTTTGGAAAGTCGAAAATAGCAAAAACACATTTCTCACATAAAAAATATTTGAAAAATCACTGCGCCAACTGTTGAACAAATTAAGATCTAAGGGACCCCAGCAGTCTCCCTGAGCAATGTGGCCAAGCAGTTTTGGAGATTTCTTTTTATCATTTGCCCCCTCCCCCAAAAAAGAAAATCAATGGACTGTCACCATTTGTACAAACTTGGTAGGGACCCAGGTACATTCCCACCAAGTTTGAGGTAAATCTGGCCAGTGACTTTGGAGTAGTTGAAAATATGAATTGTAGACACCGACAGACAGACGATAGATGCCTAACCACCACATAAGCTCAGCTGACTGACAAGTCAGCTGAGATAAAAATCACCCATAGGTGCTTGTAATGAACAAAGAACAGACTTCCATGCTGAGTTGTACCACTTAGAGTGCATTTTTGGTTGTGTCTGATGGGAACCAGACCTTGGCTATGCATCAGGTATCTGTGTACCTTATGATGACTGACAGCAAAACATGCAAGGTTTCCGTTAACCCCCAAATGGGGGTATATTACCCTTTCATATCATGAAATACCCCCTCAGCAAAATTCAAACGGTGCCAAGTTCCTATATTTTCTTTGTTAATTTTGCAAAGGTTAGCAAAAAATTTGACTCTCTTTCAGGTTCGGACCCTTTGAAAAAATTCCTAACAGAAAGACTGACATGGACCCACGGTTGTCACTCAGTGGGAAGTGGTTCATCGTTCTTGTTTACTAGACACTCAGAAAGGCTGCGAGAATGCTTAAAACACTACCCTTTATATCTAACTGAATTCAATCAAAAGTTCACAAAGTTGTCCAAAAAAGTATAAAAAAGTATTTCAGGGAAAACAAGTATAAATAAAGTATTAAAAAGTAAAACAGTGAAAATAAAGCATCATACTTTAAAAAAAAGTATACAGTGGCAGCACTACTGGTCCCTAACTGGTACCATTCTAAAGTCTAAACCAAGTAATTCAATCATTTGCTCTGCTGATATTGTGGGAATTCTCCCTCCCCCACCGACATTAGATGCACCTGAAAGTTGAGCATTTGAACTAACTGTGTAAGATCTCCCAAATGTTGGTGTGAACTGACCATATCTCTCATTCACATCCCAGGCTAAAGGCGACAATGGGTATATTATCAGCATTACTGAAACCTTCCCCTGGAGCTAACCCATTCATAGTGTAAAATTAAGAGCCAAACTGACCTTCACTCTGCAGTCACTTCTCAAGGAGTTGTGGACCATTGTCCGCATGGCCCTGGGCAAGTCTCATCCCTACAGCCTGGAGACCGCCTCCTCTGCTACCGGCAACTGGCTTAACATCCCAGGACTTGTCCCGGTCTTCTAATGCTTGCCCAGAAGATCCGATCCCGTCTTGTCTTGCTGCAGCAGCTCTTTTCATTGTCTTGGCGGGTCTACCACACTTCTTTGCAGGGGTCTGTCTTTGCCCCAAATGACGGCGACAGCTTTCTGTGATGGGGTATGTTTCCTGGTACTGAAACAGCCCATGATCAAATTACGACCTCCAACTTATATTGGAATTATCTTATGTGCACGAGATAATAATGGTTGTGTGTATAAGAAAAAAAAAACGCGCCTTATTGAAATTATCTTGTGCGCATGTGATAATAATAGTTGTGTGTAAAAAAAACCCCGACATATAGAAATAATCTTGTGTGCACGAGATAATAATGGTTGTGTGTAAAAATTAAAATCCGCCATATTGGTTGTGTGTAAAAAAAACCCCGCCATCTTGGAATTATCATGTGCACATGAGATAATAATGGTAGTGTGTAAAAAAAAATCCGCCATATTGGAATTATTTTGTGCACACGAGATAACTGTTATCGAGTGTGAAAACAAATTCCGCCATATTTTCTCGAAAACTCTCTTTTCCCTCAAATTTGTGACCTTTTGACCACTGGTGACCTATATGTTTTAGGTAAGGACCAACCGTTCTTGCAAACAAATACTGATTATATAAACTATTATTCGTTATCTTATAATTGTCTTGCATGTATATTTATCGGAATTATGACTATGTTTGTAAACCCCTCCCTATAAAATTAGCACAAACGGCATAGCCTACTGAAAGTGTAAGCAAAAAAAAAAAAAAAAAAAAAAAAAAAAAAAAAAAAAAAAAAAGCCAAATATACCGGATTGGCAGCCGCCAGATTCAGAATCAGCACACTTTAATTGAACAAATAAATCTGTGTGCCTTTGGAAAAAAGGCAACTAATATCGACGTTAACAGATGTAGTTTTTAAATTTATGCATGGCTTCCACAGAAACAATAATCTCAAGCTCGAGCCAGCCATACTCTTGCTTTGAGAATTATTGTTCTCAACTTGGTCGTGGTTGATATCCATAAGAAAGAGACCACTCAAGCCTATTTTAAACTTATAGGAATGGTCTCTCTCTCTCACTCTCTCTGTCTCTCTTTTTCTGTCTGTCTGTCTGTCTGTCTGTCTGTCTCTTTCTCTCTCGCCCTCTTTTCTTGTGTGTGTGTGTGTGTGTGTGTGTGTGTGCGGGGGGGTCAACCAAGATGATATTTGTGATCGATGAATAGTGTATCTCATGAATTGCGTTTATGGAGGTATGGGTATGACTGTGGAATGTAACAACATTTCATAATTAAAAGTAACTTGGAAATATTTTCCTAGCCGTGTTACTGAATGCCAGTGTTATTGATGTATATAATCAATTCGTTGTATAATTTATATTTGTATATAATTACGTTGCGATTCGATTGTATTCGATATGATTTAGTGCGATCCGGTGAATAGTCCCATGATACATATGTAAGCCCAATATTTCTGTGACAGGGATTTCCGGTTTGTATGATGTGGTGTGGTTCCCATTTTTGGTTTCACGTCAGTAAACCTGTGGAAACACAGACGAACAGAGCTGCCACCTTCTAGTTCACTCAATGGATTACAAACATATATGTTTTATACACCAAAATGTTCGTAATTTTTTTTACATCAAATAAACACCAGAAAACATGGGCATGAATGGGAAATTTTTCAGCAAATTGCCATGGCAACCAGCACTGCGTAGTACTAGTTGCAATATCATTGCGCGCACACAGTGTTGACTCCAGCTGAATCACTGTGTATATTGGTGCCAGTGTACATACCTTCATAATATTCATGTCAGCTCAAAGTATACATTGTTTTCCACTATCAAGCCAAAATCTGCCTTTCTGGTAGCAAAATGTTTTAATATACGGCCCCTTGCATCCCTAGGCCTCTTATTTTATTGGCACTCTCCAATCTTGTTACCTCAGCACAGGCATAATTACCCCCGTGAAGCCTTAATAAAAACGGGCATATAGCTACTCGGTCGGAATCCAACGTAACGACGTGTGGCTGTGTAAAATTAGACACGCGTTTGGCCGTTGGAATGAATTTGAAGATTATTTTACTTCAACATTTTCAGATAAGGAAGCAAGAAAAGGTTATGCGACAATTTGATCGAATAAAATAAATGCATAAAAGATGAAGGACTAGACTTGAAAGCATTGGAGAATTGATGTTATCGATAGTGGTTCTGATTTGAAAGCACATTCCGTTTCCGGTATTTCGATTCAATTTTTACAGTGTGTTCATTTCTATCTTGGTCAGTAGCAATTGCTATACGTCGACCTGCAAGGCACGTCGCAAAAACATCCAAACATAGCAGTTATATCCTAATGCAAGGTTTACTCAAATTTCCGGGACTCGACTATTGGACAATCAGTAAGAAACAGGCACACAGCCAGACTTTGATTATGGAGGCGTCTCCATAGCAAATTTTAGACCTTTGCTATATTATATACTCTATAAATACAAATTTTCCCGGCCACCAATTTTCTCGTATTGAAAAAAAGAAATCGTGGGGTTGTTTTTTGCCGAATCACTGAACTGGATAAGCATTCAGAATGACAATTTATCGGTTTTACTTTCCCAAATGGTACTGCTCGAGAAAACTTTGGAAAATGAACACCTTTGGAATATTTTTACTTACACAGTAGAAGGCTACTATAATCAATTTATCAGATTTCTTGAAAGGTCACTAATTCAATGCATTCTAATAATTGTTCAGAGAAATCTATATTGTTCCCAGTGCAATAACTAATATATTGTCTTCAATAGTAAAAACCACCATGTATATTGTTCAGGGAAACAAATTTGTTTCATGTCACATCGTTTAAACAAGTACCGAATAAAGGGCAAGAATGAATTCCCTGTGGTATCCCATGATCTACTTTCCCAATCATGTACTCTTTAAAAATCTGTAAATTACAACCTAAACAAAAATATTATTAAACCTGTGAGTCCTTCTAGTCTATCCAAGGCTGCATAAGCATCCATTGAAATTCATTTATGAATAATCCATATACATACATGTTCATAACAAAATTTACGCTGAAATTTGATACATGATAATAGAGTGTCTTCATTGCATGTCAGTAGATTCACTTACCATACATTTTAGGAAAACATTAATTTTTTCCCATCTAATCAAAAAATCCTTCCAAAATATATTGCAAGCACACAAGAGCATTTGAATAAGGACTCACTGCATGCCCTCAGTAATAAAGAGAAGCTTGCTTCCAACCCTTAGAACAGATTGATATCGTTCCAGTAAACAATTTACCTAGTCGATATGAACTTCGAAAAGCATTTATTTATTTTGGTAGCTAGGAGAATAAAGTTCCAATATAGCGGTTTTTTGATGAACAACCATAATTATCGCTTGTGCACAAGATAATTCCAATATGGCGGACTAAAACAAAAAAAACAAAACAAAACAAAACAAAACAAAAACAAAAACAAAAAACAAAAAACAAAAAAACAAACAAACAAACAAACAAACAAACAAACAAACACGTTTTACAATTATCTGTGCTCACAAGATAATTCCAGTATAGGGTTTTTTTTTTACACAAAACTATTATCATCTCGTGCGCACAAGATAATTCCAATATGGCGGATTTTTTTACACATTGCCATTATTATCTCGTGCGTACAAGATAATTGCAATATGGCGTTTTTTTTTCACACAACCATTATTATCTCGTGCGCACAAGATAATAAATCCAACATGGCGGATTATTTTTTACATACAACCATGATAATCTTGTGCACACAGGATAATTCCAATATGGCGGATTTTTTTTTTTTTTTTGCACACAACCATTAGTATCTCCTGCGCACAAGATAATTTCAATATGGCGGATTTTTTTTACACACTACCATTATTATCTCGTGCGCACAAGATAAATTTCAACATGGCGGATTTTTAAGTTTTTTATTTTTACACAAAATCATTATTATCTCGTGCGCACTAGATAATAAATCTAATATGGCGGAATTTTTTAAACACACACCATTATTATCTCTTACGCACAAGATAATTCCAATATGGCATTTTTTTTTTACACACAACCATTATTATCTTGTGCGCACGAGATAAATTCCAATGTGGCATACTTTTTATTTTTATTTATATTTTTTTACATTTTTACACACAACCATTAACTCGTAAGCAGAAGATAATTCCAATATGGTGGATTTTTTTTACACACAACCATTATCATCTTATGCGCACAACACAATTCCAATATTGCAGATTATCTTGCACATGTCCCCTGAGGGGCTTCGTAGTTTTTCACATACATGAAAAAGATTTTCACATATGAATTGTTATATCTTTATTTCATATATGTGTAAATCTTTTTCACATATGTGAAATAAATGATTATTTCACATATTTGAAAAAGACTTTCACATATGTAAAATAGTTTTACACATTTGTGAAAAAGATTTTCACATATGTATCATTATGGAATAAATGCCAAAACGGCTTGCCTTGTTCAACCGGAGTCGAACTTGAAAAGCGGTGCAATACTGATGGGGCCCCTTTGATGTATTCGTACAGGTCTTACCCAGCAAAAGAACCACTGCCTAGGATCGCATTGCACTTTCTCGTGCACTCTTTCCGAAATACTGAACAATGTACTTTTGGTTTGCACAATGATATCAAAGGAAACAAACTTTAAGAAAAGACCATCGACGCTGAGTTGAAATACCGTATCACCACATGCATCTATGACACAGAGCGTCTTTTAAACTTATTCGGCGATATAAATGTAATATCACTAAAGATTCATGACGCCCATCCTTGAAAGCAGAAGGTGTAGGGTGTACAGGTTTCAATCACGAGAGCAACCCGCTATAACAACACTGTCCGAAATAGGCCCATGGATTGAAACTTAATGAAGACATCCTTAGGTTCAGATCTATATCATCTGAAAACCAGTACTATATTTTATGTTTCTTCCCCAAAATTTAGGCTTCGACCAGGTAATATATCTTTACTTCTACTGCTCAAATCTTGCACCGTTTGCCACAGTGTTGCATAACCCTACAGGTACCCATAGTATCCTTATTCCCTGACTTAGCACTCCTGGCAAGTTTTGCATACTAGATACGTATGATTATGTAATTTGATCAGGGAAAAATAATGCCAGAAAGAAACTAGGACCAGACCTGTTTCAGGAGCCTAAAGCTGTGTGTGTGTGTGTTTCAAGATAAAATAGGCCTATCCCTCAAAGTAGGCCTACTCCTATCAAAATGCCTCTTGCATTTGAAATGTTTTCTATTTTATCCTGACTTATTCCATTTCGCTCATATATATATATATATATATATATATATATATATATATATATATATATATATATATATATATATATATATATATATATATATATATATATATATATATATACAAGTGCCTCCGGCTGTGCCCAGCTTACAACTTAAACTGACCTCAGCCATTGTGAAAATAGTGAGTTCTGCACCCAATGCCAATGGTTTGTAAATGACCATTGGGACGATCTTGCCGAGTGGGGGTGGGAAGAGGGTTAAAATATTTGAAACCAAGAGTATATATTTGCAATTATTTCAGAGCATCAATAATGATATATGCTGTGGCCACGGTTCACTTTGATATCCATATCAAGTGTACTTTTGTGAGACTATCCCGCAATCAATGCGTTAATTGTGCAATGTTCACAATGGCACTTGAGCATGTCTTGTCGCATTTGGATTTGTAACTAACGATGATAACTGCTTCAGACACAACCGAGCGGGCAGATTAAAGTTGAGACTGTAAGTCATCTTTTAAAATACGTTGGCGACCGTTTGCTCTGGTTACTCGGAGAACGGACACCTGAAATCTAGCGATACTAGATACCGATACCGCACGCATCGTGGCAGCTATGCTTTTCCACCGGCTCAAGTTGACTGTCCAGACAAGTTGAAATAAAATGCTGTGTTTGAGTTGACTTAAGTGCAAAATAACGGCACATGTTGACCAGCTTTTCTGTTAACTTTGTCTTACAAATTGGTTATGGTTGATTTGAACAATCGTTTTTTTTTGGGGGGGGGGGGGGGTTGTTGTTTGTGGCATGATTTTGCTGGTCGGTCGCGTGTTGCAGCTGGTCTAAGGATGTCCAATTGGAGCACTGTAGCAAAATTTGCATCATAGCTCTTGAAAAATACTACAGAATTTATCTTAAATAAGTGTTTCAGATGTGAAGAAATTTTTTGAGAAAATGATCCAGGGAATGTAAATTTGCCGCTGCAATCGGACAGCACCGTGGTATTGCGCGTCAGGTCATTTAACATGGCAAAAGCGCCCGTGCCAAGGAATCTGGTCGTTTTGACCAGGTAGGGACTTGGGTCGGTAATTGCAGGTACTACTGTACCATGATTATAACCTACTTCCGTGCAGAACCTGCCATGGTATATCAAAGAGAGTGAATGTAAGAACATTTTCAAAAATAAGGTGAAATCATTCTGGATGCACGAGATGGGAGTAGTGGAGGGGGACCGCTTTAATCCTTTATAGTTTCACTATCTTAGTGTTATCAGGGACCTGCAATTTATATATATAGCAGGTCATACTTGCATTTCTGCTATTTTCATGTTGTGTTCCACCATGGAAATAAGCCAAGGCAAGATTCCCTAGGCATTTGGTACTCCCATTTCATGAATTCATAGTTTGGTGTGCTTTCAGCAATGTAATTGCACCATCCTGGCATATGTGCATACAATATTACCAATCAACATTAAGTGATAAAAGCTAAGTACTTTCAGGCTTAGTGATTATCTTAATGTATTTTTATGCCTGGGTGCAATCCAAGAAATTTTGTTTTTCCAAGGATTAATTTTTTCTTTCTTTCTTTCTTTCTTTCTTTCTTTCTTTCTTTCTTTCTTTCTTTCTTTCTTTCTTTCTTTCTTTCTTTCTTTCTTTCTTTCTTTCTTTCTTTCTTTCTTTCTTTCTTTCTTTCTTTCGTTCTTTCTTTTTCTTTCTTTCTTTCTTTCTTTCCTCTTTATTTCTCTTTCTTTCTTTCTTTCTTTCTTTCCTTCTTTCTCTCCTTCCTTCCTTTCTTCCTCCTTTCTTTCTTTCCTTCTTTCTTTCTTTCCTTCTTTCTTTCTTTCTTTCTTTCCAATAGCACACAAGCAAAACTTGGGGAATTTTAATGTATGCTAAATTCACCGAATTTCTCCCCAATCCACATGCAGGCCTTCAACTGCCTGCTGTATGACCTATTGCTTGACCAGTATGGTGCCAGGCAACCATTTTGTATTCACAATTAATTAGCTTGAACCTGACTCACAGGCAGCTTTCGATCCCTGCATGCTAGGTGTGTGCTTTGGAAGGTTTGGGTCTTGCAGCCAAAAAATAAAATAGAAAAAAAAAAGGGGGGGGGGGGGACTCACAACAACTGTGTAATGAGGCTCTTAATAAAATACAGAGAATTTCCTTTTGAACAGATCGACCCCATGCTGCCATATATACCAGGCAGGCCATAGTTTCCACTAGAGCTGCAAAGACCTGTCAGTGCACCATGACCATGATGACTGAAACTGGTGTCCTAGCTGGCCTGCTTTTGCCCGAGGCAATGTCAGTCTGCTGAGCTTATCGGTCCCAAGGGAGCATAGGCTCCAAACTTCTAGGCAGAACTAGCCTGAGTGTACCCTCTGTTAAAATAGATTACATACAGAGATGAGTGGCCATACCAAGGAGGGTAGAATTTGTGTCATCTCAGTGGACAATTTTACGTCTTTGTTTTCTTGTAACCAGTGAGATGAAGCCTGTTCCTCATAGTCAATACTGAGACAGTATACTGCTTATCTTGGTTCAAAGGTACATGTATGTGTAGTTTCTTGACAGCTTCTGTTAAAATTTGTTTATGTAATAAAGGAAGAAGGACAGTTTTGTATTGCATGTATACACATCCCTTGAATTATAATATGTATACACTGTACACATATATGTGCATGTATGAATAATGTTCATATACATGCACACATACTCATCCATACTGCCCAGAAGGGCTGACCCTCTCAGGAGTGAGGACTTTTCTCTGGTCCCATGGGTGACGTTTCTCTGGTCCTAAGGGTTCCCACTGTAGAGAGGTTTCACTGAATTAGTAAACATTGGAATTTTCTTTCATTCTTTCTTTTTCTTGTTTTTTTTATTTCTTCTTCACGACCAAGTTGGTCTGGAGATTTTCTCAGTGACCATTGTTTCGAAAACCACCAAACTTGCTATGACTGACTGACCTAACCTGTGAAATTGTGCATCTTATTTGGAATAGTCATGATGTTTAAAAGTATGCAAATTTTGGGGCAATCAAAATTTTAAAAGCTCCATATCTTCCAAAATATTGCAGATACTCAAAATTTCAATGTGCATATATAGGTTTGTGACACCTGCCAATATAATGGATAGTATAAAGTTGTAGAATTTCAAGTTATGCTAATAAGGGGATTTGAAAAAAATTCAAAGTTGTATATCTCCAAAACTATTATACATAGACTTGCCATTTCAACTTCAATTTGTAGGTTTTATGGCAAAGCCGCATCCAATGAACCAGGTACCAAAGCTTTAGGATTTTAATTTATGCAAAGTAGGTAAAACATGCAAAATGTAAATCTTGAATAGCTTCAAAACTATTATAGATACAGGTGCCATTCCTACTTCAATTTATGGTTTTGTGGCAAAGCCCCATCCAGTGAACCATAACCAAAGTTGTAGGCTTCCAATTTATGCAAATTAGGCAAATACACAAAAATTAAAATGTGGAGTAGCTTCAAAACTATTATAGATACTAATTTCATTCAAACTTCATTTTATAAGTTTGTGACAGGGCCATATCCAATGAACCAAGAACCAAAGTTGTGGCATTTTACTTTATAAAGATTAGGCTAATTCACAAAATTTAGATTATGTTGAACAATGGCAAAGTGTAGCATTTGAAACTGTTCTCATTTTGAAGGCATCCAGACAGATTTGCTGTGAAGCAAATATTCTTTTCTACTGCTTGTTTCTTCTTGATTTTGATGAGAAAATGCACAACTTACTAATTGCAGGAACATTAATCTATTAATTTCCCCTAAATTAAGAAACATTATATGTGTGCAAAAAATCTCTAAACCCTTACATGTATGAATATAATATTTGTCTTATCTTACTTGATAACATGGCGATGTTCTTTAAAATTTATTTTTCACTAATTTTTGCTAATTTGCATCAGTTTTTTGTACAATCTGAGGGAAAATAGCCAATTCAGTACAATAATGACTAAACTGCTGTGATTTCGTCAACCATGTGAAGGCAAGATACTCGAAACACCATTTTGCATGCTCAAATTCAGAATGTTTCATAGGGGGAGGGGGCGGCAATGCCCCCAGAACACCCCCCTCAGCGTGCCTTCGGCCCTTTGAGCCATGTAGGTCACATTATTTGGGCCACTTGGGTCTCTGACTGAGTTTGTAGCATTGGCCTGGGTGGATCTGTATTTATTAAGGAAGGGCGGCGTGAAAGTACTTTTTTTTATTCCATTAAATTTAGAGTTGGGTCTTTTTAGTAGGGTCTGTCAGGTTACCGGAACCACACACAAATTTTTGCTAGGCCTTGGGTAACTTGGACATTAGTTGAATTACGTTGAAAATGGATGTTCTTTCCCCCTTTACACATTGCCTCTTTTGAGGTCAGTTTAAGTTTTTACCGGGGCACAGCCGGAGGCACTTATACAAACACACACACACACACACACACACACAAACACACACACACACACACACACACACACACACACACACACACACACATATATATGATACATGTGTATACATCAAATTTTCATGTGTATGCATACACACACACACACACACACACACATATATATATATATATATATATATATATATATATATATATATATATATATATATGTATTTATATTTCCACACTTCAGTGTACATCAAATAACATCAATTTTCTTTCAACTCTGTACAATTATTGTAACTGTATACATTTATATATAATATACAAAAATAATTCTGAAATCGGGATATATACCAGGCAGTTAACAAATAAATTAGAACCACTAGAAGATTCAATGTTTAGCTATCTTAGCACCGGGTTACAGCTGTGCCATCATAATTAGCCACATAGTTAGATAAGTCAAAAATATTCTACCTATCGTTACCCAATTATATATTCATGTATTCACGGGAATAGCGCCCACCCATTTCTTCAGTCTCTCTCTCTATTTCCCATTATATTTGTTGTATCCTGTGCATTTTCTATTTATTATCTAGATGCTATCCGCTTTTTGTTGTATTGTCAATTCATGTACATGGGCATTGTGCCTATTGGCCAATTGTTTTGTGAATAAAATATGTTTAAAGCAAAATAAATATATATGAGTACAGTACAATATGTTTATTATTGAGATCCATTACTCTCGGTGATTATCTACAATTATGGAATTTTTCAATTTTTTGGTGTGCTGTTCCATTTTCCCATTTACACCCTATATTATATTCCACATTTTTACTATCATTCACAATTCTTAAAAAATGATAAATGCTCGGTGTTTATTTCTAATATTGGCATCCATAAATCTATTTTCCCCAAGTATAAACAGTAAATGATATATAGGTTTAACAGTTCCGTTGCCTAGCACTACCCATTCCCTATGGAAATGTCCAGTGGCAATCTCTGTATCTCTACATTAAAAAATACCTCTTTCCAAGATTGCACATGTCCAGAATAAATGTACAGTTGTTTCAATCATTTGTTGGCAGAATGAACAGAGCTCATGCTAAACTACTTTCCGTCTAATAATTTGTCGTTCCATACACACACCTTCATATGAATTTGAACTGGAAACTTCTTAACTCTGTTGAAATTATAGCTTTATGTAAGTTATCAAAAGTTTCCAACCATTCATCTTCTCCGATATATCTGTTCAATGCTCAAAAGTAAGCCTACTCCTAATAAAATGCGTCTTACATTTGAATTGTTTTTCATTTTGTCCTGACATTTCCTTTTTGCTTTTTGTTTGATATATATATATATATATATATATATATATACATATATACATGCGCATGTATATACACAAAATTTGCATGTGTATTCATATAAACACACACAGATATGAACATATCTATATATATACCCATATATATCCTACAAAAAGCGAAAAGGAAATATCAGGTTAAAATAGAAAAAACGAAATGCAAGTGGCACATAGTGGCATATTATGATATACATCTACATATGCATATACAAATATATATATATACATACATATATATATATATATATATATATATATATATATATATATATATATATATATATATATATATATATATATATATATATATATATATATATATATACGGTGAGCAGCATTTAGCCTAGAATTGGTTTTGGTAGTGTCTAGGGCTACGCGACTACTTTGAAAGACCTTTTTGATTAAAATGCGAAAACCTACTTTATATGCTCATGAGGCTTTCGTTATTAGTCTGCAAATATATTGGTAAAAATAAAGTCCACTGATTTATGGATCCTATGCCTATGGCCTATATACATTGAGTCTCTGCCGTTTAACGTCTTTTTTTTAGAGCATTCGACTCCATTTAAAGCTAAATCTTTGCTAATAATGCCGGCAACCTATCAGGAAAAAAGGCACTAATAATGATTATACCTAAATAAAGCTCACCGGTCACCCCAAGCTACATGTAGGCCGTTTCCCAGGCAAACGTAGAAATTCAAATTGAAGTGACGTAGACAAACGTAGAAGTCCACATCGCTGGGCATGGGTGATGAGATCCAAAGAGCACGAGTGTCAAACATCTCATTGCAAGGCTCTGAAAAGCAATGAACTATTTGAAAAGTGAGCTATTTGAATCTATCGTTCACGCCACGGCCATGCAGAAAGTTGTCTCTCCTTTACCACACAGACTTCAAATTAAACCACTAAATGCTTCGGCCACCCAATATCAGTTCTTGAATTGACCGCAGTTTGTAATAGTGTGTAAGATTAATGCGCCAAACGGTAAACCGGTCATGTACGCTCATTAAGTTCAGATTCCTTTTGCACTGTACAAACTTACATTATAAATGATCTTCAGGTGTATCAAAAGTAGCTTCATGCATAGGAACGATTTGCGGATCCATGATTGCAGTGGGCTTGATGCGAGCCATTTGTTGAGCCTGCGAACATGTGCATGCTGTTTGTAGCAAAGGGGTACAGCATTAGCAGTTCCATGGAAAAATAGTTTCTTTCTTTCTTTCTTTCTTTCTTTCTTTCTTTCTTTCTTTCTTTCTTTCTTTCTTTCTTTCTTTCTTTCTTTCTTTTTAATTTCGGAAAAAATCATCGCCGATAGACTTATATATTGGTTACAGGCACGATTCAGCAATGGCTAAGTATAGGATAACGTTTTATTTATCATACTGAATTCAGTCGTGCTGAATCGTTTTGTTTATGTCAGCCTTAATTCTGTAAAGAATAACAGACAAAGTTATTAACATCATTAACACTAACAATAGTAAAATTACCTTTAACAGTCAGAGAACACCGAGCCTGTCATATAAGAGACGGGTTAGCAGAGTCTAGACCGCTTATATTATATTGTGCTTTCATGACGGTCTTTGAACAAGTTCATCTGTCATCTGTCTATGAACAATGACATTTGTGACATCTTAAACTACTGGCCAGATCATTTTCAAATTTAACCCTGATGCACTCTCAGTAGGTTTATCAAGTATGTGCAAAAGGTAGTGCTTCAATTTTTAATGGTACCTTCCAATATGGGTGGGTCGGCGGTCATCTCCTACCAGGAATTGTAGTTTGGCCAACATTATCTAACCGGTGGCAGTGAATTCAATATTATTGTTTATTCAATAATTGATCCTTCAGTAGCTGCTTGCATTCTCCTCCAACTTACAGTAAAGTTTGACTTCTGCTGTTGTGGAAGGAAAATTGCAGCATTATATAATAAAATTGTAACGCTTTGTTTGAAAGAAACCACAGCCCAGATGCATATACAAAATGCATAAAGCAACCACAGGATATGAACTTCACCGTAGTGTCATGTAGTTGAAAATACTTCCTTCCAGAGAAAACTATTTTAAACATTTTTAAAGAGGCACATGGAACATACTTTTGACCGGATTGAAGAAGATACAGTTTTCTCTCTTTTTCTATCTTGGGTATACAAATATTAAATCTATAAGAGATGTTCCACTATTTTGGATTTTGCAACAGATGAGGACTGTGGTAGTAGATCGCTCTGATAAACATGGCGTGATTGGTTTTATGACCAAAGCACAGACAATATTGTGATAGATCCAGGTATATTTAATTTGGGCTAAGGTTACACTTCGTATGCTCACGCACGTGATCCTGTCGATAACCACTGCAGACGTCAGCTCGTGCGGGCTCCGTGCACATGCTCCGCTGTATGAGTACTCTTAAAAAGTGCAAGTGAACAAATCGTTTGCGATCGTTTATGTGTATCACATTGTTATTGCTTTAAATGAGCACCGTGTGTGTGTGAAGGTTTGCTGCAAAGTGTTCGCTTTGTTCTATTTCCATTGCATATGTCACGTTTAGTTTTCACCTAACCTGGTCCAAAAGTAGAGCCGCAACAACCTGATACAAGTCGTGCTCTTGACACAGATTTACATGAGGTCACAACCTACACTGGCAAAATTGTCACATTTTGTCTCATAAGTACATTTCTATTCTATGCATTTGCTTTTTTTTGTATCAGCTGATCCATGTTATCCATACTTTGATACCATACCGCATTCAGCCCAGGACAATGACAGGTTTACAATGTGAGAGTATACCAAGAAAACTAACTACGGCGTAAAGTAATCTCCGGAAAGAAAAAGAGTGTGTCATAGACGCCGAATAAGCTTCACTTTTGCTGCTATTGACTCGGTTCTAGCTCGTATGAATAATTCAGCAAGAGTAAACAACGGTTACTTTCTTTCTCATGCTGGGAGTATTGCAGTTAGGGAATTGCGTGCATGAATACACGATCATTTTTGGTTTCAGCATCTGACTGACCACTGCATTTTAATTGTCAATCAGTCGGTTGTATAACAGCATCCAAGATGGCCCCGAATGTGAAAATGACTTTCCGTGAGTACTTAATTAGCATAAGTAAGGGAATAAAACAATTTGTCATCTACACCCTACTTGGCCTTTGAAGTACGAGAAATAAAGATTTGTACTATCATGCAAGAACCACGATGGATGGTTAGTGCACTGAGCAAGATTGTTCAAAATAACAAACCATCTCCAATGAGTGGCCAGAATAACACTTTGACTAAAAAGGAGACATTGAAACGAATCAATGCACACAAAATCATAAACTAGAAAAAAAATTCTTAGGAGACAGTCTCTGTGTGTCTTGAAAATTCATAAAATTTAAAATGTTTTGAAATTTTGTTCAATGATTGTCAAAAGTATCTTGACCACAATCTTTTGAATTTAGATTGCCCCTTAAATTTAAAAATCTTTGTGGTAAACATTAAAATATTTTTATAGTGCCTAATCGGCACAATTTCAAATTTTACAGCTTGCATTTTCATTTCATGGGATGCATCAATGCCACAAACCAATCAATCGATGTTACTATTGGTATCTCTATCTACAATATATTTGAAGATGTTCAACATTTAAAGTTTGAAAGTATGTCTAATTAGCATGAAATCAAATTTTAGGTCTCTTTCTTTCATTTCATTGGAGTTCAAGTTCAAATTCAAGTTCTTTATTTAACCAGTTCTGCCCTCTGGGAGCTAACAGTTACAAAAGAATTTTGACATAATACAAAATGCCCTCAGAGGGCGAAAGAAACAAACTAACACCAGTTTGTACACTAATACATAAACATCACATAATCAACCAGCAAAAAGAAAAATGAATAAGTATTATATACTTCACACGTACACACAGCTACATTGTTCATAATTGTCATATTATCAGTTGTTTCACATGCCGCCAGTACTCTGCTATACAATTCTCAGGTCAAAATTATTTTTTACATAGAATCCAAGTGCTTTGACGAGAGCGCCGGTTCAGAATTAAAAATGTAAAATATCTTTTGATGTTTTTGGCATTGTATTAAAATTACCATTAGTATTATTCACAGCCTGATTAAGGAGATTTTCACGCACACCATCATATTTTACAAAATCAAAAAGGAAATTTAGTTCATATTCAAGCTTGCCCATATGGCATTGTGTAAACAATCTTTGATTCACTGTTACCTGTTTGTGTCTGCCCGTTTCTATATGTAATTTGTGTGCACTAATTCTTAGTGAGTGGGGTTCGTTGCTGTGGATTTGATAAGATGTTAAGATATGGTTCATATTCAAATTGTGTCTTTAATAATCTGTAGAAGCGTAGTTTATTTCCTGCATAGTCATTCTCATAGTTTTTATCCAGATTCTGCTTCCAGATTTTTTCAAATCTTTGTTTCATGGTTTTAGGCAAATCAAGACTGTTGTATTTATGAACATCGGTACCATATTTAACCAGGACTGCAAAGGCATTTCGTAAAAAAAAAACAAACCCTACCATCTTCTACCCGTTGTAGATGATCCAAATATTTTATCACATGTTTTCAAACATTCATATAGACTGGATATCTACCCAGCTGTCCATATACTACCATATTTGTGGTTTTGTTATTTACATTTAAAACATATTTACAGAGCTGCACATATAATTTTTCAATTTTACTTGCAAGATTCTTAATCTCAAACCAGTTTTCCTTCTGTTTGGGGTCTAGCATTTGTGTTGTTGCTAAGAACTCCCCATAGCTCACAGCAATATAATAAAACAGGTTTGATGAGTTGGTCAAACAATTTTTGACCCATATAGGGATTGACATTACAATTGTTCAGGGAGCTTCTTAATTGAAATATGGCTTTTTGAGCTTTTCTGTATATGTTATCTATGGCCCGTGTTGAGGCACGACTGGCAGTTATGACAAACCCGAGTATTGATAGTCCGTAACATTTTCAATATTCAATCGACCATAGTAAAAGTTCTGGGATCCCGAATGACCATTATTATTAAATTCAATAATTTTTGTTTTTTGAATGTTGACATTTAAGTGCCACCTATTACAATATTGGTGTAAAGAGGTAGATAATAAAACTAAGTCGTCTGCATACAATAGGCAATTGATGGCCTGTTCATTCAGCTTGGGTGTGTCTTTATCAACTCCTATCATATTAGGGATATCATTCGTGAACATATTAAATAAAAGCGGACTCAACACATCTCCTTTCTTCTTCACACCAATATCACTTGTGAACAAGTCTGTCCGTCTATCACCGACTTTTGCACTGGTTTGTACATTATCGTACATAGATTTGATGACCCTGTAAAAGTTTTCTTTAATTCCAATTTTCTGAAGTTTGTATAAAAGACCGATTCTCTATACTTTGTTAAATGCTTTTTGAAAGTCTATGAAACAAGCAAATAATTTCTTTTTCATTCTTTGACACACTTTTCAAACAATACCCGAAACACAAATATATGATACGTCGTGCGAGCCTTGTTTCGTGTCGAGATCTGATTCACATTCATAAAATTGTGACTTCTTTCTACAAACCTTTTCAGTCTCTCATTCATTATAATTCCAAACACTTTGCCCAAGATATTATTAATTGTAATTTCTCAGAAATTTGTCGGCTCATCTATGGGGCCTTTTTATGGATGGGGGCAATATACCATGGATGCACCTACAGTGCAAACCTTTCACCTTGAAGCTGGATTGACACCGCATCTGTAATAATTTTGAAACAAAATATATATCCTATCAGTATGTGTATCTAGAAGGCAAAATATTACCATTAATTATGCGTCGTCTTCATTGATAACTGACAGTATTTCGAATTGAATTAAATCTTGAATTATCTTCTCACTGATAACAGAGATAAGTGCAGTTACAACTGCTACTGGCATGTATATGCAGTATGATGCATCTAATGAAGGATATACATTTGTAGCCGTAAATATCATCCAATTGGAGGCATTTCACATTTTAAACCTTGAATATCATCAAAAGTTACACTCAGATAAATACAGAATCCACTGTTTACTTATACAGTGAAATCTCTCAATAGGTGGCACCCTTGGGACTGGCAAGAAATGCCCACTGTGGGGAGGTGCCCATTCCAGAGAGAGTCGGCCGATTAAACAGGCAGCTAGGAAATGAAATCGCATATTAAATTTGATATTTTTATCAGACCTATATCGTTTTCAATATTTTCATAATTTCATCCTTTTATAATTCACCGCAGCATGATTTTCAATGCTGTGTCTTTAGATTACTGTATACCAGATAGGTCCACAGCACAAATCCACAAATTGGGAGGTGCAATGGCAACTCTGTCTAAAGAGTTAAAAGAATATTTAAGATTTCAATTTTGTATGCTCACCCTATTTAAGTAAATTAAAGTGCCACAACTTTTGTTCATCATTCATAAGCAACCTTCCTCCTTCAGTTGTTCCACACAGCAGTTATGTGACCATAAAATAAATACAGTAGTCAAAACATGAAACAGTCATTGCGGACTGGAAGATTATAAAGCATTGACTGATCAAACCAGCTCTTAACACCCTAGTCTGTTTGTCATGGCGGATATCAAATTACAGGCTTCTAGCCAGAGATGCAGTGATCTCTTGGTATCAAGGGCTGGCTGAGATAGCCTCATGCACAACGCTTCTTCCTATGGAGCCTCATGGCGTGTAGCATTGTGATGGGGAAACCTAGTTATTTGGGCCTACGAGATCTGTTGACCATGAACGGTAAAAGATTTGCTGAGAAGTTATTGCATAGTTGTTAGGACTTTTTTCTTATTTGCTGCAAGAGCAAGCCTTTCAAAGCAGGCAATTAATTGCACTATGGATAGAAAGTTGCCTAGGAGACAGATTCTGACGGTACAATCTAATTAATTGTGCCTGCAAAATTACATCATTGGGGTAGACAACATGTTATGGCAGAAGGGGGTTTGTGTATTGAGCAAAGTCTGCACGGTATTCAGTAAATTTAGCATAAATTGAAATTCCTGAACTTTTGTTTGCATGCCCTGGGGGTTCACCATGACACAAGCCAAGTATTTAACTGGGAATGGTACCTGTATCTAGTATAGTTTTAAAGATACGGAACTTTTTGTAGAAAAAATTTAAACTGCCTCTAACTTGCATAATTTTGCAAATATTAAATCATTCTAAATCAGAGGACGGGTTTCAATAATAGGGCTATGGCCATGCAACAGCTCAGATTTCTAGCAATGGCCGTCTCGAGAAAGGCTGAAGACTAGACGTAGGTGGCGGAAAAAAAGAAGAAGAAATTTTAAGGAAACAATGTTTGTGTTGGCACACAGACACAAAAAGAATAGATATAACGAGCATATTTTCTAAGCTTTTAGGAATCTCATATATAACTGATCTAACAAAGACACACTGGAAACAGCTACCCAAGTGCATGAAAAGTCGCCCAGCTAGTTCCGAGAGTTTGCGGGGTTCATGGAGGGTACTTAAATATTCCTGTTTTCGCCATGGTGCACATTGAACATACACTAGTTGAATAGTTATAGCCATATACCCATAGAAATCAACAGAAACTGGATGTCGGCTATGGGCCAGCGTGCAATTCTGATTGTCTGTTCCCTGTGGGAAGGCGTCTTCAAAACCTGCCATAATAATTGTATATCTAAGGAGACTATAAAGCGCACAGTATAAAATATGAAGAATAGTAAACACTGTACATTTCAGTGCGTCTTATGTAAAAGATGAGAGCTTGTGACATTATCATAAAAGACAAGGCATTAAATTGTATGGTAATTGGTCATTTCGTGTTACATAAGATGCGCTTGCTATGGTCAGTTGGTGCAATATATCGGTCAAGAGTGCAGTTTGTCAATTTGACCATCCATGATGCTGACAAATGTAAAATATACAGACATATATACCATACACATGCTTTTTACGGTTCCATTCAAAAGACAACCTTTCAGCGTAATGTGAATCACCTTGGACATAGAATGTGGGGTTTCATTTAAAATATTCCTTGCTACGGATCTCAATTTACGATTTCGTTTCAATATTTCTCAAAATACTGCTTCGAAAAATAAGGTATTGAAATTATATAAAGGTAAAAAGCGAAAGATATAAATAGTTTCTGGCAGATTGTGAAGGTTTTTTAGCACATGCACATGCGCAGATAAATACTGTCCTTGCGTTCCTTCAACCTTGGTGCACCAAACATTTCATTTTACACAAATGCTGTATATTTAAAAATGGTTAGATCTCCAGAATGAAATATATAAGCCAAGTTTGGGTTTTGGGTTCTGTTCGTAGAAGTGAATGCACAATGATACCGAGGACAGTCACGAACTAGAAAAGAAGATTTCTTTGAAAGCAAATCTGTGTGCCTTTAGCCGTTGGTACTGCACATTACATTAACCTGATGATTACATGCAAATTTCAAAGTCCAAATGACCTTGACCTTTGACATTTACAGGTCAAATGTAAATTGCGCAGTTTTACAACACCCACAATTTAAGCCCAACATGAACCAGATAGGATGAAAATTGACCAAGTTATGGCAAGATTAAACTTTCAAAGGGCCAAATGATTTTGACCTTTGCCCTTTTGGGGTTTCACGTTCTTACAAAAATGTGCAGTATTGCAATACCTACAATTTGAGTCCAACATTATTAGAATTGGATAGCAATTGGCCTAGCTATGCTGGATGACACTTTTAACGGTCCAAATGACCTTGCCTCTTGACATTTAGAAGTCCCATGTGAGTTACAAAAATGTGCAGTGTTACAACAGCTACAATTTGAGCCCAACATGATCAAAATCGGATAAAAATTGACCAAGTTATGGCTAGAAGAAGGCCACCATCGAAAGTAGCCTTTCACCTTGAAATGACCTTTGACCTTGAGATGGCCTTCACCTGAAGTGAATTTTGACCTTTAAAATGACATTTTGGCCTATAATTGACCTTTGACCTTGACATGACCTTGATATTTAAGATGACCTTTGCCTTGCTTTGATCGAATTCCTATACTCTTGGGAACCCATCTACTATAGTATATAAGGTATTGAAGATTTAAAACTTTAATTAGCCCTGGTTTGCATAATTTTGAAAAGCACGACCTCTCATTATAAAAAGGTGAGACTTCATCTATAGAAGTATAGTTGTGCCAAGTTTGGAGTTTCTGCGTGTAATAATTTTCAAAAGAAATGTCGGCCAAATTTGCCTGTAAAGACGTCTTCGTGTATAATGTTCAAATATTGTGAATGGATTGGCCACGATACATGCTACTTGAAAAAAGGAACATGTGAGAATATATTTTAAAAACATCTCACATGTAATGCACAGCGCGTAAATTACCAGTGACTGAGACCATCAGCCACCCCTTCAAAAGCGAAAGTGGGCTATAAAATACACCTGTTTTGCGAGCGTAAAACGTGAGATCCCTTTCATTGCATTCTGATAAAACGGAAAAGCAATATTGGCGAAGCTAAATTGGACGTGAACAGATGATTTTATCACAACGTATCATAACTTTAGACACACGTGATTTCATATAAATCAGTTCAACATAAATTGACATGAGATTTGTGAAAAACTAGAATGTAATTTGAAATCAGAAATGAATTAAAAATTAGAAAATTTTGGCGTTGTTTTGAGGTACATATAAAAGTGAAAAAAAAAATAATAACCAACTGCTTTTAGATTAATTGAGTATTGTGTTCAGAAAAGATGGTTGCATGTAGAACCTTAAACACCTTACCATAGCGTGTGTTGCCTGTATCTTTTGAGGACAATGCTGTAAAATCAATTATCTTATTTCAAAGTACTCCTCAGATAGGGAAATTAAATGTGAAATTGCTGTGTAAATACATTAAAAATAAATGACATTTACCAAGTATGAGCAAAATCTTAAATAGTATCGTTGAGGTATCGTGGTAACAAAAATTATGAGTCGATTGATGGCGGGCGTCCGTTCGCTGGGGTAGGAGTGGGGTGGGAGACTGGGCAGCTGCCATTAAAACTGTCAGCATGAAATGAATGTATGTGTGTAATCTGGGTCTTTGCTATATGGATATATGTTTCAGGCGAATGCGGGGATTGAGATACACTAATAAAATTAATGTATTGCAGTCACTAGGAAGCATTTCAGAAATGTAGCATTGAACTTTGGTGCATAAATTTCTAATGAATTGAAAGGTGAAGATTCATAAACGAGTACATGTATCGTATGGACAAGCTAAACATAATTCACTGAAAATGTGAATGGATTGTGTTCTCTGAACAGTATTCATTAGAAAACATTGTGGATGCATGATGCTCTTGAAACATGATTCGCTGAAAACCATCGGGGATGGAAGATATTGTCTGATCATGATTTATTGGAAATAGCCTTGGGTGGATGATGTTCCGTAGACATGATTAATTCAAAGGCACTGCGGACAGATGAGCTCTTATATTTTACACATGAAATAAAAAACTTTATTGACTGCACTGCATCAATATATATACATATATATATATATATATATATATATATATATATATATATATATATATATATATATATATATATATATATATATATATATATATATATATATATATATATATATATATATATATATATATATATATATATATATATGTGTGTGTGTGTGTGTGTGTGTGTGTTCAAGTGTGATCAAGGTAAATCTAGTCATCAGCAAGACTTTCCTTTCTCTCCCTCTCTTGTTGATCAATTTTTTTGTGCACTTATTTTCTTTCTAACACACGCATTAGCGTAGATATAGGTACGAACGGCAATTAGCGATATGTCAAGCACTGAGTCGTAAATTTTTAACAATACTGCGACAATGTCACCAGCACATGTCAATCATTGCCTTTCATTTTATTTTTATTTTTTTAATCCAACCACAAACATTTGTTCATTTAAAGCAAATGAACTGTCAGGTTTGTTCCATGTTGTCTAACGCACCATTGGCTGATATGCATATCTCTCCATGTTGTACGGTCACACCCAACTTATTTTGAAACATGTTCTTGTTTCCTTTGATGTTTTCTCGTTAACATCTCGAACAGACACAAGTTTACATGACATCAATTTTGACAAGGAAAGTGTCAGCAAAAAATTATCTTCCCTCAGATAAACCTATGTGTTTGGTCGTGACAAGATAGGAAACATTTTACTTAAAAATACTACTGAATCTATTTGCAAACTGTTCATTGAAGTATTAAAACTTTCAGTATTTCCCACTGTCCTAACCATCGGAAAAGATATTTTTCCAGTGTTTAAAAGGCCTAACAGAAAGACCAAAAGTAATTACGGTCACATCTTTCTCCTTTTTAATTTTTGCAAAGTCTTTGAATGTTAAGGTTTCATGGCTTTTTACGAATTCCTAATAGGCAATAATCTCCTTACTTCAACAGACCGGTTTTGAGGCTGACAGATTGACTAATGTACATCGTCCACCATATCCATAATGGCCTTGAACATTCTAAAGAAGCAAGAATGGTATTTTTAGATTTATCTAAGGCCTTCGACCCTATTTATACACCATAGACGTCTTCGGAAATTGGACATCTCTGATCGTCTCGCAACATGGATTGAAATCTGTTGGTATAACCGTTTTTAACATCTTGTAAGTTATGCCCAAATGTCTTCATAGTTACCAATCGAAGCTGGTGTACCCCAGGGATCGATATTAAGCCCATCTTTATTTTAGCTTATGTAAATGATCTTGTGGACAACTTTATTTGTGATGTAAGAATTTTGCTGATGACATCAGTTACATTGAAATTGTGTGTCGAATCTTTATCGGTTGTCTTTTCTGACAAATTTCTCAAACCACAACCTACTTCTGTTTATCTTTGTCAAGCAGCTATTTCTAAGGCTGACAGCCACACACATTGGTATTACTCTTAAAAGTAATCTAACTTGATATGCTGTCATAGCACGGGTCGTTAATAAAGTCAGCGAGCGCTTTGCTATTCTTTGTAGGTTTAAATACAAGCCCTCTTACTATACCTTAGTCAGACTTTATTTCTCCAGGGCAAGACCCATCCCAGAATATGCCTGTGTCCTTTCTGACATTTATGGTTAAGGCCTCTTTGACCTATCAGATTCTGCACAATATGAGGCAGCCCAAATATGTCCTAGCTACTCTGATGGCTGTTTATTCTGTTGTTGATTAATTAATTTCATACGGTCATCGCTTTACGAACATTTGTCAGACCCAGATGCGTTCACCTCACATGTCAAACTCTTGCAGGAATTTGGATGGACAAATCTCGCTAGCAGCCGTAAATATTTTAAATTGATTCTGTTTTTATGAGCTATTTCGTAATCTTACATGTTCTTATCTATCCAGCTTCCTACCTCTTCCATATAGCTGTCGAACACTACGCTATAGCAAATATTTTGCCCCGTCAAATGCAAGGCTTAATGTTTTGATAACGCCCTTCTCCCCGATATCATCAAACTTAAAATGATCTCCCTGTGGAGTTTATTTCAGTCCAAAATTTTTGCCAAACCATAAGCTACACTGCTGGCTGTTTATTCTGTTGCTGATTAATTTAATACGGTCATATGTTTCCGAACATTTGTCGGACCCAGATGCGTTTGGAGGTCTCAAAGCACTCAGAACTCTTCTGAAGGTTAACTTAATTTTACGCCCGAACTGCTTGCACAACATCGAAGATCTAAATCAAATTTTTTGTCCAAAATATTCAACTTTTAGAAAGAAACTTTTCGACTATACTGTACCTTTCCTAGGTGCTCGTGTTCATCCTATCGTAATAACACGTGTTGCTGTCTAGTATAATGCTTTTGGTAGCAAGGATTTGTAAGATCTATCGGATTTACAATCGTTTGATGTGGTCCATAAATGTATTGAGGTAAGCATAGGTTTCGTCTTGAATTGCTTTTCTCCTCCTTGATCCTAAGTCAACAACTTGTAAACCATAACCATAGGTGTTCACAGCCACAGCTTTATGTTGCAACGGCTTATAAGCTCAAGTGCGGTCAAACTCAACACAAAGTTGTAATATCTTCTTGATGCTTTATCTACACGCTGACACTATACGGCTGTTTCGCCTGTTTAAAGATATTCATGTCATAGAACTGCAAATTTTGTATTAGTAATATAGGTATTAATGTCGTTCGTTTTTTATATAATGCAGTGAGTCTATCTGTATCTTGAGAACCCAATATATTAATGTTTATTGTACTACAGGGTAATGCACAATAAGTTAAAAAAAGGAAACAGCCTGTACCAGATGGGACCAAAAGAAAACACCGCGATGCTGAAAACAAGTCAACCTTACACAAATGGCGTTTCGTTTAAAGTTCTGAATAAAGTTCTCAGAACGCGGCAATATCATAAAATCTGAGAAAGGAGTTATCTCAGTCCTATTTAGAAAAAGGGACCACGAGAAGAGCTAAAACATAAGAGGCGTCGCACTACTAAAACCCTTGCGTAAAGTGTTCCCTAAGTGTTTGAACAAGACGCTGTTGTCTTTTTTGGCTCACAATTACTTTTGCTACAAGGGGGATCAAAGCTGTTTCATTGGTAGATGGAAAACAATTGACAACATTTTGATGTTAAAGAAAATAACAAGAGATTTACTGCACTGACAGGCTCTGGACGAGCATTCGGTATTGTGAACATATTTTTTAAAATTTTCAATATATACTAATGCTAGCCTCAGTCCGAAGGTAGCATAGCATGTCTTTTCTGAAATTGCTTTAAACTATGTACTCTGGCATAACAGTCTCAGTTAAAACGTCACAGGCGTGCACGCCAAAATTTCAAAGTTTTATGGGTTTCAAGCAAGGGTGTCCATTGATCCCTCTTTTGTTTCATGTATTCATAACGTTAATAGTTTCAGATCAGGAAGGGGAGTTCTCACGGCTACGTCTCAGCAATCATTATGTTCGGATTGAACTTGGTTGATATCAAGGGAGCCGTTAAACCAGCACAGGTGTTTATCTTGTGATCAAGAACATTTCTCCTGCATTGTGACCTGTAGAGTAACCTTGGGGATATCGCTTACAGTTATAGTAGAAAAAAAGAGTCACATGCTGTTTGACCTACTGGAGGAAACTGATAAAAAGCTTATGTCGCCTATAGGAAATACTTCTCATGCAGTGCTCAATTTCGTTCCCAATGCCAAGCAATATCGTAATTTGTATGTGCATAATTTTATATATTCTTTGTTGAAATTGTTTGTATGCTTTTCATAACAGTTACCATGAGCCCGAAGCAGTATAAGAAGAAAAATATAATTGTCAAACTTAAGATGTACAAAAAAACGAGAGCAAACAGGCCCTCTGTACCACTGAGACATACTTTTACAACTTATTTCTTGTATCATGATTTCCCTCTTATGGTTAAACAGTTTACATATTTTTCCACACTTTTGACTTATTTGGAATCCTGCAATTCAGTAATTGTATCGTGCTGTATTGCATCACACCCATTAACATTTCTTTTATGTCTTTCAACATTATATATCGGGATGCTCTAATTGGTTACATTTTAATACAGAATATATCTCATCCTCAATACAGTTTCATACACAGTAGGCCAATTGGCCAGCTGCCACGTGTTGCAGTGGCGCTGATGTCTACCTATTTCGGTGAGCAAATACTGGTCATTGACAGGGGGGGGGGCTAGTACTATGTTTGCGAATAAGGTAATTATTTACAACATCTAAATGGAATTCGAATTACATTTTTGCACAAGGCTTTGATTATTAAATTGCATTAATTTCTATATTGATGGAACATGTCATATTCCCACGGTCGCGGAAATTTGTTCTTAAACAGCACGGAAGGAAATATAGGGTACATATTGGTTCAGGGGTAAGTCCAATTGTTCTTATCTGAACCTGTACTGTGCAAATTTGGTAATTATGGTTTGTTTGACAGGTATTCTTCTTTGATATGAAGCTCTGCATTTATAAGCAAAACTTCACGTATTTAGCTAATTCATCAATTGCCACGTTCATATTTGTTCATTATTATGTGGGTTGTCTTTGCTGAATATTTAGCTTAGACAAAGAGCCGCTACTCAGAGAGACATGTACGGGTAAAAGGCTCCGAAACATGTTGAGTAGTTACCCGCTGAAGACCCTTTAATCTATTTGGGCTAATACAGCCTATGTCAAAATTGTACAGAGGAACGTGTGCAATATGGACAATAGTACTTCTATGTATATAAGTTAGACAGGGACAGGTTAGCTTATGGAGAGTAAAGAGTTCGGACTGCGGAATAGGGTAATGACTACTAGGAAGTGGTTTTGGACAATAAGACACAAATACAATAGAAATATACCAACTCTGTTTCCTTGATCATACCGATATTTTTGCAAACCAATCTTTAACAATACATATTTATGTGTCTTATCCCCATTGATTGATTTTGATTTCCGTTTGACATTTTTAACATTTTACAGACAAGAGTCTGATAATGCTATTTTTAACATTTCACAGAAATGAGTCTGATAATGGTTAATTGTTCATTGTTTGTTCATATACTTTATTTCTTAAGTATATAAGTTAGACAGGGACAGGTTAGCTTATGGAGAGTAAAGAGTTCGGACTGCGGAATAGGGTAATGACTACTAGGAAGTGGTTTTGGACAAAAAGACACAAATACAATAGAAATATACCAACTCTGTTTCCTTGATCATACCGATATTCTTGCAAACCAATCTTTAACAATACATATTTATGTGTCTTATCCCCATTGATTGATTTTGATTTCCGTTTGACATTTTTAACATTTTACAGACAAGAGTCTGATAATGCTATTTTTAACATTTCACAGAAATGAGTCTGATAATGGTTAATTGTTCATTGTTTGTTCATATACTTTATTTCTTTTGAGAGGATTAGAAAAATAGCCAACGGCTAATACAAATTCTTCTCCTCGTGTAAATACAAAATATATACAAATATAACCGCACATAGAGTAACGTAAAGATAAAAAGAGTGTAAAAGACAATAAGATACAATATAAAATGACAAAATACACAGTTGGTTAATTATTCTCGCTGGTTAAACTCCTAAGTCAATTTGAAAATGCACAATTAATGATCTGAATGCCTTTCTTTTTATTGTATTTTACATGTTTTTTTTTTGGAATTACAGACGGATGGTGTTCTTAATTTAACAATGTACGATACCTAAGTTGGTTCAAACTTATTTTATTATTCAAATGGGAAGAAGAGCAAGCCCTACGTTGGTTAAAAGACCCTGACAAATTAAATGTTAATCCTTGGAATTTTGTGAATGGTTACTGTGCTTTCTCAGAAACTACGTATTTATGCAATTTACGAATAAGAATAGTTAAATATACTTTCATTAAGCTCTATTGGAAGATAAGTAAAATCACTGCACATTCAGTGAAGATTTATCCCTAAAGAGCAAAAAAGTCACAAAAGAAAATTAACAGAGAAACAATGTGATTCAACAAGTAAATTGTCCAAAATATTTTATATATATCCGATCAAGACCAAGGAAACCTGTTGACCAGGTCATCTATCAGGGTGGAAAGAGTTAATAGGGAGATTCCAATGCATTATATATAAATCGTATGACCCGTCTGTTTTCCAGTTTAGTTGTTCTGCATTGATATTATTTTATCCCCAATTGTGTAAACAGTCTGGAAAAGGCATTTGCGCATACACGCATGTACATATATACTGTACAGCTGCGGATAGAAGACTGCTGTAAGAGCGAGTTCACCTATTATGTTTTACACAATTGCATTCAAAAGACCAGCGATAACGGATGGTGGCCTCATCCAATATTTATTTGTTGCTATATGTCGTAGGTATACAAGTTTTCATGCATTATTATCTGCACAATTCAGCAGAGACAATGCTCATTTGAATACTGAACAGATACCCAAATATATATCTATTGTTACTGTAATGAAAGGATATTAATGGCAATTATCAGAAGAGTGGCTCCTTCATTATCGTATTCATCACACCCAGGCTCTTAGCTCAGTCATTTTGTCTCAAATAGGAGTAAGCAATTACATGCCGGAATACATTTCAATGACGTGGTCATTTATGAATGTTCGATACACATCCATTAGCTAAACACTCAAACCGACATGAAAGGTACATGTTAAAAACAATATGCATTAAGATGATTCTGAAACTGATTACGTGAGTGACAATATGCAAAATTCAAAACGAGACATCATTGTGTGATGAGTAAATCCTAATACCAGTTCACATAACGAGTCAGAAGAGAGTAACAATTGCAGGTGGTAAAAGATTTTTTGTGCCAGGAGTAATATAAATAATAAAAAACAGACAAGTACAGATACGATTAACCATCTACACGTGCGATTGCATATATGAGGCATACATATGACATGTATTTTTTTAAAGTTTGTTGCCGCAGTTTGGCATGATGCTTGACAGGGAGGTTTTATTTTTATTTTTCTCTGTTATTTTTTTTCAGGTGAGTAAGTCTGTTGTGCCCATTCAGCTCGATCCACTGACTTAATTTGGCCATAGTCTCATGTTTGATTTTGATGATTGCAATTGTAAGATATATATATACATATATATATATATTATATATATATTATATATATATTATATATATAATATTATGTATATATAACATATCTATATCTATCTATCTATCTATCTATCTATCTATCTATCTATCTATCTATCTATCTATCTATCTATCTATCTATCTATCTATCTATCTATCTCTCTATCTCTCTCTCTCTATATATGTGTGTGTGTGTGTGTTAGTGTGTGTGTGCCTGTGCAAATATATGCTTTTACTAAATATATATATAGCTTTTACTAAATATATATATATATATATATATATGTGTGTATATTAGAATGTTGAAAATGTAAAATAGAGTTCCAAAAGTGAAGTAAGTGCAGATTATGTATCAGATGTAACGAAAAACAGCTGCGCCGGGTCCCATGACATCAGAACTGCGCCGGCTTCTATAAGCTAGCACAGATTGTCATACACGCCGAGCCAGCCTACTGCACCCATATAGCATTGTTACTTAACAGAATTTTAAGTTTGGCTTGATGTTGTTGGGGTTTGTCTGACTTGCTGTTACAATAACAAAAATGTAACAAAGTCGTACTGTGGTATATCACTTTGATCTCTGTGAAAAATGGCCAAACTGGCATTGTGGAGTACGTTTGAAATGCGCCTGCTTCTGATATCGTTCTTTCTTAAAATATAACATTATTTCATCATAATACATGGGTTTTATGTACAAGCAATTTATATTCTTTTGCTTTCGATGGAGATTTTTGTGCCTTCAGCTCAATGTCGAAAATACTTTCAAATTTAATGGATTGTGTTTACACTGTGAAACTTTTTGGTGTTAGTGTATTTGGATCTATGTGCGCACGTTTTCATGCTATCAGCGTTTGTCTGGACGTGTTGCAATGCTTTTTTATGTCATGGAATGTGCCCTTTTAATTTTTTTATGAAGCATTGTCTGTGAACACATACATCGTAGCTGCCAGGATTTGCATGACGACCTTGATGTGGTACAGTTAACTAGTTTGCAAGATGCAATGTCTAGAGTTGTCCTTATAACTGTGGCGTACAACAACATCGTTCCGAATGTGATGGACTGTTGTCATGTCATTTCAAACTTTAAAAAATTCTTGGTGTCAATATTGTTGAAGTCAATTCTGACTGCTATATTCAGACTGGCATATTTTTGTCAGTTAAACTATGGCGTAATAACTAAAGTAAGACGGAACCATAATGCGATGCGTTTTTTTGAATTCTAGGCGCATAGTTTCAGATATATTCATTAATATTTAGGTGCATCGCCTTTGGTGGGAATTCATATGAATAGCTTGCATTAAAATGCGACTCTGATACAGTAATGAGACAGCTTGCTTACGTAAACATGCTACTGCATAAAACAAACAGCGACTTGCACTTATGCTGGTTACTGAACTTTATATTGTAACCCATAGTAAATTTCCATTGAATTTTCACATACTTGGCTTGTTGATGCATATGAACAACGGACATTGCTTATGTTGGACTTATGTGTGTCTATTCAGTTCGCCACTGGTATCATATGTTGTAATATAAATTTTGTCATTGTTATAATAACCAAATGCTTTTTTCTTTTTACCACATGGAGAGTGAGGAAAAAACCCACATGAACTGGATTCAATAATCACCCGTTAGCCCCAGAAAGCCAGACACGTTTAGAGTGCATAAGCAGCAAGAACTAATAGTCACAACTATAAGTCATAGAGTATCATTTCATGCTTTGATGGGTTGAAATGATATCTTTTTATGTGTATATTCAGTACACTTGTATTTTTATGTTGGTTTTTTCTTGACATTAAATAAAAAACATGAGAAACCGATTTTGGTTTTTACATGTTATCGTGTTGATGTTTAAAATCAGGTCCATGTCGTTACTATAGGCACATAAATATATTTACATTACAGCAATTGAATCTCAACTGGAACCATTTTCACACTGACTTTTATAAGACTTGTCATTTCATGTAAGAACCGTTGTATTATAAACATTGTTGTGCAGTCATGAACATAACACGTGTATATCACTCTACTGTTAACCTTTATGGTTACATATTTACATAAGATACAGTTAATGAATCAACTTATCGATGTTGTAAGAAAAATATATTTGTCCATGGACAAATATATTTTTCTTACAACGTCGATAACTTTATTTAATTCATATCTTATATTCAGCTACTCTATTTTGATTTACACGTTGCATGGCAGCTACTGTGTTTTATTTTTTTTCACCAGAGATATTGATGTACTTACTGTTTGTCAGTTGCTTTGGGAAATAAGATATGTTTCAACTGAACTAGCTGTGTGTAAATATGTACACACAGTTAGTTCAAAACCTTTCAAAATCAATTCAATACTCTGCCGCCTGGGCAATTTTATGCTTAAAGGCGACCTCGCCCACCCCAGCAACGCTCGGCGATTTAGGCTGGCTACCTATTGGTATGTATTTGGACAGGCAAAGAGTTAAGTATTTTCATCGCTTGTAATGTCACCTTGACAAAACACGCCTTTATAAACAGATTTTCTTTGAATAAATACGTGATAGTTATAACATGTCATATGACCATTATGCCACATAATCAACGAGGACGAAGACCGAGTTGATTGTGATGGCATAATGGGCAGTGACATGTTATGAATGACTTGTAAGAAGGGTGGTAGGAACTGACCAAGATATTCCTTGGTGCACGACATTTTCCCGCTGCCTTTTGTATGGTGTACTTTGCTGCTCACGTACGTTGTCACATGCACAGTCAAGTTTGATTGCTTGCTCATGTATTTTCCACTTACCAATATGGCAGTAGGAAGAGCAGGTGGTGGAAGCCAAAATGACAGATTTAAGTGAGTTGGGCAGTATTCCCACTCAACAGTTAATTTTCAGTGGAGTACGTGTCATGATGACGAGAGTGCACGCTTCGAGAAACCTTTTGCAGGTAAAAAAGCAATACATTTTTTGGATTTTATTCACTTATTTTTTCAGGGTTCCTACCACCCATGTTACAAATAACTTTAAGGACAGAACGCCATCCTGTTGGTCGTACATCAATGAAATTAGCAAAACACTCGTCAATGTCGGTCTGGACCATGTAGTTCATAGGCAGAATGAATTTTTACCAGATGTGTACTATAAATTAAGAATGCGGGTATTCAATCAGGAATTTGTGGATGAAAGTGAAGCGAAAAGTCTTTGTATAAATGTCTTAAAGTCCGCTACACATAAAAAAATCTATAAAATGGTCTTGATGGCGCCAGGTTAAAATTCAAAGCGAGAACCAACTGCCTCGGTCTACAGACGGACCTACACTGATGGGGCATGTCGGGACATGAAAATTGTATATTATGTAGTACAGGGACAGAAGATTTAGCACATTTCCTTTTTCTATGCCCAAAATTTAACGATCTACGGATGAAGCATTTTAAATGGATGGAGTCCAGACTGGCCACGAGTGGTAATACATATATTTGGCATGGATTCACGAAGGGCTCATTATTTTCCAAATACGCATGTTTTAGGACACAATAGTTCAGACATAAATGAAGCCGCCATTCGTGAATTTGACTATGTGTGCAAAAAATTCCTATTTGATGCGTGGTCTCGCCGTAAAAATTATCTGGACAATAGGGTTAGCTGTGGACATTCTACATGATGTTACTACTCAATGGAAATAATATTTATTACTTTTAACACACGTGGATGTACATTGCTTTGTATATAGTTCTCACTCTATGCTGTCATGGACGTGTTAGTTGTATGTTGGTTTGTACATATTTATCATTTTATGCTATCATGGACGCATCGTGGATTTACCCCGGTCTACGGTGCCACCGTGTAAAAGGGGTAGCTCTCCGAAATAAATTTTATTTTATTTTTTTTTGTACACACAAAACAACAAAACACTACAAGATAAAGAACTAAAACGGAAAATAGAACATCAACATTGTGCACATTTCATTGCAATGGTCAAAATTTTCAACTGATGATCAAACTGTTTCATGTATAGCATAATATATTTTATGTTCGGAACGAGCAAGACTCGAGCCTGCAACCTTTGGCACCAGTCGCCTAGCTGAAATGGGAAACGCACATATTCACTCGACCAAATCCCCATTCTTTAAAAGAGAATGGTTCAAGGGAGGTAATTATGTGCGAATGACAAATCAACACATCAGATACTCTTTACAGTGGGACCACGCATTAATGACCTATGTAACAAAACATGAAGCACTTGGATGTGATACTTGGGACAGGATGCAAATTAGTGCATTGACTCGGGACACGGGTACCCGGGATTCTCCCCCCCCCCGTCAAAATGCCAAAAAGTCGGGTCCCGAATCCAAATTTTTAATACCCGAATACTTTCGATATAAATAAACATATTATAGATCTACGTGTATTTCTGCCTTTTTCACTGCCAATCTTCGTTCCTACTTTTGGCGCGCCTCAGTTTGTTATGTTGCCGTTTCCAAAACGATCTTATTTTTATGATTGGGTGAAATCTGTTCTTCACGTTTTTTTTTTTTTTTGGCCCTTAAAAACTGGATCGTGGATCACACTTATTTATCCTTCATATGTCAGCATGGCTGCAAGAGCAGTTCTCTGGGTGCGGAAACAGCATAAATTCTAGTTTTCCTGAATCTAAATGAAAAATTCAAGAGCTAAAAGTACAATTAAAAATTACGTTATCCCTACCGACGCCGACGAGTATTTTGTGCAAATAAGAAAGTTAATGCCACATGGACTTTTATAGTGTTCGACCAGCTACAATAGACGTATACGTACATGTAATGTTCTTTATGCTTTTTTTCCCTTTTTTTCTCTCGGGAATATGCAACATGTCGAGTGGTGGAATTCCTATACTTTACCTGAATAAAAGCAAGATAAAATATGTTTCTGTGTGTCATTTCAGGAAGGGGTTTTTGCCGCGGGTAGCCGGGTACCCGTTATGTGTCCAGGGTTTTAAACATAGTTTATTTGCGGGTTCGGGGACCCAACTTCATCCCTTAAGTCAATGCACTAATGCAAATCTACACATGCACCTTTTACTTTTGGATGAATATTATACAAATGAATATCATTTCAATGAACCAATAAATTGATCTCTTTTGTGCTTTGCGAACAGTTTAAGATCATGATAGCAGCAAGAGAAACGAGCCTTGCGAGTATGTGTGCTCACGGACCACTGGTCAATGGCCACCACAGGTCCGTTGCTACATACTCAAAGTTTGATATATACATTCCTTAGTGAAGTGGAATGGAATCTAGTGATATATGCCACTTGCAGCATCTGTGCTACATATGATTTGATGTTTATGATTTTATAAAGAAATAAACATTTACAGTTTCCAGACTTTTTTCTCTGCAATTGTCCCCAAGATGGCAGCACAAGCTGGCCCGCGAAATCGCCCTGATCATGACTTGACTTCATTTTTGACTTCACACAGCTCGGGATATCATGGAAGGCAAAGTTTTGCTTTAATTTCCAATGCATATCATAGCCTGCAGTGTAAACAGTTTTTGTGCAAATTCAAGTAATATGATATACTGCATATTTACTAAGATATCTTATTTGAACATTTAAATCTGGGTCTTTATTCACCAGAAATTGTCAATGTATTTCCTAATACTGTGTATGGAACGTACCTCTTACAAACGACACTGTCCTGTGGAGATAATTATGAACACACATCTCTAATTTTATGCATATATGTTTTGTTATGAAAACCATATGTTGGTAAAAAAATTGTAACCATATGTATTTAAATTAGATCGCTTCAACACATTGGTGTTAATGTACTGAGTACATGAACATGGGGACGCTCTATTCTCTCTGTCCAAATATGTATATAAAAGAAAACGTACAAAACATAATGATTTACGTAATCTGGACGCGAAGTTAAGAGTCTGTACCATTCATCCTTTCATTCAGCACACATCCAGTGCACTGTATGGCAGTAGATGTGATGTAAGATCTGTATCTAGCGTCCTTCCGTCCAGCATGTATCCAGTATACTCAATGGTAGTGCAGTTTGGGGCTATACCACCCTTCCTTCCATCCAGCGCAAATACAGTACACTCCTATTGTGTTAGACGCTTTGTCTCCTATAGAAGTGCGTGTAACTTTGAGGAAGATTAAATTCCCTTCACAATGGAGATGTTATTTTTTTGCAGAGTTTTTATTTGTCAAAATAAATCTAAATATGTTTTGAATGTTGTGTAATGTGGCTGCCATAAGTTACATGCCAAGTGCTCATTTAACGAGGATTGCTACCAAATATTCATGTAACACACACCTGACAACAAATCACATTAAATATGCACGTGACCCCCCAGTGTTTTCTTGCCGTCCATGACACCCAAAATGACATCCAGCAGCTGGGAACACTCTAAAAGCCTCACTCGGATTGTAAAAAAAAGCTCACTGAAAACTCTCTTTCAGGAGGAAATGTTCAATTTAAAATCTGTTTGAATCATACTTTTAAGAATGTGTTACGACATGTAACAGCACTGGAACCATCAACAATCGACTGCTTTCACAGAACAAGCAAAGCATAGAATTTTCTCGCCTCCAGCTGACTGGAGAGGGCATCGGAGGGGTGGACACTTGTGGGCATATGGTAATGCATGCTAAAAGTACAAATCTCCAAAGTAAATTTGAAGTAAATTATAGCAACATTAACATTAATTGTAAAGGATTTTTATCAGTATGCTTGTCAATATATCGGTTATGTGCCAGGCATTTTCAATTTGAAGATGGTAAAAACTTTTTACAGGCCAAATTAATGAGACCCTCGTAAAGTATCTGTGTACTGATCACCACACATGCATAGGTGTCAATTGATTTCTGACACCAGTGGGGTTTATCACCAGAGTAGTTTGTGAAGAAACCTTTAAACTGAGTACATTTTGGCAGCATGTGCTCATGATGCTACAGCAAATGGCTCAGTGGGTTATAACCATTCATAGAAGTGTGGTGTTTATAGGGCAAAACGCCATTGTTTCAGTTATTGCAGGTACTTCACCGGTTAGGGAAACTTTACTGCCCTAAAGCAGTCTTAACCTATTGTTATAAGTTCAACATTTTATGAGTAGTTTCATTAACAGTTTAGAGGCCATTTTCCTTCCATACTTAAACATGTTCAGCTGTAAACTTTGCTCTGTGGCAAGTCCGTATGTTAACACTATACAATCAAGCAGTCTTACCCCAGCAAAGGGGCTTTCTCTAGGTATTGGAGGCAAGACAATCACTGGGCACAGTGGACCACCTGTGGGAGAAAGTCCTGAATTGATTTTAATCTGTAGAATTCAAGCATAGATTGTATAATTTGTACAACTTTTAAAGTTTAGGACTTGTTCACATGTCCCAACGTGTAAAGTGGTAATAGTTAAGACACTTTTTTGAGAGTAATTTAACTGAATCGCCAGAACAAATTAAAGTATTGTTATACCCATTGCTTCAAAATGGAGGGCACGTGGAAATGTTTTTTTTTTCTGTACGGTCAGTTAGCTGCATACAATGAAAACAGTTAAATTCGAGATGATTAGTAAGCCAGCTGCCAGTCTAATGTGCAGAATAGATGATTTAGAAATTTAGATCATGTGTTATGTAGTGAAATGGGTAAGCACCCTCTGATCATATCCAAGTCAGCACTCAGTAGCGTAGAATACATAATTCAGTGGGTTGATTTTGCATGTTATGAAGTAAAACAGGGAGGCGCAGCTGCATAGGAGAAACCAGTTATTCAGACAGTCCTAACAAGAAAGGTTCATTCAATAGTAAAAGAACACATTTTGATAAAATATTTAACATGGTTTGAAGTAATGCACAGTCTACTGCGACATATAGATAAATCTCAATCTAAACCATATGTGGCAAGGTAAAATATTCAGCAACTGTTAGTCACCTCTGCCTTTACTAGATAAATCAATTATTCAATTGCATGTTAGGAATAGAAACACAGAAGACTTTGCCCGGCAGCTCCATATACAGAAACAAGTTTACCACAAGAGCGTGGCCAGAGTGGTTGATTCTATGCCTACAATCATGCATGTTGGTAAAGCCCTTTTACGCTTTCAGAAGGTAACAGAGAGTCTGGTATCTATATTTAATACCTAGTAATTATATTCAAGGATTACAAACATAAGTCATGCGTCTATCGAGCGCACATAACGACTGATGCCAAAATTTAGGAATGCTTTGTCATGAAGAGAAATTGAAAGGCAATCTTTATTTCACAAATACTAGTGATCTACAATGTTTAACCTGAAAACCACAGTTTACCCTCCAGAAGATGATGCCTCATTAAATCCATTATTTTACCGTAGGATTTTTCTGTATCCCACTGCCATAAAATATTTTGGATTCCACATATTAATTACGTAATGTTACCTCTCGACCACCAGTGCCAAGACCTCTGTGTCTGGGCATGACGCCCAAGAAATCGAGATGAGAAGCTTGCTACTCACACTTGATTGTGAAAACCTGACGGTCCCGTGGCGCCATCTCTCGGTCCATGTGGAACTGATGGTGACATCATGTGCACGTGCGCCCCATATCATCCTTCTTCTTTTGGGCGCCATTATTGGTTTGCTCTTTTCGAGTGAAGCCATATGAACGATTGTTCACACTCACTGTTTTTTGTGCATGCTCTTTTCTGCAGACAAATTTTTTTCTCAGTGGTCCGGGCATCTATGAATACCAAGACAGCTGATTCCTGTGATCAGATACCACTGAAACACTAAGTGCAAAGTTGGTTGTTTGATTTGTACTTAGATTTTTCAAGATGGGGTCCCGGCAAACAGAACACAGAGAGAGGGAAAGCGGTGCGCACCAGGGTGTAGCTTCCTTTTGGAGGCAGTCCATAGGTGTTGGGCCAGATACCACTACGTCTGCATCCTCATCCTTACTGGATCGCGGACAAAAGTTGGATTCTAGGAACCATTATATGGCAGCCTGGGATGACCATCCACACTGCTATGGTTGTCACCTGCAGTTGCACCAAGTTTGCTCTCGTGGGCGAACTTGCAAATACTGCCAGGATTGTGGGGAGGACAAGTGGCTGCTCTGTGTGCAGGCAAGGATGAGGTCAGAACGTGCTAGGCATAGGTGGCAGGTGGCAAGAGCCTGTAAAATCCAGGCTGAGATTTTGGACTCCATTGAGTCCTCACCAGCAAAGACTCCCCATGGGAAGAAACATAGACTTGCTTTGGCTCATCCGTCTTCATCCCGTGTGTCTCATGTGTCAAAGGAGAAAGAGGATAGACCTGCTTCAGCTTGTCAGCAGTCTCCTAAGACAGACGTTTCTTCTCCTGATATACCTTGGCAGAAGGTGAAGAGACATCAGAATCAAGTAGCAAGAGTTCTCCTTTCGGAGTTCACCAGCAAAAGACTTTGCCCCCGTGACACCCAAATCTGCTCTTGGCACCAATCCAAAGGTGGTCGTGGCATTGGAGGTGATGTCCATATAAGTATAGACACATTTATTTTACATGGATTGTGAAAGAAGTCAAGCATTGACTTATCGAGTCACTCTGCATGGCATAGATGTTGGCGTATACTTCCTACCTTGCCTAGTGGAGGAAACCGAAGAGCTCGGAGAAAACCACCGTGCACGGTTAAAGTGGTAGGAACTTTTTCTACATGCTGCCCAGGACTAGAATTGAACCCGGGTCGCCGAGGTGAAAGGCGAGCGTCTTACTGCTCAGCCAACCGTGCACCCTCCAAGAGTATGATACAGCAGGATGAGATGTTGCATGCACTGTTTGCTCCTTTCAGCAGACTGTTTCTTCTTTGGAAGTTGCTCTGAAGAAGTCTGCCAAGCGATGGCTGCAGCTGTCCAGACCTTGATCCGGCGGGGCTGGGCGCTTGGACAACAAGCAACCTCACAAACCGGTGCCACTGAAGTGGAAGCCTATGGGCATAAGTCCTAGTATTCTGGAACCTCGGCCAGTCTGGGGGCTCGGATTATAAGTCTGGGCAGTATGGAAAGCCAGCACCCCTGCCAGTCCGAGCGCTTGGATTGTAAGCCAAGAGTGCCAGCTACTGCACCGCTGCCTCTGTTGACCTCTAAAGAAAGCCTGAAAATGCAATATGCGACAAGGCTAAGACAGGTCTACAAAATGATATCCAATTGAGATTGCCCCATGGAGAAAGGTTTGAAAATTTTTCTCGGAAGTTTGAATTTTTAACATTTACATGTGCAGAAAACTTAAATATGCTAAGCGACTATTTAGATACTTCTGCTCAAAAGGTCCATGAACATGAAGCCTTGAACTTTCACAAGGTGCAGGGCTAAGATATGTCAACACATTGACATCTAATTTTGGTACCCGTATGGACAAATAATTTGTCTTTTTGCCTCAAAATTTGAGTTTTAATATTTCAATGCACAACTTATACCATTTTGACCCTCATTAGATGCTTCATACAGTGGTGGCCTCTAATGTTTGTTGAATCACAAGGTCTTGGAGCATGTTCTACAAATGTACAGCAAATTTTTCATTGTTCCTGAAACAATACGCCAATGTTCCCCACACAGGCTGGTGTACTTTATTTCTTGGAACTCTCTTATCCTCTGTTCATAGAAAAATGTTCAAGTGCTTTGTATCATGTTCCCTTGAAGTTATAGTTTAGACAAAATGCAAATAATCCAAAAAGTTGGCAATGATATATGTTACAGCCATAGGTTAAAAGACGGCATTTACTGGCAGGTTCATTATTCAATAAAGGCTACTTAAACTGTAGTTGCGCACTATACAGACAAATAACGTGAGGTTGATTATGCCTTGCAACCTGTGGAATTTGTCCACAAAAAAGGTGCTCTCACTGTAGCTTGTACAGGTTTTTAAAAATATATGGCAATATTCATAAAATGAGCTGGGCAAGTATGGTTAACAGGAAGGTTAGGTGTAAGAAAGTGAGACGTTATTTAAGGAATGTAAAAGGTTCTTTGTAATAGTATACCAGTACAAATCTTTTATCCACTTGCCCATATCAACATGTGTATTATTCTTGTACTCCTGTGAGCACTGCTTGTAGCATTTAATGTAAATAATTGCACAAGACTTTACCTACATGGAAGTTTTTGCATTATTGTTATAATTCAGTTGTAATGGCAAAACTCGACACAGCTCACGAATATGCGCATCCATTCTGTGATGGTGGACTAAACCAACACAAAGCAAAAGCAAAAGAGAACTGCCTATGTACTAGCAGAAAGACACACCCATCATGGGTGACAGTAAAAAATACTACTTATACCTGCAAAGATATAAACTGTACCCTGAAACGTGGGTATTATATGTTCTGATAACGAGCTACTTCAACGTGTCAGCAGTGATTTTTTCCCAAAGGTGTTGTGCAGAGAACTTTATATTTACAAATGCATGCGCACACATATGAATCTGTTTTGACATGAATTGACCTTCCTTAGCAACTGTTTCTTGCTGTGGATACATGGCAATGCAGGTAACGCCAATTCTAAACCTCCTGATTCAGTCTACAACTTAAAATAGTTTAGCCAATATCTGCTTTTCTGATCAGAAAAAATATAGGAACCAAAATTTGACACGATGTTGTCAATGATAACCTTTGTTCTTTAGTATGAATTGTTCTTCACACGAAAATATTATGGCTGCAAATGATGCTACATTTGACTCCAATATGGAATCATTTGGCTTGACACCTGCCACTCCAAAGAAAGAAAATATCAAATATTCCTGAACTGATATTATCTGTTTATAACTAATTTTGTTACGTCTTGTGCATGCAAGTGACACCCCTTCCTGTGATATACCTGTGGTCAATTTCTCATAGGGAGACATTATATTAATACAAAGACAGTTGTGATACAAAGCAAACATTGTATTTTTGTATATTAAGCCAATATTTTCAATATACTGTAGTGCAGATAGGCTAAATGATCTGATTAATTTCCGCCCAGGGTAAGCTGCCAGCAAGCACTGACATGACTCAGGTACACTTTTTTCTGACATGCCCGGATTATTTTGGAACACACTCGAGCTTATGACATTTCCAAAGGACAGCTCACCAGGAATGTAAAGTAATTTGATCCTAATCCTGTGTCGCTTTACTTTACCTGCATGCAAACAAAACTGAGGCAAGTGGATCTAGATTTTATGCATCCCTGTTGACAAAAAGCATTTTGCTGTGGCAGGTTGACAGCTGACCTCTGCTGTTCGTTGTTACATTCTGAAGCTCAGCATGGCAAAATGGTGTCTAGCTGTATATAAAAATGAGCATATACCTGCTGTTTGTAAAGGTAAAGGGCATTTTGAGATACAATCGTACTAAAGACAATGTGCTAAGGAGGGACCCTGTCATGCTACAAATGTATTCATATTCTTGTGGCTCATTTGTTTTTAATGTGAATTGGGTGAATGCGTGTGCTTCTGGTTTTCAGCTGGATAGGTACTGCAAATGTTTGTGGATATATTTCTACACTGAGCAGTGTTCTTCCATCATCTGCTAAAGTCGGAGATAAAAATATATGATTTATCTGATTTCCGATAAAGACATTGGATCTGTGTTAAATCCACTCAAAGCAAAGCCCTAAGAAGAAATTTAAAACGAAACTGCCGTCATGTTCAGTCAAGGTATTGCACACAGTAATGCTAGTCTTGTCATTAGTCCAGAGGCCAAGGGGGTGGCCAGTGGGCCGGGCTTATACGATATATACCACAAATGAATTTTACATATTTGAAAGAATTTATATTATGGAGGAGTCGGAGTATTTTGAATATTCTATTGCATACCCTGGAAAAATAGGTGTCGAAGGTAAAAAATGAAGAAATGTTTGAAAAAAGTAATTTCATATGTCATTCGGTACATTTGTTACTATTAAATAGATTTTTTTTTGAAAATGTGCGTGCATAATACTATTTTCATAAATTATTCATTGGCAAGTTTTTATTGAGCCAGAATGAGGTCAAGGTCATAAATATAGACACATAATTATAGAATTACACAAAAATTCACCATATACTTGTTTTTGTTCAGCCTGGAAGTTTGCAATTAAGGATTAAATTAAATTAAATTTCACTTTTTTAATACCTTGAAATGTTTCCTGAAATATTTAGGCACTTATTATAATTGTTTAAAAACATTCAAATTTGAATGGGCAACTCTGCCCCCGATCTTAGAATGTCGAGGAAAATACATGCAGCATATCAGCAGTACATTTTAAAAAGAAAATGAACGGAAATTAGAGGGTTGCCTATATACAAATTTGCAGGATTTGCTTTTAAGTATCACAGCTAAAGCTGTGTACTGAGGTCAAAGTCATTGTCCAGGTCATGGTTAAGATAGTGTTTTGAAATGGAGCCCAAACTGAGGTTTCAATAACTTGTATGTACTTTAATATTCCTGAGGTAATATATAGCTCTACCTGTCTTCTTAGATTAAATCTAACATCTTTGGGGCTCTAATTCTATGGAGTAGATAACCTCTTGTTTCTCAGCAAATGATGTTAATGGGCCGGCCCATGCAAAAGAGTGCTGTTAGTGTAGTGCATATGTTGTCCTTGGGCGACACATGCACACAACATCCATAAAAAGGTAGTTCTTATTGATTTAATGATGCAGAGGAAAATCATGACAGAATAGCGGAGTTCGCATCTGTGCATGTTTATGCAGTTTGGTTGAAGAAAAGCGAAAATAATACCACAAAAATTCAAAGTGAGTTACATGTTATGATACCAAGTCTATCAATTGTACCTTCAATGATGCTAATTCTATGCTTCAAATAAGGGCATGCTGTCACTCATCGGTATAATATTGAGGAAATGGTCTTTTTTGCCCAATAAGGTGTCCGTGTATCGGACAAAATAGAGAGAGAAGCTCACATTTCTTCATTTCATTGAACGTCTAATTTTCAAAAATGGTGTTTTTGTATGAATGATGATTTATGGCATATCTGTTTTGATGACACATCTTCTCATTTTTTTATCTCTTATGGGAAAAGTTTCCATTAACAAAGTTAACAGAAAAGTCATAATTACTGATGATTATATTTTACCTCATTTGAGACTATATTTTCACAGAGTCAAAGCCTGCTGTTCATGAAAAACATAAACAAGGTTAGATATGTATGCGAAAATAAACATTATAATTCAAGTAAAGCTAAAAGTTAGAAAAGGTCCTAAGCCAGGTACTCTTACTTCATACTGCATTCCCATGTGCCTTGTACTTAAAATCATTTTGATTCATATGCTAAGTAGCGTAGTCTGGTAAAATCTTGCATAAAACATAGGAACGACTCAAGGACTCAAATGATGGCTTTATTTGACAACTGTATAACATAGTTACAACAAATCAAACAGAATATTATTATAGCTAAGTAAAAATACATCCACAACAGTAGTTCCAGTACCCAAAACAACATTCATATATATATATATATATATATATATATATATATATATATATATACATATATATATATATATATATATATATATATATATATATATATATATATATATATATATAAATATATATATATATATATATATATATATGCCCTGCCCTATGTGGTGGTCTGCACAGAGTGGGGATATTTCGATACGGCGCTGCGCATTGTGCGGATTTTCACATGGCATGCCCATATGGGGATCAGTAATGCTTGCTGTTTTTGCATGCTGTAATGTGCTACCCATCTACGTGTATATGTCTGAATCATATATTTTATTATGGTAACATTGTTCTTGACCATTATCCCATTATTATGCAGGCTTCTAAAATCACTATTGTTATTATTTGATATTTTCACATGGTCCAGGCCATATCAGAATTTATTACACATGTATATTCCTTTAACTTGTTAATTGTTTAACATATTCCCACATGGTCCTGGATCAGATCAGAATTTTAGTATGTATGTTTCTAAATCATTATTTAAAAAAAAATATATATTCTCAGATGGGCCTGGGCCATATCAGAATTTATATAAGCTTCTAAATCGTTATTAAAAAAAATTCTCACATGGTCCCGGACCATATCAGAATTTAATACATTTTCCTCTACTTTTGTTATAAACTTTTGAATATTCCCACATGGTCCTGGACCATATCAGAATCTATTATGTAAGCTTCTAAATCATCATTTCTTTAAATGTTCTTACACGGTCCTGGACCATATCAGAAATTATCATGTAAGCTTCTTAATCATATTTTTTATATTCTCACATGGTCCTGGACCATATCAGAATCCATTATATAAGCTTCTAAATCATTCTTTCTTGAAATGTTCTTACACGGTCCTGGACCATATCAGAATTTAATTTATTTTCCTTTAATTTGTCATATACTCTTAAATATATTCCCACATGGTCCTGGACGATATGAGAATTTCATGTCTGCTTGTTAATATCATATAAATAGTAAAAAAATTTAGATGTAATTGCACACCACACATTTATATCTTTGTTTTTACAGATTTCACTCGAACAAAAAGGGCCGCAATATGAAAGAGTACTATGCCTCTTTTTGTGAAATGGTATAGAAACTACAAACTGGACAAAGGCAGAAAATAAAGTCAACAAGTATGATTCATTTCCGTAAGTAGTGTAATGCTTTTGAAAGGTATTAGGTATTACACATTAAAGTACCTGCTCACCGTGCCTCACGTGGAGGGGGAATCATGATTCACACCTTTTTTTATCGACACACAATTCATGATTGCCATTTTGCAATTAACTCAGTACGTAAAATCAAACTTCGTAATGAGCCCATTTCATGCAGATGCATTATGGCAGATTTCCCAACACATCCAAACTGAATTAGTTGGTTATTGATGCCATACAATCTGCTATTGACTGCCAATGCTTTATATTTTATTCAAAACATATACACATTAGAGTTGGGTAGCTAAAAATCCATCTTCATGGTAAAATTAAATGTTGATTTTATTCCAATACATTCAAAGTGAATTGGTTGGTATACTCTCATTCCCTTTATTTTTTATTCATAAACAAATTTACATTGTTACAAATCCATCACCACCATCGATGCACAATTTGGCAATTCAAACAATATCCTTCATTCATAAACAGATTTACATCCTTAAAAATTAATAACCACCTAATGTTGCAGCATTCTAAATGCGTTGGTTACATTATTAAAAATCCATCACCATCATGGATGCAGAATTTGGCCTACAGCCATTCCCAGCCACTCAGTAAAATCAAATTGGCCAACAGGGTGTCAGGTTCCTTTGTTTGTTTATTCATAACATCCTTACAGTGGTTGGTTAAAATCCATCACCATATTGGATGAAAAATGATGTTGCAGCATTTCTCTTGATCTTTACTTGTCACTTGTCCCACATGACCATGTCTCTGTTGTTGGTTCACGGGATAAGTCCACGCTGCTGCCATGAAACCACCCACAGCACACATTGCAATATACCATTAACATTCCATTATCAGGTTTCCTGAAGGTGCACCACACATCTACCACTCCTTTTTCGTCGTCTCAATGTAGTAGTGGCTGGGAATGGCTGTAGGCTTTTTCTCTGGACAGGAATGCCAAGATGTTCTCGCAATTGCATATGGTCAAATGTGAAATTGACTGGGTCCTGGCCACAAAGTAGCAAAGTAGCAAATGCACTGGCACACTGTCCACAACTGCCGGCGTCAACTTGTCTATCCACATACATGTGTTAAATGTAAGTTGTGGACCCTTGCACCTTGCCAAATCACAAACAATGGTCTTTTTGATGTCACTCAGAATCTGGTGCGTACCGTCACACACATTTAGTCTGTTTTCTGGGGCTCCAATGTTGGAGACAGTAAACCAGTGATTAATGTTGGCATGTACAAATTCACTAGTAGGTACAGACCACCCTAAATGTTGTTAGAAGATGAGGTCAAACAGGCCATCAAGATGTGGCTTGTCATCTTTCAACAACGTAATGGCGGCTTTTACATGTGGGTCAATCAACCACTGCCCATCAGTCCGGACCACTTTGATGTTATTGTCATCCAGCCAATGAAGTTGTGTTGATTTTCCGTCAGACGACACTTCTGCATTGGAATATGCATGACCTGGGTGAAAATGTGTAAGGCACTTTATTTCTTCTTCCATGCAAGGACATCTCTTTGTATCACAGGCTCCAGCATATTTGCACCTCTTAATAAAACTACTTGTTGAATTGGCTAAATGGGCTGCCTCACGCAGAGCTATGGCATTTCACTTTCGCCATTTCAGCATTTTCCTTGTTTCTTGTACAACTTTTTTTTCTCAATTACCAATTTCTCAATCCTTTTCTTTATTACCAGTCTCGGGACTCTTTCTTCATGCATACAGGCAACTTCTTCTGCTGACTTCCGTTTCAATGGAAATATAATATGGAATTTTGAGAAGTGGTCCACTGTGTGGCATCTGTAATGAAGTCACCATCTGGTGAATGCCTCATGTCAATCCGATTGACTTGGCCATGGTGCATAAATTCCTCCTCCACTATGGGCTTAAGCGGTGGTCAACAGGACTGAGGTTTGGACTTTTCACATACAGGCATGTAGAACTCTTGTACATATCTTCCTGGCATCCCATAGTACTCCATGTAGCATATTTAACTTTTTGTAGCCAGAGTGCATCCTATTCTGTTGGTGGATCCTCATGACGGCATCATAAAGCTTCCCCTGTGGCATAACGTGATGATAACTCCCATTATCTTCTTTTGTCTTAAACAAAACAAACGAAAAAAACAAAAAAAACAAAAAAAAAAAAAAATAACAACAAAAAAACTCCAAAAAACAAAACACACACACTCACACACACAGACACACACACACACGCACACACACACACACACACACACACACACACACACACACACACACACACACACACACTATTCTCTTGGCTACTTGGTGCTGTGAAAGACCGACTTCAAAATTCCAATGATCACACCCGCCCCATCAAACTCTGAAGTCTGTTTCCAGTGATCTTCATACTGGGCCTTTCTGGCTTCACAGTGCATCCACATTCTGCCATTGAGCTCATTTTGAAGCCCATGTGAACCTCAATGTCAGAGGCAGTATTCTCTTTTTAAATTAGAATGAGTATAGAATTGTATTGAAAATAATATTTTAGAACATTATTTGTCAAAAGTTTGCACTTCAGTGCTCAAAAACTTGAATTTATGTAGGTCAGTTTTTTATAAGTTAATAAAAATTTTATGGCAGGGGCCTAAAATTAAGAATGGGTAGATTAACCCTGAACACACCAAATTTTCTGGTATGCCTAAGAACAAATTGCACATTCACATTTTTTCCTTTTTGCACATGAACACACACTATTACAATATAACATTTGTTCAATGTAATGTCAGGTAGTACTGGTAAAGCAAATGGCTATCTAATTAAGAACCCACATAACATGGGGTATGAATATATATGTAAATATGTTTGACTCACAAAAAATGTACAAAACAAAGAATATGTCGTACAACACTGAATGAATATAAACCTACATTTTGCTGGTTTACATTTATAAAAACAACATAAAATGCACTTACAGGCAAACTGCTGAAATGCATTAGAGCTCCACATCACTATTATTTATTGTTAAATACAAGATAGGGCTGTAATTCTTAAAACTACCTTAACAATAACTTTGTTTAAATCTGAAAATCCCACTGAGACTGAAGAAATGCAACCATACTAGTTTACGACTCTTTGTGTGGATTTTTTTTTCAAAAGAAACTTTGAGTTAAGAAGAGAGAACACCCTGAGACTGAAAAATAAAACAAAATTCAGTTTTTTATCTCTCTTCTTTTTTTGAATGGTTATTCGTGCACTGCACATAGGCCAAATGCTTACTTATGATACTGGATATGTACCTTTTTACACATATTAACTGATATAATGATATATTCTTTCGATGATACGAATGGATTGGATATGTACAATTTTTAAAATTAAACTGAAAGGCTAAATTGTTTATCATTTAGGACTTTATAGAGTGCCGAATTCTGAAAAGTAAATTCAGTTAACATTGACATGCATAGTGCTTTGGTGGGGATGATTTTTTTAGCTATTAACAAAACTAGACAGTAACGTCCTTTCTTGTTTCGCATTCTATATGCAAGACAAAAGTTTAGATGAATACACCTCACTTTCTTTGGAACAACCAAGACATAGTGAAGGTCCAGTTCCGGGAAAGTGACCAGTATCATTCCCTTCTGTTTGACGAAGAATTTCATCCTTGGATCCTGTGGAGGATACGGCTTCAGTTTTTGTGTAATTGCCTGGTGTTTACCATCTGACACTACCATTGTATTGCTGGACCCTGTAAGAAGATATTCGAGATAAGTTGTCATATGTTCCCAATAAACTTCCATCTTGACTTGTAAGCTGTACTACTTCCAAGTTGTAATTGTAAACAGTAAACATAAAATAACTTATGAAGACACCACACAAATCTAAAAATTCGAGACACTAAACCAGAGATCAAAAGCACAAGACATAACAATCTCACAACTACTACACAGATGAATGGTGAACCTACGATACTGAAATCAAGCAAATAATTGGAAATGAAATGTAAACTTAGCTTTGTTGCTGCATCCAATGCCGACACTTCCCGTCGTTTCAAAGTATCAGCTGGCAATGATGGAGTCGTCAAAGTGTTGCGAAATTCTCACTTGGCCACACATTATTGGAATTCCTAGAATGCGCTGCGCCACTTCCGAATGGGCGCAGATTCGCACCTGGCGCAGAACATATAAATTGGTTGTTGATAAACCTATAGTAACATTTAAGGGTTCTGATACGTAATATATCGTTGAGTTTAAGGGTATTCAGGATTTTAAGAGGTTCGGTATGTGAAAGAAAATTGGTGTTGCATACACATCTTGTTGCCTTTTTCTGTAATGTAAAATTCTGTCGGAAGAATGACCGAAAGCTAAAGAAGAGTAATTGAGATGTGGCATGAGCAGAAAATTATATAGAAGAAGGAAGATGGGAACATAGTGTCGAGACAGTACCAATAATTCTAAAGAGTTTATTGCCAATTTTACTTATATGTGGTGTCCAAGCAAGATGTTTATGAATCTGCTGGCCTAAAATATTAAATTCATCCACCCTTCCAATTTTAGTTGATTTTGCGGTTTAAATCTAGCAAAAATTTTTTTTAAAGAAAATGGAAGATCATGTTCTCAATTTTTGAGATATTTAAAGATAATATGTTTGCTGCTAACCACCCTTGTACCTTCTGTAATATTTCTGGAACGATTTTGGTCTGTTGACTGTACAGAAAAGTTGACAGAAGAGAGAGACTTCAGTACTGTGGTGTCATCTGTATGGACGGTTGATTCAAAGTTATCAGAAGCTGAGTGCATAACATTCATGTAGAAGGGAAAAGAGGCCCAACAGTGGACCGTTGTGATACTCTAGTAGTAATAGATAATGCTGTAGAGCATACACCACCATAATTGACCAACTGACTTCTATTAGAATGATAACTTTGAAACCAGTTGAACGAAATACCTTTTATACCAAAGTAATCTAGCTTTTTTTAGAAGAATGGTATATATATATATATATATATATATATATATATATATATATATATATATATATATATATATATATATATATATATACATACATATACATATATATGTGTGTGTGTATGGGTAGAACCTTTGCTATTTTCAATTTGTCAGGAAACAACAGCATGGAGGAACTGATTAATAATTAAGGACAAGCACTTTGGCCTTTAATAAGTTTCATTATTAAATGATCATACCCAGAGCTAGTCTTTCTTTTCAAATTATTCAGAATGCCCAAGACATCAGTATGTGTAATATGTGTAAAGGAGAACGAATGTACATTATCTTCAAGCTAGGTTGAGAAATAATGTAAGTTAGGCACCTGTGTTTGCCAGTTTAAGACCGATACTAGTGAAAAATGAATTAAAACATTCAGCAATTTCCTGTTTTATGGACACTTTTTTGTTTTCGATTTTAAAGAAAGAAGGGAAATCTTTCTTACTCTTTTTAATTTGGAGATTTTATAGTCTCCCAAGTCTTCTTTGAGTCATTTTTGAATTTTGAAAATTGGCAGTCATTAAACTTTTGTTTCAGATGTCGAACTGATTTGTCAAGAATTTTATCACAAACCATAAAATTTTGTTTGGTGGCATTATAAACAGCAGTGTCTTGTGGCATAGTTTTCAAAATTTTATAACGAGATTTACGGAATTTTCGATATGTAAGGAGGCTATTTGTCATCCAAGGGGAAATGCTTTCGGTTATATTTGTCCAATTTTACAGTGTTAAAAGGCAAATGTTTATCTTTGGCCTTGCAAATAAGACGGTCAAGTTTAATATAGTTTACCTGAGGATCTTGGGGAGGACAGATCTGTAATTAAAAATTGCAATACAAACTTTGCTAATTCAAAGGTTAATCATCCTTTTTTTCAATACTGACAAATTTAGTAGGGCCGGGTCAGTTCGAGTTTCGATTTAAACAAATGAAGCAAGGGAAGTAATCTGATAGTGCTGTGAAAGTGATGCCTGAGTGGCAGGCCATTTTTAAATAATTTTGGGTACAAAACTATTGTTAAGAATGACATCCAGGTACTCCGAAAACTTTTCCGTCAAATTTGCCTGCAATAAATCAATGTTAAAATCTCCAACTATATATTTATCAGCTTTTTCTTTAGACAAAGCCTCCATAACAGGAATAATCTCAATAATGAATAACTCTAGGTCATCATTACGGTCTTTTGGGGGTCTATCAATATTACCTAGTGTAATTGTTTGTTTTAAACCATTACCAGAAATGTTGATAAATTGAGCCCCTCCCCACATTCTGTTATGAGAGTAAAAATCACCGACAGTATATTGAAAATTCTTTCATATAAAGAAATGTCGGGCTCATCAATTAGAATCCATGTTTCCTGAAAACAAATAGCACTAAAAGTAACGTTGTTTTCTGCGCGGTTATCAATATTTTAAACTTATTAGATTTAGCATGCAGGGATTGTATGTTTAACAGAGAAGTTATTTGAAAAAAGGTTAGAGATAAGAGGTCAAATGCTCACATTCAATGTACGGAGACTCAGAGACTATTGATATTGCACTATCCAAGTCTTCCAGAATATGTAACAAATCATTCAAGTTATTTTGAGCTGCACCATCAAAATATTTGAGAACATCAGAAGTCAAACCATTGAACTCCATTGTAAAAAGTTATTCTTTGTGTAAAAGTCAATATTCTAATACTGACAGACAACATACTGGATATGGATATTGTAGAATAACATAGGTACTGGTGGTTATCCATACAGATTGATGTAAAATGGCGCGCTAAACTGTATTCACAAATGAGGAATGAGCAAAACTGGCGTTGCCACATGTAAGTGAAGATAAATGAGTACCAACGGCTCACTCTGATGTAGAATGTGGTACACTTAAAATTTAAATAATGCAATATATCCCAGAAAATCTTGGATTCCTATATGCTAAAAAAGTTGACAACCATTTAAAAACAATGTAGAAGTCAAGGCTACACATTTTATTACCAGTCACTAGAGCACATGCAAAAATATGTAATCTAACACAGGAGTCTTTCTACAGGTGAAAAGGTACTGACTGTTCACTGCGATATAGAATGTGGCAAACCAAAAATTTGAACAGTAAAACGTATCCTGGAAAATCATAGCGTCCCATATGTAACAAAAGTAGGCAACCACTTTAGAAATAATTAAGAAGTCAAGGCTGCACATTTTATAAACAATCACTAGAACAAAAGCAAAAAATGTACAATAAAAACATGAGTGCTTCTGCAATCCTGGGATATGAAAATACATGCTGTATGCATAAAATGTAAGTCGTAACACACCTTGTAGTGACATAACTGGGTCTGGGTCAACGAAATTAAGTATTCTACATAGAACGGTCATACATCAATTATTGTGGTTGCTTGCCAACCCATCACTTTGTAAAGTATTCTAGATTATGCTTAAAAGCAATCATGTTCTTTAATCAAAATCAGAAAGCAAGCTACTGTGTCAAACTGAATGGCGTTAAAATCTGGTCAAAAGAGATTAAGAAATCTTATACCACGACAATTGCCTTCCAAGCAACCATTTCATAATAGAAAACTGAAGCACGGAATAAAAATTAACATCCTGAAGGTACTCTACTCTGACACAATAATGTTCAGTAATCCTAAAAGAATCAATGCAAAAACAAAATAAAGGCAGTAAATAACCTCAACCTGAAAGAAAGGATCATAAAAGAATGGCATCTAGCTTTTAGGTGATTGATATTATCTAACTTTAGTGGCACACAAAAACTTAGCAAATTTGACCAATCGAGTAAAGAGGTAACGTTATGTACATGTAGCACAGGGAAAATAAAGGTAATGAAAGTAGCAAAAATTTGTAGAACTATACTTCAGCCAATCTGTATTAGCATTAATGGTAAAACTCTAAGAAGTGTCAAGTAACAAGCTTAATTTTGGCCTTTGACGGTTTAGGACGATGACGACGCCAGGACGACGATGGTAAAGATATACTGAGAGTAGATAAAGTCTTAAGAACAATGCTGGTGCAATCCGCTTCAGAACTTCATAATAAAACTACTTATTGTGTCAAATAATAATGAGGCACTTTCCACAGCACCTTTTGGACCATACATAATGAACAAGGTACTGGCTGAAGTAGGATGTTCAAATTCAAACGAAAAATGACAACTTGCACATGTCGCCCGAATGTCTTGATGTCATTCGAAATATTGATATTTACAAACAAAGAAGAGCAACACGACCAAACAATGACAATTCCAGGTAATAGTTCAGAAAAACATTACCCATATTCATAAACCTCAATCCAACAAAGTAAGGCACATTGCCAACTAGCTTACAGATTTCCCAGTATACCAGAACCTCAATGAACTAAACGATAACGCCTGCACATGAACGTACAACAATCACATGCAACTCGATACGCTATCCTCTTCATTTATCTGCAGTTGCTTTACTCTATCACATTTCCCAGGCTTGCCAGTACACAAACAAGTTATTGTGCATGGCCCCATTTTTGAAGAAGGCCATAATTTGATACAGCGGCCTTTCTGGCTAGGGTAATATGTTTCCCTTCTTAGATTTGGGGGAGAGTGTAGCTGGGTCACATATGGCAGCAGTTTGTCATCTTTTTGGAGCCATCAGTGTTCTACAGGGGACGAAAGATTTTGTGTTTCAGTATCTAATAGTCTTTTCCATGTGTACAGATAATACAAAACTCATAGCATGTACTGTCCCAAAGCATTTTGTGTGGTTCGCAGTTACCTGGGGTCTTTTATATCACCACTGCAGTACACATGGGTTCTTAGAGTTTTAGATTATTTAAAATCACAGTATGTGGTCCACCATACATTTGTGATACTAGCTGCCGAGCTGCAGTGCGCGCATTACAGATTTTTTCTTTCCAATTGAACTTGCTTCTGGTGTCACATTCAGTAATAACATGAACAGCTAGTCATGCGCTTACAATGCAGGGACCAAGTGCAGCACATATTTCCTATCTTGGGATAAACTCTGAGAATGATTTCCATACCAACAACTACCCCAGACCCTGAATCCAGTTGAAAAAGTTAACATAGAGAGGGTGACCCCCTTTGAGGCACATACAACTACTCGCTCACACCCACTAGAAGCAGAAAAAGCAACATGTTCCATTATTCGAACATCTGCTTCTTCCTGAGCTCTTTTCAGATTTGGTGCATTAACAACACCTACACTGCTTACATGGACAGGCTGTTCTTTATAATAACATGTACCTGCACAATACAATGATACCCTGCTGAAAGCTGGTACTGAAGCAAATCTGTGGTCCATTCTTCTGCAGTGAATTTCAAAACAGCAGCCTTACCAATTGCATTTTGCATTAGCTCTTCCCATCTTGGAACATGACTATTGGCTACTAGATCTATAACTTGACCTTTCCTTACCCTTTTTATATGTTTTGGACTGAATGACTGGTCATACCAATCACCAACCCAGTGGACATGAGCTACAATTTTCACCACTTCTAGATCAACTACATCTTTCATACGATATTATAATGACTTTCAAACTGTGTTTGCAGGAATGCTCACTTCAGTAATACTGCAGTAGTACTTTCTGTCAATAAGCAAACTGAGTATTGGGTAACACTAATAACATCTCGTTAGTGGTTCCAACATTTTCAAAACTATGCATTACAAGATACGATTCACTAGTGTTTTGGGACAGACAGTAAAAGGCATATGTTCCCATAATAATCAAACTAGCAAAAATTCAGTAATTATGTAGAACATCCTTACTCAATTTATGAGAAAACGTTATCAGAAAAATAGGGATGCCATTTATTTACCAGATTATAAGATAATTTTAAAATCCAAAGACCATGTTTATAGTGAGGCAAACACTATTATTTAATTCCAAAGACCATGTTTATAGTGAGGCAAACACTATTATTTAATTCCTTTATTTTCATAACGTTTTATGAGATTTCAGAATATATTAAACACATTGGAGCAACAGAGTTTAAGACCATGGCTACAATTAAAAAAGCAAGAGGTACGTTGTATTGTAGCGAGCTATAAATTCAGTGCCAGAGAAAATATTTTTAGTTCTTACTGGGACCTTGTCCCAGAGTTACAGTCAAAGGTTCTTTTTTACCTATTTTCACTACCAACTGATTTTGTCAAAGCTTTGTAATGATACAAAATAGGTTCCCTTTCTGCCCCTCTGAAATTTTAGGGATTGCCACTAAATATTTGTTAAGGCTTACCTATGTGGCTTACAAACCTACATGAGGCTGAACGAAATGAGCTTGCATCAGGAGAGTGAGCAAACTCGACATGAACCGCTCTGTGTGTGAAACATGTGAAGAGACAGCCATAGAATAGCGCTTGGTTTCTTCCGTGATTTACTCTAAAATGCCCAAAATAGTCAACTTGTACATATTTATACAAACAGGAGCAACAGCGCCAGATAAATAAATAAATAAATAAATAAATAAATAAATAAATAAATAAATAAAAATAAATGAATAATGAATGAATGAATGAATAAATAAATAAATGAATGAATGAATGAATGAATGAATGAATAAATGAATAAATAAATAAATAAATAAATAAATAAATAAATAAATAAATAAATAAATAAATAAATGTGTGAACTTTTATGATCTAAGAGGTACATGCACCAATATACAGAGAAATTGCAAAGTTGAAAATTTAGACCTACCCCGATAAGCAATTCCACATGTGTTCATAAACCTTCTGTGAGACGGGACACCAAATAAGTCTGAGTACCCAAGACGAAGAAACATGATATTTCCTTCTTGTGGTTTTTGTGAATGTACCCAAACCTTAAAATGATGTAAAATGGTGTTTCTAATTAAAATAAATACGACCTTTCTAGGATAATTATACATGTGTGTTTTTTATCCATTATTCTTTTAAGTAAACTCATGGCTGCAGATTGGGTAAATCAAAGCAGGAGAGCAGCCCATGCAGCTATCTACCTAATAGTTTAAATATAAAAGGATAAAAGGTAAGGAAAGAAATTTGTTTTTAGAGTTGAATTTACATGTCTGATAGCCTTTGCGGCTGGGACGCAGCTGGAGGCATACTCCCAATACTCAGGTAGCTTCTACTCTTCACAAAGGAGAATGTGCTTAAAAATATAACTATTTATAAACATATGCAAAATGTGTGTAAGACAAAATTTGTAGTTTTAATTAAAATAGACATTTTTGACATAATTAATAAATGTTAAAAAATCTGATTGAAAGAAGCTCATCTGTAATCCTTGAAATCGAAGTCTCCAAACTTAATGACAATGTCGGGATATTTGCAACAGAATTTATAAAAGCATTACATCAAGCAATTTTATTATATCCTCTCGAATTAACTTTATTTGAGAGAAATCTTGCTCTCAAAACAAAATTTGCAACCTTAGAAGCAATGCTACAAGAAGGTAAAACCTGTGACTAAAAGGTATTATAGCCAATACATTGGGATATATTACAATCAAAGAATGGATAATCGTCAATTTTGTGATGTATCTCAACAACAAATCTAGTAATTGAAACGTGAATATCTAAATTAAGAAATACATCTCTATTATCTTCAGTTTTAGTATTTTCTCAAATAATTTCAGCAGAATATAATTTTGCTCTTTGAATAAATTTTCTTACCGTTTATGCAAGTGATATTGCCAATTTATCGGGCACTAAACACTTACTCTTTTGTGAGAGGGACATTTACTTGTATTAATTTCTGAATTAATACATATTCAAGCCGAGAAAGATATCGATCAGGTTGTAGAGGTGAGCAGTTAGTACTCATGGGGATAACTTTGATTTGTTGAAATACCAATGACTAAAATTAATATCGAGAAAAATGAATTGCGAGTTTATCGTTTAAGCATCTGCATGTAGAATTTTAGGGACAATTCACTGAATTATTAATACACCCAACCAATTAATTCCAGTGTGTTTGTATATTGTATAACATTACTTACGCAACTGGCTCCTAATGGCACTTAAACATAACTTACGTGCACTTGACAAAACTGTTTGGTGATACTTTTGCCTGCAATAAATCTTTATTTTAAGCGATTTAGGGGAGAGAAACGGAATAGGTATTGACGAGTCTTTATCAGGTATATGTATGTTAAAAATTATTCTTATATGTATTCTCATTCAAATGTATTATTCTATTAGTATTGTCTTTATATGTTAAAATAAACATGGTCACTTTCTACAGTTGAAGAGATTTTTATACCAAATTCTTTTTTATAAACATCAATGTAATTTTATTTTGTATTTTGAAACAAGGTCAGAATTTTTTACCAGCATTATCAATATTTGTAATGAAAAATTTGTGTTGGAAATCATTAAAAGCAGTAAACCAATGCCAATTTTAAGTAGTTTGAGATTATAAGTATATCAATAGCATATTTATAGGCAATGATGAGACGTTCTTTTAGTTTAGATTCGCCGGAAATCATGTTCCTAGCATCATTAATTTAAATAAAAAAAGCATGTAGAGTAAGTGACTTGACACTTTTATGTGTGAAGGAATGCTACAAGTCTATCTCCATCTATTTCATTTCATACATCAGACTGATGAACAGTTGAAGTGTATGCATACATGATTTCTTCTTACTTTCCAAATAGATAAGGATGTAAGTGCTGAGTATAAGTATTCAACACTTTTGGAAAACAAACTTTGTAAATCTTTAACTAGGTCTTTAGTCAATGACTTCAAAATAGTCTATATTTAAGCAATTTGCATCTACCATGGCTGAGTGATTTTCTCTGGATTTTTGCTTGTGCATTGTAAAAAGATTTTAAATTTCGATGAAAGCTATCAAAATTGTATTTTTCATATCCTCAAAACCCAAGATCAATTATAGAGACCAAAATGGGAAACTAACTGTAACGTTTTAATCCAAACATCTTCGAGCTGCCTTGATTTTTGAGTAGCTGCTTGTTTATATAGGGTTAATGATGGCTCTACATAATTTATAATTTCTATTTGACAATCCGATAGAGAATGATCAGTAGAATTGATATGGTTACTGACGAAGGTATTAATTTGGTGTTTCTTTGCATGATTTGCATTCAGTACTTCTTTGTTCCAGGTTTGAATAGTCATACCTGGATGCTGTATTTAACATTTGACCCAAGATAGTAAGAAAATCTTGTTGGAAATGATACAATTTAGAATAAAATTTTGAGAATAAAAGTATCAAATTTTGAATTTCTTGTTTGTTACATTACATATTCCATACCTTTCAACAAATGGGTTTTATACAAAAGACAATCACAATTGTCATCAAAAGTTTTATCCAAAATGAACATTGCAGGCAAATATAGATGAATGAAGGCTAATAAGGGTCATTTGTTACACAGACAAAGGGGACCATGTGCTGCTCACATGGAGATGTCTTTCTTACTTTGCGCTTTGAATGCTCCCTTAATGCCTGTTTTAAACTAGTCAGGTCCTTAGTCACTTAAAACGTTGCTCTCAAGGCATAAAAATATGTATTGGGCCTGAATAACCTACAGCTTGATGGTAAGGTCTACATGATGGCTGTCAGATAGTTTCATTGGGTGCTTCAATCAACATTTTAAAGGACTTCTGTCTAAGCAACCTCTCTCTCCAACAATTTCCTGTTGTACCATTGACTCTTTCTCAAAAGTGACCTGTATAGTTTCCTCTCAGTAGTAAAAGTACTTTGCCAGGAAATCAAATTGTCGCCCTTGTAGACACTTTATGATTGCCATTCCAGCTAACTGGAACACGTTTACAGTCAGCTATGTACCACGTTTGCAGCAGTACTGCTTGAATCATAGCAGCCATGTTATTTAGGGATCCCATGAGTGTGCAATCTGAGCCGTGGCAAACCTCTGCACAAAAGGGCATCTGTAGCCTGGGTCCAGTTCTGGATCCATGCCGGAGTGGCTATCTGCTGCTGATGCCTTTCTGTGCAGAGTTTCGGTGGTTTATAGAATTGTATTGTTGCTGATGCACTCCTACAATCTAAAGTCTCCTTTTGCAAAATAATTCCAAACATAGTTGCATAGCTCCTAGTTCATATTCACAAACGTCACCATATTGTCTTTGTAGAAATGTAGAAATTATCATAGACTGGATTGGCTGCGTTTCCATATTCAGCAAAACTGGATGGTAGGCCTACATCTTTTTGCAATATTTATGAATCTGAAACATCACAAACACACTCTGTAGCCATTGTACCTATAAGTCAGAGAACACAGCCGACAGCACAATGTACCCAACGAGGTATTTATCAAATAGTACAGAAAAACATTACCCATTATTTACAAACTTCAACCCAACAGTGACAGCAAATAAAACAGTGGCATTACCATATCCAAACCGTAGTCCTAATGAAACAAATCCAAGTCAATTCCGACCAAAGGCAATATTCCTTGGTATGTATAGCTGAATCACATAAATTTATAGTTCGTCTGTACCCAAAAGAGTCCAACACGTATGTCCAACATCAATCAATCAAAAAAGAGCCCTAGCCCTAAAATGACCATCAACAAGAATCCAAACAACATGATTATACAATTCGATGTGTTTTAGACATGTACCTAAAGGCATGATATTGTTTTAAAGGAGATAAACTAAGAGTATTTTCAAAGGAAAAGGTATTGAATGTGCAAATATTGTGGTCAAAATTCAATATAGTGTCAGAATTTGCAAGTACACTGGTTCAAATGTCGAACGTCAGCCAGAAACAAGTGACATAAGGCCTTGCAAAACAGCAGTCAAAAATTGTAACAACAGTGGTCAAATTGCATTACAATAGCCAAAAAGTTGTAATCATAGCAGTCAAATTTCAACTAAGGTTTCCACAAGTATTTTTGAAAGAAAATTTAATAGTTCAACAAGACATAGTATCCCAGAAGTCATCTAATAAGTCATTTATTGCAATAATTTAGAATTAAAAAAATAGTAGCATGAGAAATCATGTTGAAATCCCTAAAGGTAACTGTAAGTGCAGCTGTCTTCCATGTAACAGTTTGAAATTATTTTCATTGACAATAAGACATAGGTCAACTTTTCAGTCAGCTGATTTAGATGCTAATTATTTATACAAGAGTGTGTGTGTGTGAGAGAGAGAGAGAGAGAGAGAGATAGAGAGAGATAGAAAGAGAGAGAGACAAAAAAGACAAATATGTATACATTTTCCCATTTATTGAAAGTAACCATGTATGAGCTGCACATCAAACACTTTGCGACAACCTGACATGATTTTCACAATAACAAACTATACTCATCAGACAACTATAAAAACAACATCAGTCCCACTACATTTGGAACACTTACTGCACTGCAAGAAGTGCAGAAAATGCCTGAATGTTCAAAATTTTAGCTAAATACATAAAAGTTCCATGAAAAGAGAAACAGACAACAGTTCCCAATGATGGCGATGAGACCAAATCGAATACCAGCCCAACCTTGTCAGATCCAGTATCATTTTTGAAATAGTAAGACGTTCTAGTGTTCATCGTCGGAAGGATCCATGACCAACAATCATGAAATTTAAATGAAGGAGGGTATCTTCTATCTGACTTGGAAGAGGTTACCAACATATTGGCAGCGGGTTAAACCAGTTGTACGGGATCCCAATCCTCCCACTTTTGAAAACACCCACATTCATTCAAAGTAGTCCTAAAACAAATTTGGTCCTTAATTTTAATGTACAGTTATAAAAGGTAATTACATGACCAAAGTTCATAGACATCACCCAAACAATGACAGGACAATGAAGAATATTAAGTCGGACTACTATATTTACATTAGAATTGTCTTACATGTCAAAATTTGAATTTAAACGCTAAAACAAGGTCTCCACATGGGCACAATACAACCAAATTTGATACTTACATATTTATTAAGGAACATGGTTAAGTACTTCCAAGTTCCTTTCTTAATTGAAAATACATCACGATAGGCCTAAAATTCGTTATAAAAATATGACCTACATCAGCTGAGTGAGTATTCTTTAAATTTTGTCAATATAACCAAGAGGATGAGAAAATAGAAGGCCTGTATTGTTCAACATGATGCCTGAGAACTTAGATGGTCCTTATTTCATTTTATCTTTGTTGTAATTTATAATGAATTTTAGTGTTCCAGTATAGGAAGTTTGATAAAACTCAAGGTAAAACAATATCAGCCTGAATATTACCATACCAAAACATATTTCTATGTGTTTTACTGATACTCAGACAATACATTATTAATATGTTCATAGAAATCAACATGATATTTCTGTATAACATATTTACATCTATCTTTAAAGTTAAGAAAAACCCTATCCAATCTTATTTCAGAAAATCCCCGTTTACCAAGTCTGCTAAAAAGTAATTTATGTTTATCAGCATTAAGAGATTCAAGCGGTAGCAAAACATCAACATTCATCTTCCAATACCAATGTGAAGAAATAAATTTCACTCCTGGCTCGAGACAGGCAGTCACCTTCAAAAGGCAGCTGGAGGTTTTAAACCAGTCCTCTCAATTTTTGAAATATATTTCATTACCTACAGACTTAAGTTTTCTCAGAACACTTAAAAACTAAATTTTGTCATTTTGGCAAGGATTTCGTGTGGATCGTGTGCCAAAGGGATGTACCAGCATTTGGCACTCCCTTGTTTCCCTTGTGACGTTAACACTCTCCCTACAAGAAATGCAAGACATCATGATGTGGCTCTTGTCACAAACACATGGTAGAATAAACTGCAATTTAATGTTACAAAGTTCCTTTTAAACCATTTGTCTGAATTGGCTCTTGAGGGAGTTGATCGTCAGAGAGGTATCATGAGACTTGGTAGCACAGTCAAAGGCTGTCTAACCTTTTCAGGCGTTTGATGATTCATGAGCACACGCTGCTTAACCTACAATATGTGTTGCGCTTATACCATGAGTCAATCACGTATGTTTTTAACGATAATATAGACAGCTCAACATTTAATGTGGGTTTTAGATTTGTACCACGTGGCACTTTGTAATATCTATTCTCTGTGTAATGAAAAAAATGCAGATGTGAACAATAGCACTCTGTGATAAGTTGCAGAAAATGCACGAGTATTACACTACACAAGTTCCTTTTGGTTGATTTGTACAACACATGATAACAGAAGCTGTGTGTTTGTTTTTGTCAGCAAGGTGATTTGATAAAGATGGCCTCCAACTTATACACAGACACACACATACATAACATTTCATGGTGCTCACACCCACACCCCACGGCCAATTACACATATGACATTAAAACACCATGAATGATTCACATCATTAAATGAATCTGAATACATTGTGTTGATTTGACGTATAGTTGTGAGACAATCTAGTGTCAATATCCTCGTTGAAAATCAGTGCAAGTCGATCAACATGAACATCACCAGATATAACAGCCAGACATAAATTGCCATTAAGCAATACATTATTCATTGCACATCTAAAGAGATTAAGATGCCATATTGACAACGTAGAAATAATGACTGTCATAAAAAAATCGAAGAGGACAATAGTTTTCAACAATGTTAGTGAAGCTGCACTGACAATCTAAGCAAAGAAGAACCATCGATGATCAAAACCTTTCAGGCATCAAACAAGCAAGATCAAAATCCAGAAGTTCAAGGTAGACATACCAGCAACTTTATATTTTTATATATCAGGCAATCAATACAAAGTGCAGTATGATGGAAAATAGCTTACTCCTGACTTGAGGCATGTACCAACAAAGGTTGGTACTAGTTTAAATCAATTTGCTGCCAGCAACTCTCAACTTTAAGAACTATCTTGCCTCATACATGCATTGCATAAAGTGTTGGTTACAATTGTTGGGTTTACATATTTACTGCATCAGTTTTATAAAACATCAAATCCACTGGATATCTTTCTGATAAATTTTCATTTTTACCCAGAAACTTCAGAAACAATCATTTAAATTTCATTTCAACGGAAATCATGGAAACTGGGGCTCACTTACGTAACCAGCATTCTAGTATGGGCACTCATAGGATATATCTATCCTGAGTATAATCAGGCTTGGTAGAATTATCATGGTCATAGAGATATTGATTTTTTGTTAATATTGCTGCTAGAAAGAATGCATTAGATTCTTGGAGGGGGTGAGGATTATTTTTTTTGTAAAACGTACATTCTCTTTTGCAATAGTCCATAAAAAGTACAGCACATTCTTTTTCATCCTCTGCTACAGAGCCATATAAAAGGCATTAGGGCTTGCCCATTTGGCTTAGTTTCAGGTCGATACAACTGTCACAAGTATGGATAGTACAAAAACATTACTAGATCACCTGTCACAGAATCAAAATATGTGCATGAAATGAGCCTAAGAGGAAGGGAAAAAATAATATCATTCCATAAATGTGATGTTTAAGACATGTCAATGAGTTATTATCCACTGAACCTATGTTTTAGATATCCCACAAGTCATATAAAAGCTGTCTTTTAGGACTTTTCATTTTGACCGAGATATGTGCATGAGGGTCTCTGATGTTGCTTGTTAAAAAAAAATATACTCTTCCTAAGAACGGAAATGTTACTCTTGGTATAGTACTTGGGCATAATGTACAGAATAAGTGTGGAGATTGTGTTTGCTCCATGATGCATTTGACTAAACCACTCTGTCGGGCTAGTGTGGTGGTCTTGAAAAGTAGCAGTCCTGCATGTGGCCAGATATTCCTAATCTTCCAGAGCTCTCTCTTCTGTCACATTGCCGTATCTTGCAGTACCGCCTCAACCACCTGTTGATATGGCATATGGGAACATGAACCCTCCTGGGTACTTCATGCTGTGAAAGACTGGCCTAATTCTCACGTTTCATTGATCCTCCCTCTATCCTTTTGTAAAGTCTACTTCCAGTGATCAGACTGTCAGGGTATGTTGGCTTCAAAGCGCATTGAATTAATATAAAGCCCCTCTTAGCCTCAATGCTGGACACAATGATTACCAAACCCTGAACTTGATCCAATTTTGAGGACAATATTTGTACTGGACTCGATCAAGCATGAACTAGTGTTCCTTGACCACATTGCATAAAATTACAGTGGTGCATCTGATTTCACATAACATATGAAACATTGTATCCATCACTCTCAATGTAGAACCTATGGAAACGTTATCTTTTTAATGCAGGAGTATATAATTCTACTGTTGCAGTACACTCGGCCCAGGTCTGCTGTTATGCACTTGGTTGATCTTGCAACATTCATTCTTATTTGGTGACATTGTTAGCTTCAGTGTTTTCTACAGTTTCTTTGTCTTTCCTTGTCTACATCTTGATAGACGACGTTTGAGATCTTAAAGTAGTAACTTAAAAAAAAATTCACTGGACGGACAGTAATTCTGCAAACTTAATATGGATGACAATGCACAGTTGGCCCTCTGAGGTCCCCTTTTTACCCACACTATTTTTACAAAGAACCAACTCAGTTATCAGATGGTGACAAAAGAGAGAATATAACATAATGATAAGTGAATCTCATCAAATTATGCAGATACTAAAATGTAAAGATAAGCACAGATGCAAGCCAAACTGACAGTATTTCCTTTCTCTCAGAAAAACATCCAACCTCCAGCCTCAGTGGTTTGGGTGAGTAACACATATACATAATGGGTTACATAATTCCTAGTTAGGGGCCTATGAACTCTGGTGACTGCTGGATTAACTGAAGATTTTAATGCATCTTAATCTCTTGCAATACTATGTAAAGCTGATGACCAGGCGCCTGCAATTCTCCTTGGTCTCATCTGATAAGCCCAATCAAAATGTTTCCAATAAAGAGACATAAAATAGTGGTATGAAATCATAACATGTCAATATCAAACGTGCTTCCACATTGTCCCATAAGATAGTAAATTATATGATGTATCTAACCATCATATAAACTAATATTAGCTTTGATCTTTGATTACAGAATGTTGATGTCGTTGATACATACATACTGACATGCATATCTGGTAATAATAATTGTTGTAGTAAGCGATGCAAATTTTTGGATGGGGTACAATGAATTGTTGCAAGAAACCATATTTAGCCATATACATGTTAATACATGTAATCAAAACCATTACCATGTCAAATGCGAGTTCCAAAACTACAAAAGTACGTCCAAAGCTATAACACCACAATATATTTTGATCCAAATAACAACTATGTCCTCAATGAATAAACTTTCAATATCATATTCGATTGCATAAGGTTCCATGCACCTGTCAACGGCAAAAACCTGCTGATTTCAAAGGACCATTAGCAAAGATCAGAGGCTACAAAATCATCAACATTCTTCTTCCAGTATCAAAGGGAAGAAATATATTTCACTACGGACTTGAGATAGGCAGTCAAGTCAAGTCTAGTCAAAGATTTTATTTTAATTCGGTGACACACCTAGTACAAATACTATTTTTGTTGGCCGAATCGCCCACACTCACTCACACATGTTCATACATTCAAATACAATATAAAATATATTATACAAAACTAAAATATACAAATTGTAACTAGAGATACAACATAATGGATATAGTCAATAGAGTGGTAAAAAGCTAGTCAGTTACTCAAACTGTACCTTTGACAAATAATGGTTAAGCACCTTGGTCGTAAAAGACCCAATTGTCGAGCGGGTTTTTAAGTCTTGTGGGAGTTCAGTCCAAAGTTTGGTACTTGATATTCTAAAACTATGGTTAAAATATTGTTTTTGTGTTTTCTCGATTACTATGTCTCTGGCATTTCTTGTATTGTAAGAATGGAAGTCACTATTGAGTTTGAATTTTTCAGTTCAGTAATTGGGAGCCAGCCCATTTAAACATTAGAAGAGCATTATACATTTATACATTTTACGTCTAATGTGAAGTGATAACCACCCCAGCTTTTTAAACATGTCATTCCTGCTAGTTTTAAATGACAACCCCAAGATTAATCTTGCAGCTCTGTTTTGAAGTTTCTGAAGTCTGTCAAGATCTGTTTTTAAACCATTATCATACACTACATCAGCGTAATCAAAATGCGGTTATACTATAGCATTGTAAAGAAGTTTGAGTGTCTCTACTGGTACAATCTTCCTCAGGGATCGCAAAATTGCAATTTTAGCAGATATTTTTTTAACCATGTTATCAGTGTGAAGATCCCATTTCAGGTTTGAATCAATGTACATTCCAAGATATTTCGCCGAGCTAACTTGTTGCACATGTTGATCATCAATCTGAATATTCAGCTCGGGTATTTTATGTAGAGACTGGCATGTCCCTATCAGCATAACTTGGCACTTGTCAATATTGACACTAAGCCTATTTTCATTAAAATACATTTTTATTCTTTTTCAGTCGTTATTTATGGTGCTTTCTCGGATTTGATACTGTTTGGCCTCACATGCATGTTCAATTTCAGTATCATCCGCATACATAGTCGAAAGACATTTGTCAGTTATGCAAGGTAAGTCATTTAAATATAGCATAAACAAGAGGGGTCCTAGAATCGACCCCTGTGGCACACCTATAGTGACAGGTAGGGGTACAGATGTTTGTCCACCTATTGCCACAGACTGCATGTGACTGGTTACATGACTTTCAAACCAATCTTTTTCAGTGGATGTGACTCCAAAAGCTGAGAGCGTATTTAGGAGGATGCCTATATCCACTGTATCAAACGGTTTGCGTAGGTCAATAAAGACTACACCAATTACTAATCCTTTATAAATATTTTCAAGCCATCGATCAGTAACATTAAGGAGGGTAGTAACGGTCGAATGCATGTTGCGGAAACCAGATTGTACACATGTGACTAGGTTATATTGATCCAAGAACTCTGTGAAAGATTTGTGAACAAATCTTTCCAGAATTTTGGAGACTATTTATTGGCAAAATAGATATTGGTCTATAATTATTTCTGTCAGTACGGGTACCTGATTTATGTATGGGTATTACCTTTGCTAATTTTCATTCCGTGACAAATTTACCACTTTGGAGAGATAAACTCATAATGAAAGTGAAAGGATTACGAATGACAGGCACTGCAGCTCGGAGAAGCTTTTCGGAAAGCTTGTCTAGGCCCATTGCCTTGTTTTCAGGTAAGCATACCAGTTGTTTTCTTACGAACTCTGCAGTAATAGTGGGAAACTTGAACGCTGGCATGTCTGGTTGAAAATATTGATCACGTACGACATGACTGTGTGTAGTTGGTATTTTTTGAGCAAGGTTATGTCCTACAGAAGTGAAGAACTCATTGAAGGCATTTGCCATGGACTTATGATCATATAAAATTTGTCCATCAACGAGTAGTCCATGCGGGGTTGATTTTGCCTTCCCTGGGTGAAGGCTTTTTTGATATTTCCACATGAGCCTGGGCTTGTATTTATTTTCTAAGATGAGTCCTGTATAATAAGTCTCGTTTAGCAATTCTTAGGGAGTTAGCTACCATGTTACGGAAATGTTTGAAGAACTCCCAGAATATTTGTAAGCCTTTGCTATGAAACTTATTTTAAAAATGATGTTTCATCTTCATGTCTTCTTTGATTTCATCATTCAACCATGGTAAAAATGTTTATCTAACTCTTCTGTCGACAACAGGACAGTGTTTGTGACATACTTTGGTAAAAGTATCCTTCCATATCTTATATGCCACATCTACATCAGTTTCATCCTATATAGATGACAAGTCACACATAAAAGGCAACTGGTGCTTTTAAACTGGTTCTCTCAACTTTCGAAATATTTTCATTAACTACAGATATGGTGTTTTTCCCAAAATATTTGAACCATACCACTTAAACCCCAAGTTATTACTTGCACCAAACATCAAAAGAAACATGGTAGGCGTGTCATTTAGAAATTTTGAACATTATAAAATCACTCTACCTCCATCATGACTAGGAGTTGGAGAACACAGCCCACAGAATAACATAGTCAATCAGATTTCTATCCAATAGTTAAAAAAACATTGCCCATATTTTTAAGTTTCCACTCAACAATGAGATCAACATTTAACACAACAAAATCCAGACATTCAAGAATTACCAAACACCATCATTCAGCCTCCAATTTCAAAAAGCATTTCAACCTTAACATTCATTTACAATTCCTGTACAAGAAACTAGGCATTCTACATTTTTCGTAAGACATGGAGTAAGGTGTCGTACCATATGCATAACTGTAACTAAGAATGTTTATTGGTGATCATATTTGATCAACCTACATTCGAAAACATATTTTTGTCACTCTTACAGTTTTCTTTGAACATAAAAACACACTTGTAACGCACTATAAAAATCCTTTCCGTTGCCTGTCTTAATTACACTTTAAAAAATCTCAACTGGTCATGATAATAGTTTCCACCATCTAAGTTGTATCATTACACACTGCATGCTCTTTGGGATCTCCTTGATTTGACTCTTACCTTTTACAAAAATATATGGATGGTTGCAAATGTAACATTACACCTTGTCTTGTGCCAAATATAACTAAATAATAGTCATGCATGTTTGCTGTGTTACCGGAACAGAGGAATGAGTGACAGCTTTTCCTACAAGTCAAACTTTAGCTTTTTCCTATTTTGAGGTATTTATATCTCGGACATCACTGGTGATGTCTGGAGTCATGTCGTGTATTGTTCTTCCATTTGTTAATATCATTCATTATTCAGCACACATGCCCATGGCATTGCGCCACATAAACAATATCGAAATGAAAATGAGTTCTAATGTTCACGGACATTAACTCCTCCAGTGGTAGGTTTCGGACTGAGTCAGTAGTTTTCCTCCTTGCCTTTTCAACCCAATATTCCAGAGTATGTGAAGAAAGCTGTCGACATGCATCATTAATCTCTTCTCTGGGAATGAAGGCATGCTGCTACTGGAATGAAAGTCTTTCGGATATTGATTTTGATAGTATGATAATAAAATGAATACGCTTCATGTAATTATTGGCACTGAAATAGTTAAAACGTTTATATAAAATATACAATATTTGGATATACAAGAGCTGTGTACGTAGTCTACCAATCTTTTTTGCTACAGAGTATATATGTTATCGCACAGATGTCTACCAATTGCGAAATAAATCTTTTATCTGATTTTTATAAATCATTTATGCTTTTCAGTCTTTTTACTTGATAGTAAATTTACCGATCACAAGACATAGCGAAAGAATGATTATTGTCGCACCTCTAAAGTTATGATCGAGCATGAAATGCACATGACACTAATATTCGACAAATTGAAGTATCAAAAATTGTATATTTGTGGTGGTGTTTTGTTCACGTTATCCACTAATTCTCCACCATTAAGCAAACTGGTTTGTGAGTATCATGTTATATTTGGTGATGATGATTAATGAAAAAGGACTCTCGTCGTTTGTGTTAATTTTCCCCTTCTTCAGCCAGTGTAGACATAAACAAGTAGAATAGAATGGCTAATAAGTTATGATAGTGATTTTTTATTAATGTGGCATTGTCTGATTTCTGATACGTATTAACAAGGAATCCCAGGTGTGACAATCATCAATCTTTCCTGTTGATGTATCACAGCAATCATTTCTTTTGATAACCATATAGGCGCATTAATTGGGGAAAGCAAATACTAAAATACTGCAGTCCAAACCTTACTTGACAAGATGACGTATAAATCAACAAAAAGCTGGCCTTTCCTAGAGTCATATAGAAAAAACGATAAAAACAAAGCAGTCAGTTGAAATGTGTTATCTCTCTCTCCTCTCTCTCTCTCTCTCTCTCTCTCTCTCTCTCTCTCTCTCTCTCTCTATATATATATATATATATATGTGTGTGTGTGTGTGTGTGTGTGTGTGTGTGTGTGTGTGTGTGTGTGTGTAGGCCTTGAACGGTCCACAAGACCAGGAAGTGACATATGCTATTTGAAAACCATTTCTATTTCTGTTGCTCTCGCTTTGGAATTTCAAGAAAAATGTGCTCTGATGTTTTTAAGGTAATCGTCCTTTGTCACATTGCAAACATACAAATAAAATATTCCTTTTTTTTCTTTTTCTTCTCTTTTTTCTAGTACTACTACTACGACTATGACTACTACTACTACTACTACTACTACTACAACTACAATAAAGTACATGCACTGTTAATACCAATACTCCTCCTCCTCCTCCCTCCCCTACTACTACTACTGCTACTACTACTACTACTACTACTACTACTACTACTACTACCGATTTACTGTGCTGCATTTTGTTTCTCCAATTGGAGGGACATGCTTGTTCAAGAGTTCTACTTACAAGAAACAAATTGGAGAGCACTTAACACATTCTACTAGATCAAATCAATCGTCAACAACAGCGTGCCTAAACAACAGAATGGTTGATATTGTTTTGGGCTCTCAAGCAAGTGGTATCATATTTACATGTAGGTATTGCACTCGGTAAAAAAAAAAACATAAACAAAAATCCTTCAAAGTAAAAACAAAAAAACATCCAAAATAAAAATTAAAAAAAAAAAAACAAGAACAAAGTAAAAATTAAATCCAAACCACTTCAAACGATGCAGCATAGTTTCCTCTTATTAGAAAGAAATATAATGAGTGATTAAGCTGCTGTGCTGAATAATACTCCGTCAAAAATATCTAGTGCAAACAACTTCAGACGATTCTGCATATTTTGCTGTTATCAGATCAAAAGAAATATTGATTGTTTAAGTTGACAAAGCTAACATAACGTATTTGGGGGCTGCTCAACAAATTGATACCTGGTAAGATAGAGTAGACAAAGGGCATCATTGACCTGGGCTCAGAATTCATAGTGTACATCTCAAATTTAAATATAGCCTTGTCATAGCTTTACGTTTATATTTACAACCTTACTGAAAACAAATACCGATGTTTCCACAGTACAAACAATTCTTGGAAAGGTTGTTCGATATAATGTGGATTATGTGCATGTGGTACCATACATCCTCTTCCTTTATCACTACAAGAACCAAACTGGGATATTTTTGGAAATGAGTCACTAGCATTTAAGGTGTCGGATCAATATAAATTAACATTCAACCACATAAGCCAGATCGTGTGATTTTGTCTTGTAGTATTGTCAAATATACAAACTGTAAAGTATTTTACTTTACAGTATTGATGTTGCCACTTACTCAGAGGTACAGGGTATATGAGTAGAAGCACTGAAAATGATTAATACAATAGAATTACAAATGGACCAGCAAGATGTCTCCATGCAATATAGATACACTAGTTAAAATACATTTTATTTCGTAATAATAAAATGTTAAAACTACACAGATACGATATTACAAAGGGAAAAGGGACCTTTTTCCCAATGGAAATCCCTAATATGAAGAGAAGAAAGTAGCAGGACACAAGGAGGCATAACGAAAACGGGCTTGAAAATAATTACCACAAGATAAGAACAGCTAGAAGGGATTAAATCAAATGTCACTATGACAACATCGTCACTTACCACTTTCATGTACACGTACTCATGAATTCAAACATTCTGTTCAGCCAATGACTTTTGGTTTAGAACGACCAGTAGCTAAGATATATTCATGAGTTGCTGACAAATTTGTTCATTATCTCACACTGTTTGCAAAGTGAATGGGGCGAGAGAAGGAACACTAGAATGTAGTTTTGATTGTGGTACAGTAAATAAGGGGCAGGCAAAAAATAATGCCAAACATCTTCAACAGCTGAACCACAGGAGCACTGAGGGTAGTTTAGGGCATAATAATAACTATGTTTAAAGGAATTTAGCTGGCTGGCAACCAATGCAAACGTGTGCTGAACAAAGTGAAATCTGTCAGCAAGAAGTAGTGGGACCATTGCGTGTTAATATCGTAGCCCCAAATCAGTCAAAGTCTAAAAGTGTCAAAAACTTGACAAGTCTATCAACATTAACATCATCAGGCACAACAGCGACACTTGAAGAGCCATCCAGCAATACATTATTCATTAAACGTCCAAAGAGAATGTCATATTGACGACATAGAGATAATGACTGTCATAAAAATTAGAAGCGGACCACAGTTTTCACGATGCTAGAGGTTATATAGCTCAAGAAAATTTATAGTTTGAGGAACTGGTTGGTAAAACGTAGACTTAAAAGCTTGAAGTGGTTCAGATCGACAAATAGCAACATGTGCCACGTCCCATAATGAAACTACAGTTGAGAAAAAGGATTTACTAAAATGTTTGGTTCGAGGTCTAAAATGAGGTAGATCGAAGCACTGCCATGGAGTATAAGTGACAGTGTTCAGAACCGTAGCAGTAATAGAGCATAAGCTATTACAAGAGAGCTTCTTAACCAGCTTATATACTGATTGACAAAATTTAAAGAATGAGTATTGTTGGGTCACAATTAAAGAAGAGAAAAATAACCCAATTTACTTTTAATCGTTTTATTCATGTTACTTGAAGGTTTTTTGCAAGCAAAGTGTGGTTACAGTTCAACTGACAAACACAAAAGCCAGCCACTGGGCCGAATTAGCCCAAAGGTTATACCCCAAAATCTGCCAAGCACAGTAGTGTCATTATCACCATGAGCTCTTCAAAGTGCCTTTTGCTGTGTCACAAGACCATCTGCAGCAATGACAGCAAGTACATGGGATGACACAGGGCAATACAACTTTTGAATGTATGTTTGTGGGATTTCTGCCCAATTTGTCTGCAAGTTGTAAGCCAGTTTCTCAGTTGTTTGAGGTGGATACGGTTGCCTGTAGATTGTATGCCCCAAAATGTCCCTCGCATGCTCAATTCAAATCGAGGTCTGGATTTCATGCTGGCCAATGGAGATGTGTGTACTCCTCATGTTTATGAAACTGCTCAACAATGTGGGCTCTGTGGGTGAGCATTGTCATCTTGGTATAGGAAACGTGGACCTATGGAGTCTGTGCCAAAAGGTATCGCAATGGGGTCAATGATCCCTGTACACTTGTGCTGTCATGGTTCCATTCACAATCTTCAAAACCGATGTATGCCTCCATGATATGGCACCCCATGCCATCACCAATCCTCCTCCATTATGGCACACATGGCATACATGCTCCCTGGCATGGGGAGTATTCTTTTCCCACCAGAGTTTTACCCTATCATCACGAAAGTTGGTACAGAACCAAGACCTTTTGCTGAATATAACATTGGGCCACTGGTCACAGCTCCAGGTTCTGTGGTCTCTGCACCACCTTACCCTTGCTTGTTGGTAGGTGGCAGTTCTTCAAGAACTCAGGCCACCCTCATGCCATCATCATCTCACTGTTCTTTCACAGATGTTCTGTCCAGTTATATCTCACAGATGTTGTTTTCTTTGTGACCCCGACGAGAATGAATGGCTATGGAGAAAGTGCAACAGTCTCTGGTCATTTTGTGAGCCAGTGATTCTAGGCCACCCTCCCCCCTACCTCTGACTAACACTGCCTCTCTCTCTCTCTCTCTCTCTCTCTCTCTCTCTCTCTCTCTCTCTCTCTCTCTCTCTCTCTCTCTCTCTCTCTCTCCAGCCTTTTAAATCAGACAACTCACCACACTGAGGGAATCTTTTTTGGCTTCAAACTGCTTTGCTACAGAGCCACATTATCTGTAAATTTTGTCCTCAGGTAAACGTTGGCACATCCCGACCATGTCGGAAGTATGTGTGCACAATGTGAGGCTTCTGGAAGAAAGTGAGACTCAACTTTGTTGCAGGAAAGTGTCACTGGGATCTTAACCAGTGCAAGACAATCACGCATAACGTAAACATAAATGTACTGAGAGTCCCTCATGGCTCTAGAATAACAATACCGGGTGTAAGTTTTTCTGATAGGAATTAAGAGGGCCTCATATTTTCAATTACTTAAAAACTTTCTGGCAGTATATACATTAAAGTTTATTTAAAACTATTCCTCTGTTTAGTGAAAGTATGCCATCCAAATTCCTCATACAATTTTGCATTACGGTTATTATACATTGTCCCAGTGACAATGTGAGCAACATTTAAATGAATACACTCTATTTTTTATTTGTCATATGTAGTACATCCACCCGAAATAGGGCTACCATATTAAGAAAAATGGTCTAATAAAGGATTTATAAATTGTTTCCAAAGTTAGTAGATCAAGAATACAAGTTACACCCTTCATGATATTGATTACTTTACTGGATTTGGCAATAATTTCATAAGGTTTAATCTCATGAAATAGGCAGCATGCACATATGTTAATAAACACCTGAGGATACAAGATCAGCCCTCATGCAAGGCTGGGGAATTTATTCTTGATGATGCTTTTCAAGCTAATAATAAAGCAATATTCTATTTCTGCACAGATTAAAAAACAAATTTATGCCTTTTGTGACTAAAGACATTTCAGTCAGTTTTATATTATACATTCAGCATCCTACAAGTCAGAAATGAAATTTGTTTCTTCACATTGGTATTGAAAGATGAATACTGATGTTTTGGTAACTCTTGAATCTATTTGATGTCATGATTGGGTTGAAATTTATGAATATGGGTAATGTTTTTCTGAACTTCTATGGAATGAAAGATATTCACTTGTTTTGAACAAGCTACAGTATCAAGCATCCTTATTTACATATGCTTCCTTAGTCTCTACCACTGTACCATAAAAGAACTTCATGCCAATATTGCAATTTTTAAATCTAAAAAAAAACAAGAGGCCTGTGTGAACAGCCCATGCTCAGCTGATCTTGACATTCATCACACTTGCAGCTCTATGAACTTGGGAAAGGATCAAGGTCACCCATATTCTAAGTAAGTCTGACCTTTATAGAAGGACACTAACATGTGCAACATCAAGGTTCAAGCAGTTCTCAAGTTATAATGAAGAGTAAAATTCATGTATGTTGCACTGTGACCCCACAAACGAAGTCAAGGTCATTCATGTACTGTCTAAGCATGACCTTAATACAGATACATTAACATGAGCAGCATCAGGGTACTAACTCAAAACAGATCTCAAGTTATCAAGTAAACAGTAAATTTCGTGTCAGTTGTCCTGTGAATTAGCATTAGAATGCCCATTAACTTACATATTAATCAATATGAAAGCTGCATTGACCGATAAGTACCCGAATTGAAAAAAATCGTTAAAAATGAGGAATCCACAGCATTCCTACATAGTGAAAAATTTTGTTTGACCCTTCTACAAGGAACATATCCACCATGTTTCAGCTTAATCTGAGTGACGGTTCTGAAGAAGAAGTCGAAAATAGGTAAAATATGAAAAAATCATAAAAAAAATAGAAAAAAATTGCAGCGCCACCTGGTGAACAAATTAAGAGATAGGAGTTCCAGGAAGTGTTCCTGTGTGATATTAAAGTAATTCTTTGAGCGGTTTCAGAGAAAAAGATTTTTTAAAAGTTGCCAAAAAAGAACAAAAAAAAAATCATTAAAAATCCAAAAATCACTGGACTATGACCATTTGAACAAACTTGGTAGACACCCACCCAGGGCACATCCCCACCAAGTTTGAAGTGGATCTGGCTGACGGTTTTGGAGAAAAAGTCGAAAATGTGAATTGTCGACGGACGATGGACGGATGGATGGACGGACGAGTGACGGAGGACCATAAGATAAGCTCAGCTGACTGACAAGTCAGCTCAGCTAAAAACCAAGAGTGTGTTCTATGCATGCTTCACTTCATGCTTAAATTTTGTTTCCAGCTTGCAAGGTCCTTTCAAATGTCATTCCAATTGAAATGCACAAGTGCCCTCATGTGCAGAAATACACACATACACATCCATACTCACTCCCACACATGCACACACATGTACACAAACCGTGTGAGGTAGCTCATGGATCAGCATGAAAAGACAACTCTGACGAGGTTTATGACCTAGGAATAGACCAAAACACATTGAGAGCCATGAGGTGCCATAATGAGTGTGATAATTGTGGCAGCTGTGAAACAAAAAGAAGGCTATAAGGTAAGCTATGTGCTTTCATAATCCCAGGCAAGACTGGCATGGTAAATGCATGCATTTCTCTTCTTCTTAGACATGAAATCAATTTGAGAAGAACACTTTTTTAAATTTCAGTAATTGCAATTCCGCTTTAGTCATGTCTTTGCTCTAAAAACCAGTAATCTGAACAAAATGTGCCACTACCTACTTCCGTTACTCAAAAGATAAGAATAGACTCATTAGCAGAATGACAACGTTCAATAATATGAAAAAATTTAATCCTTGAATCAACCCATGAGGAATTCAAGAATGAATTGCACAGAAATAGTCTGGGGGCCCATATTGTAGTTCTTGCACCATTCCATACAAACAGACCTGTGTACATCATGCAGTTCTAAAGAACAAGCACAAGGGTTCTTGGTCATGCAGTGCCCCTCTTGTGATAATCCATGAGGCTGTACACTCTGTATGAGAGTACCCAAATGTGAAGTTGAAGGATTTTCAGAAAGACATGTTGTGACAGATGGTTTTTTTGTGTGTTCTTGTAGAGTCAATGTTTGGGAACGCTTTGATCAATAAACCAAGACTTCTTGTGCCATCACTGGTGTAGCAGTATGAGTTCACTTTCCTTTGGACCTTCTCTATCACCATCAGGATGCGAGGGGCCAGAAAGCAAGAGCAAGAAAGGATGTTGTTTCAAGCTCATTGGTGGCCTAACCCGGCTTGTCAGGGAGGGGAAAGACAAAGGGTGACCATTTGAAGTTGTTGCCCACTGCAAACAGGTCAATATCAATGTGCTTTAAGCATGATGTATTCAGGTGAAGTAGTAACCAATCTGTGGCAAATGATCTATGATCTATGGCTAAATAGGTTGGCTTTCACATGAAGAGACCCCACCATGTAATATTTTAGTGCAGTCACATGATTCTGTAGACACCATATTAAGATGGTTTTCATTTGGGAATAGAATGAAGTCTTACCCATGTTTGTGTAGATGTATGTTTTCCCTGTAGTTAGGACTTGAACTTCACTAGGGTGATGCAAATAGCCTCCATTACCAGCCAGTTGGTAATAAAAGTTTCTATTGTTGGAGCGAGCATATGCATGCACTGTGAAAATGAAGGTGCCCAATCCTTGCAGCTTTGAATGCGTTCACTTTAAGAGTCCTCCAAGCCCAGAGGAGCTCTACAGAGTCACCTATCATATTATTGGCCCAGACAGACTTCCACTAGGTGGACTTCTATGCAGGCAGAGACTGCATTTAAATTGCCACGACGTCAGAACTAATCATTAAAAACAATCTTCTAATGGAAACGCTATAAAATGTACTCTTTGAAAACAGATCTGTAGATACATAAAGTGTGCTCCAACCTGGATTCGAAGAAATTTGCAAGTAATTTTAAGTCTAGACAGATTGTCAGATCAATGCTGTCTTTTTGCTGGGGGTATAGAGCTTTGACTCATACAAGTAAATGTGTCGACAGACCGCATCTGTGTGTAAATTATTCCACGACACTCACAACCTAGATGGTCATCAGTGGGCAAATGGGGCTTATCCAAAGGACATGCCAAGAACTGGTAGGTGTTGTTGTCTGTCGTAAACTGAAGAAACTTCCAACTTGACCTTAGAGGAGTTGATGTGGAGGTATGCATTCTTCAGACTCGTAACATTGCTCAGTCACCTTGCGTGACAGCTGCAGAATTTTAGGCTGCTGTCTCCATTCTTGAAGTCTATTTCGTGTTATAAAGGTGTTCAACATGGACAAGCAGTCAATTACTGGCCTCAAAGTGGCATACTCCCATTACAACTAGAAAGAATTGGCTGCTAAAACGCAACTCAGGTCTCAAGATATATTCTTTTGCTCCGTTTTCCAGGACTTTTGTTAGGGTTGGCATAAGGAACACTCTGACCTCTTTTTGTCTTGAAGGTTAAAGGCTAGGTGCTTGTAAAGGCAAGACCATAGCCATAGTTTACCAAATGTATGGATTGATAATTTGTATACTTTGCCCACCTTTGTTAAAAAATTATCGATGCACTGCTACACTCTGTAGTGTGGGAGAGATTAATAGAGAATGTGGGATACCTGGTGGATTCCCCAAGGGCCAGTTTTCTGGCTGTCTCAGACCTTTGTCACACTTAACAAGGTGGTTTTTGCTGCATCTCCTATGCTTAGCACAATTACTGCCTCGCAGCACCTCGAAGTAATAAGGCCTGTGAACGAAGGCACAGCATTTCTTTCTATTGGCCTCAAAAAGCACCATAATCTCGATACAATCATACTAAGATAACACACAACATAAACATAAAACTAATGTTATAGGTATGTCAGAAATGTGTTCCTGGGATGATCCAGCAGGACTTGTCCCCAAACATGTAAGCTGGGTGCTGCAGTTTTGCTTTACTCTCGCAGTAGCGGATCCCAGAATTGAATATCCCCAGCATGGTGTTCCATTGGTGGTGTATTGTGACATAATAGAGTCAATATGAAGCCACATGAACATCTGAAACTCCAGATATACACCAGACATAGGGTGCAGAGCAATAATATGTCCTAACTGTATTTGAATGCAAGCTACAGTTAATTTGACAACTAAGTAATGTTTACAGTTCCTTGACTATTCAGTCCAGTCAAAGAATGTGAGCTAAACAGTGTAAAGAAAATTAAAGTAGACCCACAATTGTCTGTTGAACAGAGTACCCTGTCTGTATTCTTCACACAACACCAGGATAAACTTCTATGTAACACAGGGATAATATAGGATTCTGATTCAGTGAGACAATTAATTTTCTTTGTCTGCAGAATGGTGTCATGTATCATCTCTCAAGGTGTGATAAACAACTGCAGTTTCTATGCAGAAAAAAGCTAAGCATAATCATACAGAAAATGTGACAATGACAACTTGCAAACACTTAAGGCAATTGTTTTGGAGCCTCCGCCTCTTTCATCTGGGGCATATTGTCACAACGCATATGGGTAAACATTCTGTGCAGGCTGTATAAGGCTTAATATAGAAAGGCAATCATAAATCAAAGACCACATACTCCAAAAAGTATCATGGAAACGACGAGATGAGTGTCATGCTGGCACCATTTTGTTACAGGATGTTAGAAGATATCCATAAAACTTGAGGCATTATATTCTAAAAGTCAGCTAAAAGGGAGAGGAAAATTAATACCATTGATTTGTTTTGCAAACATATTTCTGAGATGCATGTTACTGTGTTTGAGTAACCACCATATATATGTCATTGATGCTGTTTTATGCTGCCGGTTGAAAAAAAATTGCCACCCCCATCGGATTTAACATGGACCCCTCTAAATATGCCTGTCTATGGGAAATATGAGTGTTGCATGGAATATAATGTAATATCAACAGGATACCTCAGGGTATGCTGGAGCAGTTACACACACAAAGAAATGTCTGAAGACGAGACAACAGCTAGAGAGGTGTGAAAAGTTTGTCTGGTCTTGGGGTGCCTATGGGGTTATAAGGGGGCTATGACACCACTGGGATCAATTTGAATCCACAATGCCATGGTGTACAGGTCACCTGCAACTGTCTTAATTTGATAGGGGCAGAGTTGTAAGGATGTCTAAAGCTGGCCTTTCCCAGTGGGAGGTTGCCAGGATAATGGTGTGCTCGAGGCCATAGGTAAAAAGGTGGTGGGACTGTTTCCAGGAAACCACAGGATGCAGGAGGAAGGCTGGATCTGGGTGACCAAGACCGCAAAACGTGATGGACGACCATTACTTGATCCAGTATGTGAAGAGGCACAGGTTTCTTTCCACTGAAAGGTATCATCAACGGTAGCGCCAATCCTGCAAGCGCCAATCCTGCACATGCACCCTGAACTAAAAATCAATGGAACAGCATGATGTGGCCACATTAATCCCGATTATGCTTGGATTTCCATGATGGAAGAAAAGGAGTTCGACAAATGCCTAATGAGGGGTTGGTAGAAGGATGTATGGTTGAACATGACAACTATGGAGCAGGCAGTGTCATGATGTTAAGTTAAGGTGCTCTATTATATATATGATCTTTTGTTATTTAAATGGCAAGCATACAAAAAATGGTAGATGTGCAACAATGAATATGACTAATTGTGGGCAAGAAAGAGTGCATGCAATTCACGGGCACTTTTTGGAACCCCTGATCCCCTGCTTCTTTGCATTTTTCTCATTAGGAGTATACATCCGCAATTTTGGGTTTATTGACTATTGACCAGCACAGTAAATGTAACAAATTATTTGAAATGTTTATAATTATTTTCTAGTTAAAAGAGCAAAAAAAAAAAAAAAATTACATTTTTGGGGATGGAGTGAGACCTATTCTGGCCCAATGACTCAGTTTCCTATTATAATAACATATGTTTAAATATACCATATGTCTTGACATGTAAAGATGATGAAACACAAACGAAATATGCATCCATAACCTAAGCCAGACAAAAAGGACGAGGTTTCATGTTATCTTGGCAGATTACCTCATCTAATTTATATTGCTGGGGAAAAAAGATGCCCCCCCCCGTTGGGGAGAAAATGGTGGTCCTTAAAGAAGTTGTTGTTTTAGTTGTTGATGTTGTTGGGAGGCTGCATGCATCAATAGTGGGTGTGACCACTACTTTTCTCCAAGCAAGCTTGGACCCGCCTTGGCATGCTGCTTGTCATCTTGGTGATCTCAGCCTGGGGAATTTGATTACACTGGCCTGTGAACCTCTGTGCCAGTTGGTCCAGGATGACTGCAGGCTCTTCATACTCATCCCACATTCGATGGCCAAGCACATCCCACGAATGATTGATGTGGGACAGGTCAGGAGAATGGGCTGGCGATGGCAACAATGGGAATTTGTGTTGTTGTAGATACTGCATGCTGACTGGGGTGGTGTGTGGTCATGCATTATGCTGTTGAAACAGTTACCCTGGATAGTGTTGGATCCATTCATCTACTGTGGGCAGGATCTCACCCACTTGAAACTGGACTGTTAGTGTCCCACTCACCCTGATGAGAGCTGTTCTCCCTGTTGCTGTAATTCACCACCCCAGTCAGCATGCAGTATCTACAACAACACAAATTCCCATTGTTGCCATCGCCAGCCCATTCTCCTGACCTGTCCCACATCAATCATTCGTGGGATGTGCTTGGCCATCGAATGTGGGATGAGTATGAAGGGCCTGCAGTCATCCTGGACCAACTGGCACAGAGGTTCACAGGCCAGTGTAATCAAATTCCCCAGGCTGAGATCACCAAGATGACAAGCAGCATGCCAAGGCGGGTCCAAGCTTGCTTAGAGAAAAGTAGTGGTCACACCCACTATTGATGCATGCAGCCTCCCAACAACATCAACAACTAAAACAACAACTTCTTTAAGGACCACCATTTTCTCCCCAACGGGGGGGGGGGGGGGCATCTTTTTTCCCCAGCAATATAAATTAGATGAGGTAATCTGCCAAGATAACATGAAACCTCGTCCTTTTTGTCTGGCTTAGGTTATGGATGCATATTTCGTTTGTGTTTCATCATCTTTACATGTCAGGACATATGGTATATTTAAACATATGTTATTATAATAGGAAACTGAGTCATTGGGCCAGAATAGGTCTCACTCCATCCCCAAAAATGTAATTGTTTTTTTTTTTTTTGCTCTTTTAACTAGAAAATAATTATAAACATTTCAAATAATTTGTTACATTTACTGTGCTGGTCAATAGTCAATAAACCCAAAATTGCGGATGTATACTCCTAATGAGAAAAATGCAAAGAAGCAGGGATCAGGGGTTCCAAAAAGTGCCCGTGAATTGCATGCACTCTTTCTTGCCCACAATTAGTCATATTCATTGTTGCACATCTACCATTTTTTGTATGCTTGTCATTTAAATAACAAAAGATCATATATATAATAGAGCACCTTAACTTTTTGTTAAAGTCACATACTTTGCAATTATCCGACTTGGGGTATTTTGGCTACGTTATAAGCCATAATTCTTCTTGTATTTAGCATTTGGTTCTGTGTATTTAATTACAATTAGGTGTACAGCTGCAAAATGTGACACCAACGCCAAATTTAACTCGATATTTTGCGTTGACTTGACAATTTGCGGGTGTGCACGGTTATTTTGTATATCACTTGCCTTGGTAGCCTTTTTCACTGCCAAAAACAAGTATAATTGCCAGTGCTTATTGGGCAAAAAATACCAGTGCTTTATAGTAACATGGTCATTTATCAATAAACAAAAACTAAAATGACCTAATAATTACACTGTAAAACAGTAATAGAATAATGCATTTGGGAGAAATAAAAATAGGACAATGGTACCAGAACAACACAAAACTGTTAATCTGCCACCGATGTTTTATAATATGCAATGCAATTTTCTCATTCAGGTTTTGCATCGATAAGGATTGAAGTAAAAGGTGTATCTGTTTTTAATGGACTTAAGTTAATGCACGGTTACAATGCACAGCAAATTTAGGGACAATTAAAGTATTGTCAGAGTTCATTTTGAATCACAATAATCAATATATCATCAATATGTCAATATAAATTAGATGCCCCAACATTTTTGTCATTTGACAATGGCAGCCACTGTCTGTATGGAATTATTGAAGCTCTTTCCTTCAAAGAAGACCAAGTTCCGTGTTGTCCATACTGCACTTGACAGGATTTTATTTATAATGAGGGAATTAAAACTATGGTGTGATCCTCCCCCTAGACTTTGACACCAGTCAGGAAATTGATCATTATCACCTTGGCTAGTAGCAGCCTTTGGTCAATGAAGCCTGTTACCATAGTAACCATACTAAGAAACTAGAAACTGAGTCATTTTTTCCAAAGTGATCTTGTCAAAGAAGGGCAGACCCCAACAGAGTAGACAAAACACGCAATTTTGGTCTGTAATGGAGGCAATTATAGCTCGAATAATTCCAATATAATTTTCCAACTGTTACTATGAATATCAACTTTGACGTATGTTGGCTCCAATTATCATGTTTTATAGACAAATTACTATTCAGTGTGTGGGCCATCCGCGTCAAAATATGACGTACTTCTAGTGTACGGAGACCAGTCCTTAACCCTTATAAGGTCATTTTGTACTGACTCAACAGCTTTCCTCGGTGCACCGAGCATCCAGGGTACACTGAAGAAAGCTATTGACAATTGGCATTTTCTTCTGGTAAGCCTTCCATGAAATTTTCATTGAAAATTGCAATAAAATTGGACAGTTCTAATAAAACAGATGACGTAGGCGACTTTTAAAATTACCGGCCGTTGAATCCATTTATGTAGAAACATTTGTCTCCCATTACCAGTGGTATATATGTTGCCATCAGGATGATCAGGTAGCAGAAAGATAACGAGTAATTGATCATGCTCATCACTTTTGAAAGTGTACTCACATTTTCAATGAAAATCAGGAAATGGGAAAAATATTATAATGACCACTAAATTCGACTGTCTGTCATTCCCCATCATTGTTACGTCGCAGAAACCTAGTGGGCTTCAATATTATAGCTGACAATCCTTTCATTTTCCCGAAGTTTTCGGCAAGTAACATTATACATGTCAGCATATTGGCTTTATACTCTTCGCCTCAATTTGTACATAACCTTCAAAAAAATATTGGGTCGCACCAGTTGGAACATTGCCAGTATACAAATAGTATTTTACTGTTTGTGGAGCTGGTAAGTTACTCAAGTTTTGCAGGAATATTGTTCTAGTCTCACTTACGCAGTATATGAAGTCATGCTACTTTAAATGTGATATGTCGAATGATACCCTCCCCATGTTGCTCAGTCGCTCAATTTTAGGACATTTGGACCTGTGTCGGCCATTTATTTCAGGTATGTGGAGGAAATGATGAAATGCATGCCATAAATCGGTACATGTATGATAATGAATAGGATGTATTGCTTTCGCGTGCTATTGAAGTGTTATGTATAACCAATTTGATCCCTCCTATTTCAGTTGTGTGTTACTGCCCCTTTATAATTTTATCATAAGGGCATATATAAATTCACCATTTCGTTTATCGAACATTTGGCTACACCAGCAATTGCAATTTCTGCACTTTCGACTACAATCTCGACAGTGGTATTCAGACAGCATAATTAAATATGTTGCAATAGATGTTCTTTTGATTTGTTTTCCGTGTATTTCATTACGTCTTTTCGTTGGGACTTTCAAAAACGCATATACAATATTGAAGCATATGTTTTCACTGAAGTTATTCTTAACGAATTTATTCGCCGTATAGGCGCTAGAAAAATCGGCTGGCTTCGGTTTATTGCGATTTGCATCTTGCATTACTTATATCTCTTGGATTATGGATTTCCTGTTTATCAATGTGCTTATTTTCAAAACATTGTCTCAAAGCGTTTGATATCAATGTCTTTGAAGCTTGTCCAAAGACAAACTAAAGCGTATTAGTGTAGCTATAGTTCACACTTACCAGGCAATTGCTTTCTCTGAGACCTTTTGTCTGAAGGGACCCAACTAATGGGATGAGAGGGGAGGTTGGTAGGTATATTCCACAACAACTTATACTTATTGCATCTCATGAGTAGGAAAGCCCAGATTTTGAATTATTATGGGCTAAAGTGAAATTGTACAATAGCTAATTTTTATGGGGACTCTTCACAGGTCACCCGACTGCCTAGCGTTATTCTGGCATCGTTACAATCCAAATGTGACCATGTAAAACTAGCAGTATTCATAATATCATTACCTGAATACTTATTTTACAACAGCGCTTGGCAAACAAACTTTATTTCTGTACGACATATTTCCTGCCCCCCCCCCCCCCACATCCAATTACCCAGTAGTATATCAAGTAATAACTCGAGTGTTTTAGACCCAACTTTCTCCACCATCCCTGATACATCCACCAACTAACTTTCTTATCAGCAATCCCTACTTGTGATCACAGCATAGTGTCTGCTAACAATTTTTCCAACGACAAAGGAGCTCGCATAATAAGTTAATTTTGGGGTATAAGGAAGCAATTTTTGATCACCTTTGCGATCATTTAAATTGTATGCAGGATGACAATTTTCTTTAATCTAATGATCAAAAGCAATGTTGTATTCCTAGAGCGATTTTTTTCCGCATTGATGACCTTATATGATATTCATCTTCTTTACGCCATGAAAAGCTTATGATCATGCGTTAGCGGAAACTGTAACAATGGAGTGCACAGCCACAATACGAGGGAAACCCATGCCGACTCTCACTGATATATAAAAAGTATCATAATATGTTGGTATGACTGCCTTGAATGTCTGGATTTCCTCCTTGCTTGTTTGACGACTGACGGGTTCTGATCATGGATGGTTCTTGTTTGCTTGGTGTTCGGTGCAGTTTCTCTAGCATTGTTGAAAGTGGTTGTCCGCTTCTGTTTTTCATCACGGTCATAATTTTTATGTTGCCAAAATGACATCTTATTCTCTTTAGATATTCAATGAATAATATATTGCTTGGTTGATATTAAAGTCTTGCTGTTATGTCAGTTATATGTATACTATTAGGCAAGGCTAATTTTCGATTCCCTTACAGTCAAGACACCTACACCACCCTTCTCGTTCCACAAATACAATTGCAATTTTATATATGTATGAAAATGAAGTTCTGGATACACTTAAGAGTATTCATATATTCAAAGCAGCTGGTCCCGATGGAAAACGTGTCAATAAGTGAATAATTAACTTATCTTTGAGCCAAAAACATTTGCCATCCATTTGGAAAGAAGCCACTGCATAACAGAGTTGACAACTTTCTCTGTTACAATAATAATAATAATAATAATAATAATAATAATAATAATAATAATAATAATAATAATAATAATAATAATAATAACAATGATGATGATGATGATGATGATAATAATAATAATAATAATAATAACTACTTCATTAGAAACCCCAGAGTGGAGAAAATAAATACAGAAGTCCATAAAGATAACTGTACATCACTGAAATATATGACGCAATTGAGATACACTATTATTACTGTTTAAAATCTGGAGCACAACAAGCCATTGAATGAGTAATATATAAGCACTAGAAACCACTAGAGGCCGTTTCTTAAAATGATACATGTAAATGTTCATTTCCATATGGTTTTATAAAACTGTCATGGAAAAGTAAAAACTGCAGGGATTTAGTAATGCCACCATACCCCTCCCCATGTGCTTTAATTTAGTCCAGGAGCCCAGTGCCAATATCACAGGCGACAAGTCGTTACTAACCATCTTCTCTAGCAACGTGTCAGAATATATCTTCCCTTTAGAACTACATTCAGTGAGCAAGTACAAATTAAGATCCCCGGTAGGTGATTCAATATCAAATATACGCGATATAAAGAAATTACAAGACGGTTAATTACATTTTCTATTGTATTATTATTTAATGCAGAGAACAGCTGAATGTCATATATTTATTAAGACCCAAACGTTGTTTTATAAGACATGCCTGAAGCGATTCCTTCTTCCTAATCTCACTAGGTTTTTTTTTAATTTAACATTCCATGCCATATAACAGGGCCGGAGCACAAACACTGTACCAAAGATGACACTTTATTTTGGTATCTGAACCAGGATAAGACATGCTTACTTCAGCTGAACTATAAAAAGATGGTCTGCGGCTCTGTGAGCGACTCTCCACACGGGCAAGTCCACTACCGCTGCCAAGAAACCATGTACCATGACTCGCAATTTCTATCTCGATTCCCTTTCAATACCAACCTGGCTCCGATAAAAACTTATGGTTGTCAGACATGAAACACTTTAAGTTTTCAGATGATTAAAAGAGAACCTCAACTGCTTGGATTATTTGGCAGATTCGTCAATTACCCTTTATTTGGTTGACCGCAGGAAAGTGGGTTAAACAGAGAGATGCGCGGGAGGACCAGAGTGCGTTCACAAATGTTACGGGTAGATAGACAAGCAAGTCCATCGTTGCTCGCCCTGGGTTTTAATGCCCGAGATGCAAATGGGTGAGAGGGGGGAAGGGGGGGGGGCGCTGGTTACGAACAATTTTGAAGTACAAAAATACTTTTTGATGCATGCGTCTATATTCCAAACTTGGCCATCCAAGACACCGTAGAATTTTGTATGAACTGGAGGTTTTCATTCCGCCCAACACATAATTGTAGGTTTAGCCTATGCTATACATACTTCTCAATAAACCCTTAGCAATAAAAAATAAAACAAAGTCGATATATATATATATATATATATATATATATATATATATATATATATATGTGTGTATGTGTGTGTATAAATATATATATGTATATAAAGATATATATATATATATATATATATATATATATATATATATATATATATATATATATATATATATTTAGGATGCTTACGCACGTAGATGTTTATTAGGAGACTGCATTGAAATATAAGCTGTTATATATCTCACAATCTGGCATATCTTGTACATATTTTCAGTTTAGCAGCGGTCAACCATCATAATTACATTACAAGCATTAATCAATACTCTAACGATATCCAGCATCCCTTTACTGCATTTTCGTCCCCATAATACCTCCGCACCAAAACCAGAGATAAAATACTTCCCAATTTATTTCAAGATGGCCAAAAACTCTGGAAAGCGTAAAGTAAATCTATTTCAAAATGGATCCAAGTCAGGTCCTATACGTATTGAATTATAAATTCAAAGTCGATCTACTGAATTGGTAAGCGTGGAATGAATGCACAATCCCTTCTCGAATATAAATACTAAGCTCAAACTGTCACATGAACCAATCATTAATCGCATAAAATGCCGCCAAAGGCCCTCAGCCAATAGCATGGCTGCACTGGATACCTAGGATCAACAGTTTTAACCCATTGTAGTTGCGTACCGGCTAACCAATATTTTCGGTCTCTACTCCGTGCCGACAGAAAATTACATTTTATACTGAACTGACTCAAGCATGGAGTTGCATTTCGTAGAACATCTACCAAATTCAAGTGCTGCATTTTCCACGATTCGAAGAATATAAAATATGTATATACTTTCCAAAGCATTGCATGGTAGCTGTGGTAGATCTGTACATTATCCTATACATCCTTAATGCGACGCTGTTTACTTTTTTTAATGTGGCAATCCCAAGATACATTTTCTGCTAGAATAACTGCTGTTTATGGACTTTGACCGGGACGCCTTTTCATCAGTAGATATTAGAACAAGCTTATCATTTTTAATAGAAACAATCATTTCTTCTGTTTTCTAAGGTTGAAACACACCTTCCAGTATTTACTCCATTCCTTTACTAAATCCAAATTGTTATTAAACTGAATAGTTTTTTCCTCTGATAGTTCGACCGTTTCCAAAAATAATATGTCGGCAGCATAGATGTAGGCTTCACAAGCAAATCACTAACTAAATCATATTAAAAAATACGACAAAGAGTAAAGAATCCAATACATCCCCGTGAGGAACACCGGAATCAATATTATCCAGCTAGAAAATCTACCTTCTATTTCAACCTACTGTTTTCTCAAATTTGAATAAAATTTTACCCCCAAATGATAAAGGTTCACAAATCCCATGGTGACGTAGTTTAGGGAGTAGCTCCCCGCACCTGACTCTACCAAATGCTTTAGAGATGTCTAGAAATATTGTTTTTCTTTCCCTCTATTTACAGCCTGACTGACTTCATGAACCATGCTGATTAGTTGGTAAACTGTACCATCATTTTTTTAAACCCTGAATTGCGGTATATTAATATATTTGTCAGTGTGAAGATATCATACAATATTTTACACAGATGTATTTCGCAATCGTTTTTTTAAAAGACCAGTCACAATTGCTTCTTTCCATCAGTGGAAAAGTAGAACTTATATATATATATATATATATATATATATATATATATATATATATATATATATATATATATATATATATATATATATATATATATATATATATATATATGGGGAAAACTGGCAGAACTTTATTTTGAAGTGTGTCCTGTCCACCTGTTTTACTTTCTTTCAATTAAAATAACAATTTTTAACACTTAATATTCAGTAATTACTAATTTGTTCCAGCATTCGATCCATTTTCACCGTCAGATCTGGATGAGGTGAGGAAAGATGACAATTGAAACACATTGAGATAGATCAGAATTGAGAGCGTTGGCTTTATCAAGAGTGTCTCGAAGATCATCAGCCTCATTTTCTATAATAAATAGTGTAATGGTTTTGGTGTTACCGCTACCAACCTGTTTTAGAGTTGACCCCGCATTTCTAGTTTCAGTACCTTTGGACTTAAAATTTTATAAACTTTTGCGTAACAATGTCGTCTGGCTTTTGTTACCATGTCTACAAAGTTAATTTTTAACCGATGGAAGAATCTCCAATCATCATCTTTTTTCTTAGACGTACTATATACACTGTTTCTAACCTTGGTGTGGTACATCAGTTGACCTGTCATAAAAGGATTATCATCAGGTCTGATTGTGACTTCCTGTTGAGGTATACAGTGATGAGAAACGTCGCTCAAAAAAGGTCGTCAAATTTTTACAAACATCGTTCACATCATCATTAATAAACATGGAGTCCCATGGGAGAGACGACAACTGTTCATATAGTTTGTCATTATCTACCCGAGAGAGAGAGAGAGAGAGAGAGAGAGAGAGAGAGAGAGAGAGAGAGAGAGAGAGAGAGAGAGAGAAGAGAGAGAGAGAGAGAGAGAGAGAGAGAGAGAGATATTCTTCCCAAGCTGGACATTAGTTGATACAAGGAGGTGCTCATGATGACATGTTGCTGTAGGCGAGATATTTCACACACTACTATTGATAGAGCCATTAACTACAAAAACAAGATCCAGTGCTGATCTGCCTCTGGTGGGCTAAATAAAAATCTGTTAAAAGTGAAATCTGTTAGTATCTTGGAATATATTGCTTTAAAGTGACCCTTTGAGGTTTTGGTCGCAAAATCGAAATCATTAGGGCAGCACAGGAAAAGAGAGCTTCCTGAGACTGCGATAAAAGTCCTCCAATATTCCTCACAAACCTCACCAATCCACTAATATTTCCACAAAAGCTTCGAAGTGCCGTCCATGTTACGCCACCCAATTCAGCTGTTCTGAAAATTGAGCATACTCCCACATGTTTTGCAGAGCCATCTTGTGGTTATGAACGCAAATTAACCAGTAGGTCTAAATTTGGTTGATTAAAACAAGATTTATTACTAATTTTTATTTGATTTTTTTTGTTCAATCATCGCTAAATACCATATATTAGAAGAGTAATTTTTCAAAACAAAACCCCATGTCAATAAAAGCAACAAATAGAAATCAATTGCACAATACTCTGCATCAACAGTAGTGATTAGGGATGGGCGTGTGAATGACAATTAGCTCTGCAGCACTCTTTAGACCATTTGAGTCATATCAACTCAAACTGGTAAAATTTGGTGCGGTGACCTGAATCTCACAATGTTATTGGTCACTTGCTGTCATGCATTATTAGCCATTTTAGAATTCCCAGTCGAACTCTTTATCACAAGTGCCACTAGTCCAAGAACTATTAGGCAAGTTTAAAGCACCCATAATTATAAAAGCATTTTGGACGTTCAGTTGTTATTGCGATAATTTTTAAAAAGCATTTAAGAAATTTCTAGACTCAGTTAAATTTTTGACCTGGTGGCCTGTAAAACTGCCTTTGAAATTTTGCATTTTTAAACAGTCGTCTCAATAATCAGACTTCACACTGGCTCAATTGTATGAATATGAATGAATATTGTTTATTTCAAACATAAGTCCATAGCCACAATACAATTATATATACAAAATATAAAGCCCACGTATAAATCGCACATAAAGTACAATGTGGTGGACAGAGAGACAGAGAAGAAAAGTAAAAACAATGCAGCATCAGGCACTGCAACTGAATTTACCACATATTATAAATTATGATTTAACTGCAAAAGATTGCGCCGCCTGGTTCTTACTGAGGACTACAGGAACAAACATGACGAGAGGACGACTTGTAACAATACATTGTTTGAATAGTCTATTACTTCACAAAATCTGTACGTCTACGTGATTACGTCAAAGTGCATCAAAAGTGTTGAGACAATTGCTGACTAAAATACCACTGGCACAACTGTCTCGTGCAGAGCCGAGGAAAACTAATCCACTATTAAGATCTGGTCTTTGCTTACAAATAATATGACCAGCCAAGTAAACAGCTACACCTCCACCGAACCCGGTGCGAATACCCCTGAAAAAGTGGAAAATCCGGGGATTTCTATGTCAACATCGGTAACTATTATCACGATTGGCTTCATTTAAGCAAGTTACATCAACATCGTTATGAATACACACAGATCCAAGCTCGTCAATTTTGTTTTTAGCCATAAGGCTGTTAACATTCAAATAAATAACGTTAAGTATGTTCATGTTATTCATACTAGGGTCAAGGGTTCGTGTGAATATTTCCAGGTAAGACCAGAAGAAGATCACACATGGGCAATATAACCGACAAATACATAAATAAGTGTATAGGTAAAAGTATACTAAGTCCAATACTAGCATAAAACGGGGCAATTATGTACCTACTTTGTGGGCGTACATTTTTACTCTTAACATGTGATGGGGGAGTTGCAGCATGTTTCTGCAGCGAGAACATCAGTACAATATTGGTTCTGACTATACATACAACTAAGAGCAGAATAAGCCACTTTGTGGGGACCATAAAGTTCCATGTCAATATTCCATGACAGTGAAACTGGAGTGCCACTCTGTATTCTTAGTCATCATCCTATATCTACTCTTGGCGAGGGTATTATGATATTTTCAGTGAACAGGTATTATTATCGGTCAACTTACAAAAATGACCCCAGTTTCCAGTAGAAAGTTAAGCATTTGCCGCATGAAAACAATAACAACTAGGAAAGATGATTTGCTGCATAGCAAATCAGTGTGTGTCTTCAAAGCATATTGGTATGGTAATATACAACTATTCCATAACACAGGAGTAGAAGTTGGAATGGCATCTCTATCTATTATAGCTTCGACGTTATTCAAGATTTGAAATTTCTAATGGTGCTATCTAGCATAATTTAAATTGCTAGAACTTTTCTTTAAAATTCATTGGTTGTGCAACGGTCAACAACCCCCTAGTAGAAGTTGGAATGACATCTCTATCTATTATAGTGTTGAAGATATTCAAGATTGAAAATTTCCAATACTGCTAATTAGCATAATTTAAATTGCTACAACTTTTGTTTTAGATTCATTACAGGCGCATGAGTCAACGACCCCCTGGTAGAAATGACATCTCTATCTATGATAGTTTTGAAGATATTCAAGTTTTAAAATTTCAAATGCTGCTAATTAGCATAACTTAAATTGCTACTTAAATTGCTGCGTAATGGTCAATAACCCCCTAGTAGAAGCTTGAATGACATCTCTATCTATTATACTTTTGAATATATTCAAGAATTAAAATTACAAATGTCCCTAATTTGCATAATTTTAAACATCTTCATTCCTTTGTACAAAACGGTCAAACTCCTTGTATGGAGGTACAACCATGCCAAGTTTGGAGTTTCTATGTGTAATAGTGTTCGAGAAAAGTGTCGGACAAATTTGGTGGTAAAGAAGAAAGAAGGAATTTCAGGAAAAACAAAAAAGTGTGTGTTGACACACACACTTTAATAAAGTTAGCAGTTGAAGACGCGGGTCCTTTGGAAATTGAAACACGCACACCGAGGAATTTTTGGTGTTGCTACACTGGAGCCATACTCCACGGATACCGAGATGGAAAATGCACATATATCTGTGCCCATTTCTACTCCTGTAAGAGAGCGAGAGTTGCGACACTTAAACAGTTAGTACTCCGTGTACTCGCCTGCTATCTGGTCACTTAATCGTGTTGCATTTGTGACGTCAGCATCCCAACCGCTCCGAATGTGTCGGAAAAAGAGCGATAACTCACGATGTGCGCATTTCAAGGTAGCAATTTTAAAAGGAGAGTAAAGATGCTATTTCGATACTGCAAGTGTAAACAAGTAATTGATATGGACGGAACAACATATTTACTTTGTGTATATGCAAATAAAACAGATTACAATCATCAAAAACTATACCGATTGGAACTTTCTTCACCTATCATAAGCAATGTCTACCATATCAGGTAATACAGAAGAAAGAGTAATACCAGTGACTGCAAGTGCAGAATTACGCCGCAATAGAAAAGCATAAAGTCAAATATGTTGTGTTTAAAGCGGAAAGTTTCGTGTGTCATGATTAAATGTAATTCAGAATTTCATATACAGAATAAAATTTATTATTTTCGGCATAGAATATTGTAATCCAGGGGTGCAATCTCTGTCTAGTTTGCAAACAAATATTTTTCATTTCGTTCCAATTTCAAAGAAACACAAGTTTCTTAAGTGAAATAAAACCAAATTCACGTCCTAGACCTATTTAGAAAGGTTACTTTGTAACAAGCATGCAGCACGTATGAGTCAAGACATAATGTATTCAGAAATCATGCATACTCAATGAAATACCCCTACCAAGTCCATATTTGGGCACGACTCATGGTAAGAAATGAAATCGTAGTCATTTGTACTGTTAAAGTCCTATGAAAAATTGGATACAGATTGTCAGATGACGTAGCACTGCTGGTATAAATGCCTAGATGGCTGGTTGCTCAGGCAGCCAGTCTGAGACTCAGTCACTCTGTATTCGGAGAAATTCTGTGTATTGTAAGGCTCACAATACATGATTTTATATCACTTTGTCTCATGTTGTCTCGTTCTTTCATTCTCCCTTTTTATGGTTGTTTAATTTAGAATTATGAGTGGCCCCTTAGCGTTTTCAGATTCACGTCACTTATATCTGTTTGGTTCATTCTCGGCTCAGCTAAACATGAATTATACTGCCTTATAAGACAAAAACTAAGTCCCCTTACTTCTGGTCACTTCTGGTGGCAATGAAAACTATCAATGTTGTGGTGCTTCTCGTTAACCTGTCACAAATTATCTGCCAAGCGACAAGCGACAACCAAAATTGACTTTTAATCTGAACAAAACCGTAACACGTGCATCTAAAAACAAGACGAAGCGCAAAGTGGAGTGCAAAAATATGTAGATAAAGTGATGAATATAGACATTTTAAACTACTATGGTCAGCAATGATATGCAATTCATAGAGATGCAACTCAAAGTTGAATTCATACAGGATACAAGAAAGTTAATGCAACAGCTAATCATCAAATTGTCATATGAATGTGGGCATGTCATGAAGAAGTATTAGACCCCTTAATGTAAACACGTACTTGATGTGGTTCAAAGGCCGTAATCGACAGAAAAAAGTTGGGCAAAATGAGTGCTGTATACGCCATATCATAGAACTGTTTATGTTCAAATCAACATTAGCTAAAATGCTGCTCATGAAAATTACGCTACAAGACTGGTGTTTCAGTGTAGGTTGTACATCACAGGGTGACTTCTATAGTACTGTAGTCTATTATGTGTGAACCAAGTTGTGTTGGCCCTGAGGCTTTTACAGGTCAACCACGAGGCAAAGACAGTAAAAACTAGGAAAGATGATTTGCTGCATAGCAAATCAGTGTTTGTGTCTTCAAAGCATATTGGTATGGCAATGTACAACTTAACTATTCCATAAAACAGGAGTAGAAGTTGGAATGGCATCTCTATCTATTATAGCTTTGAAGTTATTCAAGATTTAAAATTTTTAATGGTGCTTTTTTTACATAATTTAAATTGCTAAAACTTTTATTTTTAATTCATTAGGTGATTAGGTGCCAATTGTCAACAACCCCCTAGTAGAAGTTGGAATGACATCTCTATTATACTGTTGAAGATATTCAAGATTGAAAATTTCAAATTCAGAAAGAAAGAAAGAAGGGAGGGAGGGAGGAGGGAGGGAGGGAGGGAGAAAGAAAGAAAGGCAGACAGACAGAAAGAAAGAAAGAAAGAAAGAAAGAAAGAAAGAAAGAAAGAAAGAAAGAAAGAAAGAAAGAAGTGTGTGTTGACACACACACACTTTAATGATAGAATGCATGAGCAGGGATCTTGAGCATTTCCTGGACTGTGTAATTGTATATAAATAATGTAGCCCAAAATATTTTCTTTAAGAGCCACTGAACTGACTGGTGTCCAGAAAGAAAACATTAGACAGACATAGCCATTCAATCAATGCAGCCAATGTTTATATGACAAAATTAACTTATTCAGTGATGAACCCAAAGGACATGCTCTTTGCCAATTTTTTCAAATTTGCATTGCTAATACAATGTGTGAAACAAATAAAAAAGGTCAGAATATCACAAATCATGAGCAGATATTATATTCTATTATGATTGTCAGAAATTTTTAAATCAGAACCCCCTAATTTAAAAGATAAGAATACTCAGTATATCCCTTTGATACAAATTTTACTGACAGTAAATGAAGACTTTTGCCCTGAATGAGTCAAGGGATGCCGCATTTTCAAAGGGTCATTTTGATGTCACATCTTGTAAAATATATACTAGGATTATGGCTTGTTTGCAGTTTAATTGAGATGTGACACCCCAGTAAAAATGTCCCACAGGTCTTACGATGTTGATAAAGGCTGTGGATTATGAGTGAAATCTATTGGGGGTAATAAAATACACATAAACTTGAGGAGGAAAGGGTAGGGTTTATTTTGATGTGGTTACACTTGCCAGGACTTTGGAATAAGCTGGCCATTTGATACCAATCATTCACTGTCACTGGTCATGTGTGTTTGGTGAGGTGGCAGACACATAGCAGGGCCAGCTCCACAGTAAAATGGTGTCCCTTTAGCCAGATTATTTTGTAAAAAATCCAATTATTTGACGCTACAAAAGTGAAAAATACCCATATAAATGTCTACGGCAGCACCCATGTGGACCTGTTTACAAAGACCACTAATTATAGCAGCCGGGTTGAGTGGCAGGGCAAAGAGGTCAGTGATAGGCTGTTTGTCCCACCAGCACTGTGGTCACAACTAATGAGACGGCCCCAGAGCTCAAGTCGGAATGCACTGTATAGTATATAACATATTGAAGATTTAAAACTTTAATTAGCCCTCATTTGCATAATTTTGAAAAGCATGACCTCTCATTATAAAAAGGCCAGACTTTATCTATAGAAGTATAATTGTGCCAAGTTTGGCGTTTCTACGTGTTATACTTTTCAAATGAAATGTCGGACAAATTTGCCTGTAAAGAAAGAAAGAAAGAATTCCTAGAAAAACAGAAAAGTGTGTGCTGACACACACACTTAAATCAGTCCGGTCTAACAATTCTTGACATATACTTTTTGATACAAAGCATCAGCTACCTTTTTTTTCAGGAAGAAAAAAGACATCTCTACTGAAATACATGACAAACACCAGTACATCTAAAATTACAATTTCAGATTCCAGGAAAGCCAATTTCCAGGGATCGTAGATAGAAACTAGGTCACAGTGGTTTCCATGTACTGAGTATTATAGCCTGTAGTATTC